>JAQJVL010000505.1:0-147338 GCA_035578905.1 Stictocephala bisonia | reverse complement strand
CAAAAAACGGCTCTGAGAGTTATACTTGGATTGCCCCGAAATAAATCTTGTAGAGGACTTTTCCGACGTAAGAAATTACTTACTTTCCCTTCACTATATATCTTGGAAACCCCTATGTTTACGAAGGAAAATATTCACCTTTTCCATCTAAAATTACATGCTCTTCGAAATTTACTTAATATAGATATTCCCCGTCACAATAGTACTTTTTATTAAAAAAAACACTCCACTTACAACTGTGTTAAGTTGTATAATAAGTTACCCAGGTTCTTGAAGGCTGAAGCGTGTGTGCATGTTTTTAGAAAGAGATTGAAATTTGTTTTATTTTAAAAAGAATATTGTTCAGTTTCTGACTATTTACAAGATACAATAATAGATAGTAAGCATAAGTTATAATTTATGAATTGTAAATAGTTTATATTAATGAAATGTTGTGTAATAGGTTAAGGAAGACGTTTGTCAATGACAGTCTTGTTTTTATGACGATAAACTTTATTTGATTTGATTTTATATACTACTTAAATTTTTGTTTATTTTATGATTATACTTTGTTTGGCTTAAATGATAAGACAGTAAAAGTTCTTCTTCTTGGGTTTGTTTACATTTAACGGGTTTACAGAATGAGTAATAAATCACACTACATTGTTTAAATAAGCTTTCAAGAAATGGTTAAAAGTGATATATTACCATTCACCCGAAGGCAGTGAGTAAACGCACAGAGAAGAAAGAAACAGAGCGCGAGTAGTTATGTGTGTCGAGTAGTTTTATCTCCATTTGCCATGTGATGGCAGGGCCAGCACCTTTTCAGTATCTCCCTTATTCCCCCCAAATCCTCAAGGATAAACATAGTGATTATTACTACACATGTATAAAGATATATCCCGCCAGCACACATGTTTCTTTTTTCTCGGTGGTTAAAAAGCAATTTTACTTTTTTAAAGTTAAGACGTATAGAAAAAATTGTCAGCTGATCCTTATTTTATGGTGGGGGGGGGGGGGGTTAACTGGCTTTCGTCCAATTGAAGAAGGGAATACTGAAAGGTTGCGAAATTTGGACTTAAGTAGGTCAGTGATCAATTTTTTAAAACTTCCACACAAGTATTTTTAACTATAAAATTTAGTCATTTAACTGTAACGTTGACATTTATATTCGGCTTACAAATTTGTCTCCTTTTATGGTCGATAAAAACTAAAAAGACAGAATCAAATTATGTTCTCAAGTTGGAAACAACTCAAAATAAATTATTAAGGTGTCTTTATTAGACTATCCAACAACTACGTTGCGAAGTACTTTTCCGTTGCTAAATTATCCGGAATTATTCTTGATTTAATTTATTTATTAAGATTTATATGTTACCATTTAACATTTTTCTGAACCTTATCGTAACGTTAGATCTTCTGGTACTATTTTGTTACCAAGGTGTAAAACCGTACCACATTATGATGTTCCATTGTTCAAATCATTGTTGTTAGATAATTAACTGATATTTACCAATCCGTATCTGATATTTTTAACGATATCGTGGTTTTGTTTTTGCAGAAATGTGGCAGCCATTTGGTTTAAACTTCAGATATCCTATGTTAATTTATAAAAATTAATAATGTTGTGATAAAAAATTGTGTATTCCTTTGTATGCGAACAAGAAGACACCAAGTTTAATTGTATTGTAATCTACCAGTTTATTTATGTTAATTTTGATTGAATATTGTGATAATTAGTATTATAATGTCCTTTACTTAATAGTATCAAAGTTGTCATTCTGTAGCTATCATTTTATAAATATGGATAAATAAATATAATATAAAGTAAAATTGTTAAAATAATGATTGTGGTCACAAAATAACTGTCTTCTTATATTAAAAAAGTTCTAATTACATTTATTACCTATTTATTTAAATTAAAATTTCCGCAAAATTTCTGCACAAGAAAAGTGTATAAGAAGTTCTTAGTAAAATGTCATAAGTTGAAATAGTAAAGTAAGTCAGAATTAAATTTAGTAAATATGTGGTGTGTTAATATTCATATGTAAAAATAGTAAGACACCTTAAGATATTCGGTAGGGAGTGTGGCCCGTATTTCAGGGTGGGATACGAACCACACGGGTGAGTGTAGTTTTAGAATGCCGATGTGTATGAAAGGCAATGGTTCGTTAATGCCCGCTGTTTAAAGAGGGTGTGGCTGGATAAGGGACGTTTATAAGAAGGGCGTGGCATTTTTGAGACAAATGTATGCCAAAATACATATAAAAAATAAATAATCCCATCTTGCTTAGTTTCTGTAGCCTACATATCAGTAAACAAAAAACTGTAAACTATAATTGAGTATAAGAATAGCACTACTATAAGGCTAAAATTGTTCACTAAAGTTTTATAATATAAACATTTGGACCTTTTCCGTTAATTCACTGCCACTACATTTGGTTATGTTATTTTAGGATTGCTTAGGTTATATTATGTTATATTGGGTTTGGTTATGATTATGTAGGTTAACCTAAGTTAAGGTTATGGTGGTGAATTAACGGGAAAGATCCAAAAAAACTTTACAAATAATATTTGGTTTTAGCCCTTATGTGCTGAACACTACAAGTGGCATCGTTAAAATATGCCCCTTTTAAGCCATACACAAATAATTGTTGTTTGCAGTTTTAATTTTAATATAAAAATCTAAATTTTTCAATTATAAATAGACTACTACGTTGGTTAAGGGTTGTTCTCGTACAAATACATTACATAAATTTAAAATGTATCAAATTGATCACCTTTCTTTAATTTATATTTGTAAAAGAGAGAGGAAAAAGTCTCGTCCTTATCAAGCCATGTTAATTAATTTACAAACAACTTGAATATGTGTGAATATGTCTTATGTGTTGGGAAAGTAGTCGGTCCATAAAGATAACTGTGTATTGGGTGGTCCATCAAGAGTCTTACTCCCTGGATATGTAGAGCCATGGTGTTTGGTAGGTAAGTTGTATGTGTGTTGAATAGAAATTAAATGAAAACGACTTTATTGTTACTTCATGAAGCGAAGTTAGGGCTGCAAAGCCCTCTCTGCCACTTAATCTCATAGAATAGGTGAATGGACAATCAAAGGTTTTCTGTAATGGATAGGTAGGTGATCTATCAGGGTGCAGTGTGTTGAGTAGGTAGGTGGTATGTCAAAATAGTATTAATAATAAAGCTAAACACTTTATTATTTGCCATAAAACTATGTTTCCTGCATAAATAGAGCACAATTACGAATATACAAATATTTCTGATATTTGATTACATTTAATTAGGTTTCGAAACAAATTGTTAGATAATATAAAAGTGATAACGCTTCAGAAAACTCATTGTACGATATCGTAAGAAATGTCAATTAGGAAAAAATAACGAGAAAAGGAACACGATAACAAAGTAGGAACGGGAGAACGAACAATGCATCAGCTGTTAATCAATGCCTACATTATAACAGATACCACTGACTCATTCAATCATCGCTGTAACTAAAAAAAAAGTACTAAGCCTACGAGGCTGAAATTTTGTAGAATCAAAGGCCTTATGTTTTAGATGTACAATAAGAAGGGATTTTGAAAAATTCTTAGTAAATCGAAGATGGCAGCCTTTTAAATGCCAAAAACAGCGTTTCTCTAATTGGACTGTAGCCGCTAAATTAACGGTTCTACAGCAAAACTAACTCATTTTCTGCGTCTGATTTGAGACGATCCACAACTTTGGCCCTATGACTTTTTGCTCTATCTCCCGTCCTTCATCCTTAAGTAGAGCTAGATTTTCAATTTGTGCGTAAAAATCAAATTGCTTAATTTACGGCCTCTAAAAGGAGACTTACAGATTTTTCTAGACTTTGAAACTTTGTTATCTAGAAGAAAATGCAGATTTAACGCCTTCGGGCGAATGGTAATATATCACTTTTAACCATTTCTTGAAAGCTTATTTAAATAATGTAATGTGATTTATTACTCATTCTGTAAACCCGTTAAATGTAAACAAACCCAAGAAGAAGAACTTGTACTGTCTTATCATTTAAGCCAAACAAAGTATAATCATAAAATAAACAAAAATGTAAGTAGTATATCAAATCAAATAAAGTTTATGTCATAAAAACAAGATTGTTGTATAATGGGAAAATATACAATTTAATCTGAATACATGTTTAGTCAGGTCATAAGACATGGCTAGAAACACGATATTTTACTGATTCTAAGACAATTACCATACTTTGCGCCCTCTAAAAGTAGACTTACAGATTTTTCTAGACTTTGAAACTTTTTTACCTAAGAGAACTAACTGATTTTAATCCGACAATGTACAATTTAATTTGACCAAATGCATAGCCAGTTCACAAAACTAAATATAGCGTGAAACCCGATATTTAACTGTTTCAGAGTCAACTACAGTAATATAATATATAAAAGCCATTTACCAGTCATCACTATTTTTCCAAAACTATACGTCCAATTAACTTGAACATTTTTACATAGCCTTTTCTTGGCCTTTAGAGGCTCTCTAAGAAACGATTTTCTTCTACGGCCTCAGGACTCCGTCCCACTTGCCTCCAAAATTTCCATGGTATTCTTATGGAGTTATATCAATTGATTGATTTATTTGATTAACAGCTGTTAAATAAAACAAACTGAATACAATAGTGATAGGATAAACTTTTACAATTGAGTTAAGTGGTAAATTATTTATAACATCGCCGGTTTTAAATTGGACGGTTTTCAAAAACGAAGTATTTTTTTTACCGGCGAAGCGGCGGGATTAGCTAGTAACAGATAAATGATCAGTGTTGCTAGATTCAAGAGTGGTTTATTCTACGATGTAAACAATACCGTGAGAGATATTAAGTTTTAATAAAATGAATAATTATAAACATATCAATAAAATAAATCTATTGAAGACAGTTGTAAAATCATAAAATTAATATTATTTTATTGTAGAGTTGTTATATTTAAGCTTAATTTTAAATTTTAAAAATTGTAACAAAATGAATACTACGAAATTTACTGTACGAAAAATAATCTACTGAATTTTAATAATTAGTATTCAGCATTTAAATGGTTCTCAAATGTATTGTTTACTAAAGATACAAACGAAATACTTGAATTTTTAAGTTCCTTTCGGAATAAACCAATAAACTCTGAACAGCAAAGTTCAATTTAGACTTTGATTAAAATGTATTTTTCCTCAAATTTCAATTAAAACCAATATAAAACTAAAACAACAGCAGGTTTTCATCCAGCAGCACATTTTAATATTGAAGGTCAACTGTACCATACAAAAATAAAGTTTATGTGCATGTTGGCAAGACTGCAAAAGCGAAATGGATGTGGATGAAACTCAGGAGATACATCAGCTGTTTTTAGGTTGATCGATAACGCCCAAACACATGGCCGAGTCCAAGCACTACCAACGCAACAAAGCAAATCTCCCCTCCCTCTTCTTCCCTTCAACTTTACTTCTCTAGGTCACGCGACAATAATTTCAACGAACACAGAACTGCACATTGCACAAACCACCCCCTGCACAAATACAGTACTGAAGTGTGTTAAGGAAAACTAAAACCCAGTTACGTCAGCTTTTTGACAGTTTTTGACGAGACAACCAAATTTTTTGGCACGATTTTTATGTGGGTATTATGGCACACCTGTACTATCGTGAGCTCAAAGACGTATAACAATGGAATATCTGAAAGCGGGAAATAGGATTACAAATAGGCTACATTCTAGATAGAACCCTAAACCATAGAATGAAAATAAACATATGGTATGCAAATTTTAATATTTTTGACGTTAGTTCAATCACTAGATCATACGAGCGCTGCCGTCGTCGCATCACTCAAAGCCGTTGCCAAGTTGAACGGCCACATCACTGAGTTGGCCCGGCCGCCCAGGTCAGTTATCGCCATTGATAATAGATTATACATACACAATAACTAAACTAAACTAGCCTAACCCCAACCAAATTAACCTAACCGAACATAACCTAAAATAACCTATCCGAACTAGCTCAACCTAAATATTATAGTACAAAAATAAATATTTATTAAAGTCATGATCAAAATAACCAATTGAATTTTTATAACATAAAATTAGTGCGATAAGGTCCATTGTTAGCGCCAGCCAGGACTGCGTGCCCACTTCAGTTAAAGGTAGGTCTGCCGTGTAAGCTCGCACTCAACATACACGACAAGGAATCATAATTGTTGACAATAATAGTTACATATTATTTTATGTAATTAAGTATACGTTTATTTATTGTAAAGTATGTTTCATCCTATTTTGTATAAATTTATATATTTCTTAAGTTAGTTAGAAGAAGTATTTTAAGAAGAAGGAGACGAAGACAACCCTTGGTGCCCCAGAGAACTATCAAAAATGTATATTTCAAATAGTTTCTTTTTCAATTGGAATTATCCGAAGTTTGCGTTTATTTTGTACTTATGTACCTTTTTCTCAGGAACTTTTGCAAGTGCATATCTAAAACGTTTTGCACACATGCGTAGCCATTAATATAATATTTATACTAAAGATTTTAAACATATGTTCAGTAGCACCATTGGAAAAAATACTTTTCAAAAATTATTTTTCACTACACTACTATGAGTTCAGTTGTTTTCGTTATGTGTTTACAACCTGCGAAACATCATATTTTCAACAGCTGTCTATTGTTTACTCCCGAAAGTAACATTGTTTACAACCGAAAATTTTCCACAGTCAACAACACCTGGTTTTAAAACATGTTTCTAATTTAATAAACAGTTAACATTCCAAAAATGAGTTTTTATTCCGTAGTGTAGTGAAAAGTATCGTTCAAAACTCGAGTGAAAGTGTTTTGTATGTTCTCGACCATTTGAATTGCTCGACAAGTCTCGCACTTCAAACATATGGTCTCGAACATGCAAAACCGCACTTTCCACTCTTGTTATGAAATATACTATTAAAATGTTGTAATAGTATATTTCATAATAAGAGTGGAAAGTGGGGTTTTGCATGTTCGAGACCATATGTTTGAAGTGCGAGACTTGTCGAGCACTTCAAATGGTCGAGAACATACAAAACACTTTCACTCGAGTTTTGAACGATACTTTTCACTACACTACGGAATAAAAACAGGTGTTGTTGACTGGAAAATTTTCGGTTGTAAACAATGTTACTTTCGGTAGTAAACAATAGACAGCTGTTGAAAATATGATGTTTCGGAGGTTGTAAACACATAACGAAAACAGCTAAACTCATAGTAGTGTAGTGAATTTTTTTTAAACGTCGTAAAGTAGTAGCCAAGTAACAGTAAAAAAAGCACTGGTCTAAATTTGTATCATGACCTATAAATTAGAGTAGACGTGCTGTTTATTGTCAGCTGTTGTTATTATATTTATTTGTAGTTATAATGATTAGTGATATGTGGATGTGTCATCATTTGTATATTAAAAAATTTAACGTACAAATGATGAACAACGGAGTGTTAAGAAACAGAAAAAATCTGGAAAACTTTGATTTGACTGATTTGATGAAAAGACTACGTGCCTCTCGTCTCACTGTACTGGAGAAGACTGTAAATGTATCCGTTTTAAGTGTTTTGACATTGTTTCTTGTTGTTTATTCAAGTAGTAGAATAAAACCCAGATCATTTAAGGTTATCAACTGTGCTACTGATGTAAGCTTCCAACCATGGACAGATGTTTTGACAAATCTCTAATCAAAAAAGTGCCCTATTCCTACAAAACCTATCAGAATAATATAAATATTGGTTCTTCCTTAACTTATAAATAAGAACCAATGTTCATTTCATATAAGTTTAACTATTCTGGACAATACATTAAAGCTGTTGTAACACCTCCATATAACAGAGAACAGAAGAAACATCACGAAGAAAACCCCCAAGAGTTACAAAAGTTGTACAATGGACCATTGCCGATCAAGCAAAGTAAATTAAAAGATTTACTGCACCTATTACAGTTTTTAACAAAGCCTCAATCTCAGATGTTCTACAAAAGCCTAGTAAGCGACCCCCAGGCCGGTGATTACTAGGTATGTAAATGTTGAGTATGTGCTATTCATCCACCTTTGGATGAATAGAACTTAACGCACAAGAATGATCACAGTCCAGAACTTAATTTACTATGATGATTACAATGATCATAATTTTATGATTTAAACCTCTATAATTTGTCTATGTCAATAAAATAAGTGTGTAAATATATTGGTGTTAATTATTACGTTTCCAACGTATTTTTACGTAGTGTTATTAAACATGTAACACAGTATTTCGAATTCTGAAAATTTAGGCAATTGTGACTATGATCGTTGTTAGCCGTCACCCTTCAAATATAATAATTCTGGAATATGTAAAATTACATGTTCAACTTGTCCTAAATATTACATTGGCCAAACAGAAAGAAATTGTAGTAAAAGATTTGTGGAACATACACCATCACTTTTCCACCAAATGGTCGCGAAACACAACACCAGACTTGTACTCTCTTTTCTTCGTATACCGGTAGCCCATATACAACAAGCTTTGTTGCCCCATTTGCGTGGTTATGAATTCCATTACTACAGTAAGTTGTATTTACTTTGAGGTCACTAGTATGAGTGTTGCACTCTCACTTAAACAGGTGGCGGAAAACTTGTTGACTACTGTGACACTAGACAGGACATAGAACCACGCTGAAATACCTGGGCAGGTAGCGGACCCGTAGGGGTGGACTCAATTATCCTGTTCAATGATGCGTAAACCCAAAAGGTACCAAATTCCTGGAAACCTTTTTCCAGGAATTTGGGTCCTGGACGAGATCGCATCTGGATGATTTAGCACACAACCCCCACCTCCAAGTATCTATCAACATGCTGTTTCCAGTAAACCGATTAAAAAAGGCTCCTTTTTTATCAATTCAGGCTGAACAGTCGAGTTCAGTAAATGAAACAGAAAGTTGGTTAGTCCTACAAGTAAATTATTACTCTAACAGACTGAACCAGTTTTCACTATGTTAATTCAGCTGGTGATCTAATTGGACATAGCTTAAAAAAAATGTAGAAAAAATGAAAAACCTCTCTCGCCCTCACTATCTCCGCCCCTCCCCTTAATTGTACAAAAGTTCATGGTTCCTCATTTATAGTAGACTCTAGGAATTAAGATTTTATAAATAATAATCTAGTCTTTAAACCGAAATTAATTGGACGAATTTCAACTAAAACTTTTTACAAATGTTATTTATAGCAAAATAATTGGTTACACTTTCTTTTTTTAGTTTTACTTCACACTTGGTTGGTCGGTACCTTTTTTCACTAATTCTCAAGATTTTAATAAAATTTTTCACACGTTTTTTTAATGAGTTGTGTACATAAAAAAAATTATAGAAAGGCCAAACTAGCCACTTTATGCAGCCATTCAAAAAGACAAGAAATTGGTTTGAATTTTTTCCCTCGACATACTATTACCATTGATTTTACTATACTATGTAGGCCTATAGTAAAATCAATGCTATTACTAATAAGAGGAGTAACTCTTTAAGGAAAAATATTTCATAACTATTTTTTGATCGAACACCCTTAAATTTACAAATTCCAGAACAGAACGTCTCTAAACTTTGCAAAATCACTAAATGTGATTACATCAACAACTTAACAACTAGAGCAAACAGTAAAGTGTAAGAGGATTTTGATAATGCTCAAGAGAGTTCTCTACCAAAGTTTGCCAGGAAACTACGGCAAGTCACAAGCTGTAAGTGATTGGAAGTCATTCTCAATTATTGCGGGCGCACGACGAGAAGTGACCTGGAGTGGGCCTCGAATCATCCGCGTAATTCGTGGAGTATCAGTATAATGAAGGCGATTTCACATAAAGGCACACTTTTATTTGCCAAATACTACAGTAAATGCGTAAAAAGTATTGATTCTACAATTTTATTAAACACACTTTGTTATTGAAATTTATCTTATAATTAATTATATTATATTTTCGATGATTTAATTTAATGAATAATAGTTGAAATTTATATTAAGAAATACTAAATTGCTTTTAAGTTATATAATTTTTATTATATTTACTATGTTTAATTTTAGGAATAAAGTATGTAAATTATTAAAAATTAATACAACGCGGTAATTTAACAAAGCGCTTATAAATTCAAATAAATAAAAAAAAGTTGCTCGTTGAGTTAAAGTTTGAAACACGTACGATTAAGTATTTTTCATGTCTAAACCCAGCATACAGTAAACAGAGAGAGGCAGACGTGACGGCGTGAAGCGCCTTCAAAAATAATATAGGCCACAGGACGCAGGTCTCATCTCGTCATACGGCTACAGTTGTGTAAGTAGTTAAAATACTGGCGGGGGGGGGAGGGGGACCACCCAGGAATATGTAACTGTCCATCACAATTAAATTATCATTCGTCCCTGACTTCAAAGTTATTTTTAGACCCGCGATCGTAGTACTACAAACCTTGTAGCGCTCTCATTCAACTATTTGTTAAGTCAGTTATGAATGACGGTAACAACGTTGTTAAAGAACGAACGAGATTTCACCCCCAACTCCGACTCCCTTTTTGAGCTGTCTATTCACCATAAGAACAAGACAAAACCCTCCGTCTTGTTTTTTATTGCCATACAGTCGCTTTCCAAAAAGAATCAATCCTCAATTCTCCACCCCACCCAAGTACGTTTTGAAGCATTACAGGTGTTGAGACCATGTGTTTTTTTTTTTTTTTTTTTTTTTTTGAAACTTGAAGATAGTTTCGAGTTATATTGTTAATAAAAACTAGCGATTATGTTGATTGACATACAAGCATTTTGGCCTTCACCAAAAATAATTAAAACACATTTTGTAGTATAAACTTTTTTTCAACTCTAATTGATGTTCATATTAAGAGAATGGCTCATTTTAAATTACATAAAAAAGCGTTCTTCTTCATAATTGCAACTAAATAGTACGTTTCTTAAAGGTATGAGGGGACACCCCTGTTTGCTTCACGAGCCAATTATGCCGGTCACTGCGTTTGTGATACCTCGGCATTCGGTTTTTATTTTATAAATACATAAACAGCTGTTATTTGTATTAGTAAAAACACTTTAGTGAAAGAAATTTATTTGATCATATAGTGGGAGTGGGGTGGAGCTCAGGGTATTTTTTACATTTATGATGTTTTTCTCACAGTTTTTGGCCCTTAGTTTAAAACGAATCTAATCAAGCTATTTTACCTTTTTGCGTCGAGAAATTTCGTGAAGACCGATTTAAGCGTGCCAGGAGTTAAATTATATATACTCATTGATATTAGATTGATTATTAAAACAACTGTGATTAAACAGTAATATATCAATTAAATAATATATTTAACGTATTAATTAACAGTTTAACAAGTTATTAACTTCCTTAAGTTATTAAATAAATTACCTGTTTGGTTCCCAACAACACGTGATGTTTAGTATTTTAAAGAATATTTTTAAGGTTTATTTTTTTAAATATACAGAAACAGTTGAGTAATCACATTGGGGGTTGTTATGTTGAAATATCCCGTAAAGGACAATTGTTAAGCTGATTGTTAACGTTAAATTATTTATGTTTCACCAGCTCTGACAACACAATCACGTCGACTGTTTGTACTGTACCACGGAAGGAATGGAAACCACAGTAACATATGTTCCACATTAAATAAAAAGTATATTAACAATAAATTTAACTTTATTAATTTTAAATATGATAAAAATACATTAACACAGTATGGGATGAATTTAGTTACAGTTTGATTAAAAATCAAAGGGAAATTTCTCTGTCTGCAAATGTGATGAATTTACAGGAAAATTAAAGTTAATTAAAAGGCCGAGATGTATCGCTGCGCTCGATACACCTCAGCCTTCGGCCTCGGCATGTAACTATTCAATACAAAAATCTGTATATTAACTATATAACGTAAAATTACAATATTAAATTTCGGTACAGTATCTCACTTAAACTAATTGCTTTGCCACCTATTTAGCCTATTTCAAGCATGTTCATTTCATTTATTTTTGTTTAACAGCTGAAGATTAAACTCATAGTAAAATATTAAATAGTATAATGTCAAACATTCAAAATAGACATGTTTATTTATTTACGAAACAGCTGTTATTAGTTTACTAAAATCAATCCAATGTTATCCTTATGGACCAATCTTTTAGGAGTGCTTTATACCCCTTAGGAGTACTTTATCTAGATGAAAATACTTTAGTTTTCCTATTTAAGTTCTAAAGAAACAGTGTACAAAATTTCAGCTCTCTACCTAGATGGGAAGTTGGAGAATTAGTGATGAGTGAGTGAGTCAGTGAGGGCTTTGCCTTTTATAGGTATAGATATGTGTTTTATTTGTATTTTTTATTTCAAATCATGGGTTGCGTTTTAAAAGAAATACCCTGTATTTATGAAAAAAACTTACAATAAAATTTAAATCGTATTTTCTGTGTTATTTTATAGACTGTCATATATATACTTTCATATTTATTAAATAATTATGCATTGGATGTTTAAAACATGGAAATTTTACTCGCTATTATTCTAAAAACTGTTTTGCTAGCCACCACACTTTTCCTATGCAACCCTCAAATAAATATTTCTAAAATTTCACTCAACAGTTCACATGGGCTTGCAAGCCTGAGTGTGAACTTTATCCAATCGGCGCAGTACCGACCGTTAGCCAGTTGGGACTTCGAACCTTAGACCTTGCCTCTGTTGTCCAAACCCTTAGGCAATGTTTAACAATCTTGTTAAACATCTTGTGAAAACTCTTTGAACTAGGTCTGCTTTTTTCGCTCTTTCTTTTTTCAATCCTTAAAAATTTCCAGTTAATATGATAACTGTGCCCTGTAAGTTTTCAAAGGAAAGGCAAGGAATGAAACATGATTAGAGACTGCACTAATTCCCTAATGAAACAGAGTTCTACAATAGGAGCAATTTCAAAACGATCCCACACGATATCATGTTTAGGAGGTGACATTTTGTCTATATATTGAAGTCGTGTTCCCTTCCCTGCACGAACTCCACTGCACGTGCACGTTGTTGGTGCGGCAATTCAGTCTGGACAAGAGTGTTGGGGGGCCCTCTGACAAATAAGACGAGTGCATTGATAAGAAAATAATGCATCCATCCGGCCCACGCGGCTGAACACAGGGGCACGATCTTGGCCGTAGTCTAGGTAGAGTTAGACATTTACATGGGAACAATGTAAGGCAAAACAAATGCCATTGTTAATTATTCAACAATAATAAATTGTTTCTGCACTTGAGCAGGAGAAAGGAAATTTGAAAGTGATAGACTATGCTAAACAGGGTGTCCAGTAAACCTCCTTAAACAAATTCCCTGACTTTTCCCTGACCGATCCCTGATTTCATACAAAATTTCCCTGACCCCAAATCGACATAGTTACATATACGTCTATTTAACTTAATTTAGTAATATTATGTACCACCATGTACATACATTATGTTTTTAGAGTCAATTACAATTATTAATAACAGAAATATCAATATTTCACAAATATACTTTTATTGATAGCCTTAATAATTAAATTCAAAACTATAACCTACAATAATTATTCTTTTTAAAATACTTTATAAAAGTAGAGGTAGAATTTAAAAAATATTTACAATTAGTATTGAGTAAAAAAACAAACATACCTTTCATTCTATTGTTAAATTATGACAATTTTCAATGCCTGGATAAACGGCAGTATATTATAATTTCCCCAAAACCAGCATAAATGTTAGGTCTATGGCTTATTTAAAAAGTACTAATCAGACAATTATTTCAGTAAATTTAAACTTTTAGCAATATAAAACTAGTTGTATGAGGTCGAACAAGCATAACCTAAGCAATTAGGTAGCTTTTTCATAATTTAAAATATTAAATGGCATGTAAAATTTACATTTAGTACTGAACAAAGTAAAGGATTTTTTAGCACACCCAAGTATATAGTGACTATTACAAATCACAACACACTGGTGTTCTTGTTAGGATTTTCCAGGTTTTGTTTCGAATTCCCTGATTTTTCCCTGACTTTTCCAGGTCATTTAAAATTCCCTGACTTTTCCAGGTATTCCCTATTTTCCCTGTTGCTGGACACCCTGCTAATGTAAATCAAAATTTTAACCATCTTGATATATTAATTTATATACAGTATTTTCGAGATAATATTTAGGTGGTAACTTAAGATGGAAGTGAAATAACGTTACTGACTTGCGTATATGACTTGTCATAAAATTTCATAACAATGGTTTTAGTGAGTAAATTTAAAATTTCTGGCAGAAGTAACTTAGTTTCTATAATATAATCAAATTAAATAAGTACGATCTTTTGTCCAAAACGAAGTTTATCGTAAACGTACAGTAATTGTTTCTAAGAAGTATTTATAGGTGGTTAGATAAAAACAAATGTGCTATAAAAGATTTAATAATAAGTAACTAAAGGTACAACTTACAATGATATTTCTATAAATTTATAACCATCATATGCGAATTTACCAACCAGAAGTAGAACATACAATGATAGGTTACAAGACGAGGCTGCGCATTAAGCTGTGACTTATATAAACGTACTTATATCAAACGCTTTCTACAGCGTGGACGAGTTCCTTGCACATAACTGGGAGACCTAGTAATGCCAAATGACCCTCAAATATTGGCATGGCACAGGGGCATGGCATGGTGGCCGCTATCTATTTATTTAGTTATGTATTTATTTATTTTAGTTTTAATATTTTAACCCAGTTTAAATGAGAGCGTGAATGTAAGACAGTTTGTATGTTTGTATGAACCTATTTATTTAGTTATATATTTATTATTTAGTTTCAGAATTTTAATCTAGTATAAATGAGAGAGTGAATGTAAGACATCTTGTATGTTTGTTTGCACCGTTTTTAAGATTGTATGTATAGGATAGGTTATTTTTATTATTAATATTGACTATTGCGATGCAATTCATGTAATTGTCTTCATGCAATAAAACATTTGAATTTGACTTCTTCACATGGGCGAAATCAGCTGGTTTTATTAATCTATTAAATACTTGTAACGGAGGTAAGTTGAATAACATAAGGTAGGGATCATGATGACGTCATTGGAGAGATCGTTCCACCAGCTGTAGAAATACGTGTTATTTTACGCAACAAAATAAAGAAAAGTATTGCTTATAAGAAACTGTTATCATTGTAACCGGTTGCAATAACTATAACTAATACTTTTATTTGACATTTATAGCCATTAGTATTGTTACTATTTTATTTATTTACCATAATATGTTTACCATCTGGAGCTGCAGAAACTGTTTTACCGGTAGCATCTTTACATGAGAACATGTACTATGTAAAGCAAACGTTTATCGATACTAATTATTGTCAACATATTTTTAAGAACCAACATAATTTTATTTTCTACATGTACAACATTAGAGAGAATATTAACGCCGTTTATTTATACTATATTAGTGCCATTCCTAATTATATATTCTTAAGTTAACAATATAGCCAAGCATTTGTATTTCTAGGCTAACAATACTTCTCATTATATTTAAATAATTAATACGTTCTTTACGTTAAATTCTTCTTAAAGTAATCAAACATATCAATTGACAATATTTTAATTTGTTTAATAAATAGTAAATAACTAAGAAGACACTAATGTGATAAATGAGCTGTAAAAACATTATTATTAAAATATTAGGTTGTCGTAACGTGTTACTGGAGTACTCTGCAAGTCGTTATAACACTGTTACTCAAAACACAGAGACAGCTCCAGCTAAAAGTCAGCTGATCTCTCCAATGACGTCATCATGATCCCTACCTTCTAATTCTTCTTCTTACCTTGCTTGTAACTAAATCTACCGATCACATGGAAGCTTTCACCTAAATAGTAAGAAAGCTATTCACCAATAATGAACTTGAATTGTAACCAAGGTGATTAAAACAAGTATTTTTGTATTTAATTGTTGTTCCATCCAGTTGCTATTTCGCCTATGTGACGTCATAGGAAATGCGCGTGATTCTCTCTCTCTCTCTCTCTCTCTCTCTCTCCCTCTCTCCATCTCTCATCTCTCTCTCTCTTCGTCTCTCTCTCTCTCTCTCTCTCTCTCTCTCTCTCTCTCTCTCTCTCTCCTCCTCATCTCTCCTCCTCTCCTCTCCCCCCCTCTCTCTCTCCTCTCTCTCTCTCTCGTCTCTCGTCTCTCTCTCTCTCTCTCTCTCTCTCTCTCTCTCTCTCTCTCTCTCTCTCTCTCTCTCTCTCTCTCTCTCTCTCTCTCTCTCTCTCTCTCTCTCTCTCTCTCCTCTCTCTCTCTCTCTCTCTGTATCTCTCTTCATCCTCTCTCTCTCTCTCTCTCTCTCTCTCTCTCTCTCTCTCTCTCTCTCTCATCTCTCTCTCGCGTCTCTCTCTCTCTGCATCTCTCCTCTCTCTCTCTCTCTCTCTCTCTCTCTCTCCTCTCTCGTCTCTCTCTCTCTCTCTCTCTCTCTCTCTCTCTCTCTCTCTCTCTCTCTCTCTCTCTCTCTCTCTCTCTCTCTCTCTCTCTCTCTCTCTCTCTCTCTCTCTCTCTCTCTCTCTCTCTCTCTCTCTCTCTCTCTCTCTCTCTCTCTCTCTCTCTCTCTCTCTCTCTCTCTCTCTCTCTCTCTCTCTCTCTCTCTCTCTCTCTCTCTCTCTCTCTCTCTCTCTCTCTCTCTCTCTCTCTCTCTCTCTCTCTCTCTCTCTCTCTCTCTCTCTCTCTCTCTCTCTCTCTCTCTCTCTCTCTCTCTCTCTCTCTCTCTCTCTCTCTCTCTCTCTCTCTCTCTCTCTCTCTCTCTCTCTCTCTCTCTCTCTCTCTCTCTCTCTCTCTCTCTCTCTCTCTCTCTCTCTCTCTCTCTCTCTCTCTCTCTCTCTCTCTCTCTCTCTCTCTCTCTCTCTCTCTCTCTCTCTCTCTCTCTCTCTCTCTCTCTCTCTCTCTCTCTCTCTCTCTCTCTCTCTCTCTCTCTCTCTCTCTCTCTCTCTCTCTCTCTCTCTCTCTCTCTCTCTCTCTCTCTCTCTCTCTCTCTCTCTCTCTCTCTCTCTCTCTCTCTCTCTCTCTCTCTCTCTCTCTCTCTCTCTCTCTCTCTCTCTCTCTCTCTCTCTCTCTCTCTCTCTCTCTCTCTCTCTCTCTCTCTCTCTCTCTCTCTCTCTCTCTCTCTCTCTCTCTCTCTCTCTCTCTCTCTCTCTCTCTCTCTCTCTCTCTCTCTCTCTCTCTCTCTCTCTCTCTCTCTCTCTCTCTCTCTCTCTCTCTCTCTCTCTCTCTCTCTCTCTCTCTCTCTCTCTCTCTCTCTCTCTCTCTCTCTCTCTCTCTCTCTCTCTCTCTCTCTCTCTCTCTCTCTCTCTCTCTCTCTCTCTCTCTCTCTCTCTCTCTCTCTCTCTCTCTCTCTCTCTCTCTCTCTCTCTCTCTCTCTCTCTCTCTCTCTCTCTCTCTCTCTCTCTCTCTCTCTCTCTCTCTCTCTCTCTCTCTCTCTCTCTCTCTCTCTCTCTCTCTCTCTCTCTCTCTCTCTCTCTCTCTCTCTCTCTCTCTCTCTCTCTCTCTCTCTCTCTCTCTCTCTCTCTCTCTCTCTCTCTCTCTCTCTCTCTCTCTCTCTCTCTCTCTCTCTCTCTCTCTCTCTCTCTCTCTCTCTCTCCTCTCTCTCTCTCTCTCTCTCTCTCTCTCTCTCTCTCTCTCTCTCTCTCTCTCTCTCCTCTCTCTCTCTCTCTCTCTCTCTCTCTCTCTCTCTCTCTCTCTCTCTCTCTCTCTCTCTCTCTCTCTCTCTCTCTCTCTCTCTCTCTCTCTCTCTCTCTCTCTCTCTCTCTCTCTCTCTCTCTCTCTCTCTCTCTCTCTCTCTCTCTCTCTCTCTCTCTCTCTCTCTCTCCCGCACACGCTGAAGAAACTAGTATCAGAGCTATAGTACGCCAACCAGTTGCCGGAGCGTTTATTTGAACCAGTCACTGTTAGATAGCAGCACAGGTACTCGACTACAGGAAATGCATTGCTTGAGATTGTCTGTTTGTTAACTGTACTGTCAATGTGAGAATCAATATTATTACATTTGAGGCGATTTACAACCGATTCGAGTGTTACCCACCCCTTTATTTATCTCATCCACCTGTGGTATATATAGTTAACTTTGTGCAACCTAACCTCTTCATACCGCAATACTTACACAATTTAGGGATCATTTTATAGTTTAATTTTTACGTGTAATATATTCAAAAATGACATTATTAATTATAGTATAAGAAAATTCACAGAGAGAAAAGAAACAGAAGTATCTTTTAATAGAGTGCTGAGTGAGTATTAAGTTAGAAACTTAGTGGTCGAGAAGTTATCTCTCCAGTTCGTCGTGCTTATGATAGGACCAGCACCGTTGTCAGTAACCCCCCTTTACTCCCCTGCATATATTCGATGATTAACGTACTAATCATTGATGAATGTTTATAAAGATGTACGTTAGTCGGATCTATTTCTAGCTACCACTTAGGCGTTTAAGACAGCGACCTCTATTTCTTCCCTCTCTGTGGAAAATGCTAGCAGACCCTATTAGAGTTTCTATCTAACTACTCACCAATAGTTACAGAAATTTCGTGATGACCCACCCACCTATCCACCTAATAGATAGACGGGTTATGTCGATTGACACTCCGGATAAGTAATAGCCAACCCATTATTAAAAGTCGGCCCAATCATCCTAAAAATACGACAGTGACACCACTATAACATAATCGAAAATCACTACAATGATGATCAAATCATTCAACTAAATACTTAATGTGTTATTTTTGCAAACAAAAATTAAATTACAGCAAGAAATCTGGCCCGCACGCTGTGGATCTACACGGCCATTCTCGTGAGGACGCAGTATCGAGCATCACTGCTAAATAATTATTATAATAAGATACCAGTAAATATTTAATAGGTGAAAAATATACAAACAACACCTATTTAAAAACTCGAAGTGGAACTCGCTGGTATTTAAATCCATAAATATTTGTATGTCACTTAAATTGAGCTTGAACAATTATTTTTTTTAAATTCACTTATATTGAAATATAGATTAAAAACTGCCCCTCAGAAAGTAATTCATTTCTGGAAGAGGAACTGACTTTGTTTCGACCTACCCGGTGAAAAATGGTCAACTCCATCAATTCCAATAACTAGCCCCGGTCTAACATCCAAGCCGATAATTCACTCTAATGTACAAGGGTATTCAGTAACGATACTGTTCGTTATTGACAACTTACAATTTTAGTACAATTAATTGTCACATGTAGATCAGCTGATGTTACTTAATATCTTGCATTTTGATTCTTCTTAGTATAATAATAATTAATTACCACCCCATTTGTTACCACTACGCACAATTATTATGAAATATATTTTAGGAACATTTTTATTTGCGTGTTCAGCCACAGACCACTTTATCTCTGGTTTAACTACGAAATATATAATAGTTAATTGTGCAACTAGTGCGCAAAGTGGCACTTTGCTGCACGAGAGAAATTCGTTTCTCAAGTGCAGCAAGGACGCTTTGAGCACAAGTTGCATATAACATTTTTCCTACAGTTTAAATACAATAGACTATAGAACAAGTTTAATAAAAATTAAATATTAATAAAAATTAAATATTAATAAATTAAATAATTAATAAATATTAATAAAAACATAATATAAGTAGGCAAACAGGTGAGAACTTATATTTAAAATGGTCACTTACATTTTTCTTTTTTACAAACATAAAACAGTTTTTTTATGATTTAAGCAAACTGTCAAAGTCATTTTTTATTTGTAACAGTTGTGTTGAAAATGCAGTTTTCACAATTTCTTATAACGATTCTTATACATCAGCTGTTCTGTTTACACCCGGCGCTGCCAACTTAATTATTTCACGTACACGACGTTAATTGGTTATGGCTAGTTGATGTATTATTTATGTTATTAAGTTAAAAAATTGGATTGCGGCAAAGTGTTTAAATGCCTGAATCGCCTTCTTTGCGACTTGTATTGAGTGCAGGAACAGCCACTTTGTTAGGCAACTGTAGGAAAACAAACATAAAGACCAAACCAGTGCATTTGCTGTAGACGCGCACCTACGCTTCTATTCAAGAGGGAATAGACTCAAATAACGATACAAATGATTGTTTGGCGTACGATTAGCTCGGCTATACAATTAGTCACTTCAGCGTGTTCTGAAGAGGGACAAAGAGGGGGGGGGGATACTAGTGCTACCTGTGAAGACATCAAAAGAACTAATTTCATAAAAAAAATAGGAATTTCGACTTCAATGCACCCATATGAGCTAATATTACTTAATAATAACATGCCAGAATTACTGTTTATTTCAGACGTCAACTGTGTACAGGTACACTAAAATAAATAATAGTCTAGCGATCATTTGCAGTTTAGAGGAAGGCGTCTGAATAATGATAGTCAAAACCATCGCAAGTGAGGGATTGTAAAGGTGGTGACGTCAGCGTATCCATGGCAACCTGTATCTACCCATAATACAACGGTGACGTCACGGACAGACGTCATACATAACCAATGTAATGACGTAGCCACTTATATCGACGGGCTTGTGACGCCTTAACATCACTCTGCCACTTGAAATATAAGAGGGAGAGAAACACTTGAGTACGAGATGAAATTATATTATGATATATTACAAAATATAAACTTACGTAACGTATGCTAGATAAAATAAATTCGATGACACACAAGGGGATTCAGTTTTATCTTCTTTCAATAATGACCTCAAAAGCTAGGAAAATCAATAATTATGTTTCGTATTTCTTTTCTATCGATTAGTACAAATCGATTATTATGCTTGCTACGAGAGTTAGTGGCGAAGCCCCCCAAAAGCGGAGTAGTTCTCACTGTCGCAAGACTATGAGAACCATTCAATAGTTCTCATTAATGGCTCATTTAAAACCAATATCCGTCTGTGATGCTAGTAGATACGTGTTGGTAACTATGACGTCATGTGTCTGTGATGTCGTCACTGGGATTGGGCGTGATCCGATCAAGGGAATCCCTCCAACGGCCCCACGTGAAGATCCAACTCCCAGATGGACAGACAGAGCTGCTAATCCAGTCGGCTTGTGGCAGTTAACAAGTGTCAAAGTTTAAAGACAGGTCTGCGTATTGGATTTAATTCCCCGTAAGGCCTACTCTTTAATACCAATTTCATTACTTTTATTTGTGTTTTATAAAATATCAAGACCTCTCTCAAATTTAGAAAATGTTATGACCAGTGAATTAAAGCAGGTATATCATTTGTGGAGAGATTGTTTTTATTCTGCAATGTTGTATTAAAAAAACCTACATTTTAGTAAATCTTATTTTTTGCTATATCTCCACAATTTAGCTTGATTTTCAACATTTATTTGTGACGTGTTTTTTACGATAAATAATAATTTTAAAACTATTTTTGTCCACGACTATTATTTCTGAATATAAGATGGAAAACTACTTTCGCGGCGAATAGCTCATGTCGGAAGGGTAATAAAAGTCAAGAATAATAATTACCAAATATGAATTTGGGGGTATTTTCACCGAAGGGTTCCTGAAACCAAGAACAGGAAAAAATCAAACCATAAACTGTTGTTGAGTATATAAAGGTTGGGATAGGTTTTGATTGGTTACTAAAATGTTTTTAGGGCGAAAAAAATAATCCATCACATATGTTTGTTTAAACTTTAAATGAAAAAATTGCTAACAAATATCGTTAAAACTCTTTCTTAAACCACTTTTTAAAATCATATTTTTAGAGGGGTATAGAAATTAGTTAACTACCGTCTTTCGTGAGAAAATAATTATTTATTCCTTTATAAGAGAAACTGGTAATGTTTATTATTTTGTCAATACGCAAATAATAAAACCATCAAAACAATACAATTTCAACTAGTTTTTGGGGATTGGCTACTGAAAACAGCCAAAAAGTTGGAATTTTTCAAAAATTTTTTTACTGTTAATTTTTATTCTTTAGAATGTCCTCTACAAGAAATAATATATAAAACATAATATCCACGCATATAACTTTTTTTTTAAATTTTTTTAACACTTGTGGCAAAACGCAAATGAGGCCCTCCACGATGTTTTTTGGACAAAAAACCGTAAGACTACGTTTTCATCAAAAAGAAAACTTGAAGTTGGTGTATGTGAGGCCATTTGACAGTATAATACTGGTTATACTAGTACAGTTTGTGACTTTCAAACAAGAGCGGGCATTAGTTCAGGCACAGGCCTACATTCGGCTAAAATTGCAAGGAGGTTTGATCGCACACGGTTACGCACAGCTAACATGAGGAAAGAAAAACAATTTTCTGAATACAGAAGGAAGCTCAGACAAGCACTAATTGCTAAAGAGGAAAGAAAATTGATGAAGAGGGTCTTACTTATGGTGCAGGAGAATTCTGAAGATCTTTCAGTACGGTGTTCCTTATGAAGTTGTAAAAGGCATACGTTTTATAATAGAACTTTATGACACAGGCCTATATAAAAGTGTGTATAATGCCCTAACTATATTTCAAAAATGTAATAGAACTAATATTTTATTTGTTTGAATAATTAAATAATATACTATTGTAAAATTACTAATTTTATATCCCAATTTTCATGAATATCATGTGAAATTTACTTTTTGTCGTTCATCGCCCATTATCCAAAAGTTCAAAATTTCCATATTTTGAAAACTAAAATCGATATTACTCTGTAAGTACTAATAGTAGAATGCTCAATTTTGTACCACCTAATCTTAGGTATATACTCTAAATATTCTGGTAGAATTGTGTATATAATGATATTAGTTCAAAGGTTTTTAATTATTTTGTAACTTATAAAATTTTAAATTGTGTTAAAAAAAATCTCTACTATAAAAAAAGTTTATAACTTAGGGCAACAAATCTACCAGAATCTTTAAAGCATTTATTCCTCTACAAAATGGTACCTATATTATTAAATTTGGCCAATTAGTTCCTGAGGAATATCAAATTTAACAAAATATGTAAAAAAAGCAAAACAATTTGCTGCCGTATACATAAACACGTATATATACGTTTATGCAATATTTTTGTCTTAATTTACTTACTAGTAATGAAATAAAAATAGTTCAAAACACTTACCATGCATAGTTTTAAAAATGGCATGTTCAGTAGCGAATCCCCTTAGGTAATTTGTGCGGATAATCCAAATCAACCAAAGCTATCAAGACTGTACGCCTATTACTGTAACTAATTGTACAATTATAGTTCATCAAAGCTTCTGACAGCAATAAAGGATAATTTAATAATACCAATGGGCGTAAAATTTCCATAAAATACTATTATTGCCACGCTTAAAGCACTTTCAACAGCAGTTAAGTTCATAAACATTCTTATGACAAGTGGGATTTACAAACTCCTTTGTCTAAATTTCATAACAGATGCGAGATGTTAACTTAGAATAAAACACAAAGGCAATAACAACACTTTCTGACCTACAAAAAAGATATCCAGCTAAATATTAAAGTTATGCCTTGATACTGTTCAAAATTCTACTTAATATAGCACACGTTTGTTGAACAGTATAAAATGTATATTAATAAGATCACACTTGACATTTAAAGTTGAACACATTTAATATAATTGCCGGCGTGGTGGCTCAGTGGCTAAGGCTTCGGACTACGAAGGGCGAGGCCCAAGGTTCGAATCCCCACTGAGCCAACGGTCGGTACTTCACTCGTTGAGTAAAGTTCAAGCACAGGCCTGTAGGCCCATGTAAACTGGCGAGTGAAGTTTTATTAAAAAAAATAAATAAATAAAAACAGAAAATGTATAAATATTAATGCCAGTCGTGTTCCTAATAGTGATAAAGTGAATTTATTTGAAAGCGTGAAATTTATTTAAAAAAAACTTAAATCACCAAAGGATAAATTGAAACGGACGTTACTTTTTTTGAAAGACCCACCTTTTTAAAAACTCTGATAGAAACTAGAAACTGTCATTTTTTATGAATTTTGGTTTAACTACCATCGTGTGATTTTAAGTTTAGAGTAGCTTCCGTGTTAAGGATATGCCATTGGAATCTACATTGAGTAAATTTGGGATTATTTTCTTGCAAGATACTCATGTTGAGGGAAAACTGCGATAAGGAGTATAACATTCACGTAAGCTCTGTCACTGACTAGCCAGACTACGACAGATAAATTTTAGCCTCTTTCAAGAGAAAATTCTCTAAAACAAAACATTACACTCTTCTTTCAATCTTCGTGATCAGTGACTGTAGAATCAAAAGAAAGCGTTCTGTCCGAGATTTTGGCGTTCTAAAAGACTCTTTAGTTGATATGCTATAAACAATTAAACTGTGAATCCAAAGCAGTGAGCTATATGTCTTGTTTTGGTTCAGCCACCTTGAGTATGCCTCTGTTATTGGAACAGGGACCGGATGTACACAGATGCAGCCGTCGAGGTCGTCCGCGAAATTCTTCTCATGGATGGTGTGGAAATTTCCGAAGCATTCAAGTTCAAGCACGCCTAGAATTGTGCAATCGTCTAATCGTACAGTGTCTGTAATGTTTTTACAGAGTGCATCGGTGGAGACTATTGGTCTAAGATTTCCATAATGTACTTTTCGCACGAGATATCCATTTTCTTCAATATACTCTGGAGTGCTTCGGTGATCATGTATGCCAGCATTCCAAACAGGCTTCACTACTTAAATTTTTCCGATAACGATCAGGGCAAGTTTCTCAGGATGCTGAGAGATCGTATAATTTTTTATTATGATTAAACTCACACTCAGCTAGTTTAGCCCATTTCTCGAGTGTTGCAAGTTCAGGCCTCAGGGTACAATTTTTTACCCATAGAATTGAAGCAAATTATGAGTATAGTGAAATTTTCAAAAGAATTAAAAAATTGGTTACTTGATCAAAAATATGTACAAAACATGTTTGATGTTATAGTTTAAATTTAACAACCTTTAGAAAAAATAGTAAAAAGTAATATTAAGAGTTGCCTTATATATTGTAGTATGTTCTTTTTGTTCATTATTAGTGTAAACTTGTAAATATAGAATTTTAGGTTATGATTAGGAATAAAATAAATCTATTAATAGTAACACTATTTTGTTAAGTTGTTTTTTAAGGGGAATATTGTGTTTCGTTTGTATTGGAATAAGGATTACCAAATGCCACAGGAGCCACGTTATCAGTAGAAGCAACATAATGGCTGATAATTATTAGTGACAGGCATAGTGAACACCAGCCATCATTACTGGAAGAGATGGCGGTATTTATTTCCATAGAAACTGTATGATTGATTTGTAAAACTGAGGAAATATATTCATTTATTCATGTTTTGGACACCTGAGAGGATATCTGGGAGGATCAGTGGGGTGTAGGGCGAGTTGAAGCTCCTTAAAAAATTGTGCTGGAAATTGTTCAATATTCATATTTCCTGTCAACAACAACAGTCTACGCAATATTACTACTGCAAAGTGGTAAAACTGAAGGATTTCGTAAACTTAAATCTTTTAACAAGGGCAGATAATTTACTTTGGCTAGCTACGGGGGAGGGGGTGTATGGAACAATTGGTAACGTTTTAACGTATACTACGACCAGGACGTGTAGGTGCTTCTTTGGGCTCTGTAAATAACAATATGTTAACAGATGATGTGCGAGGAGACCTCAGACCACAACACAAGGTCACCTTAGGATTAAGGGAGACGTGGAGGGGGGGGCACAGGCACGCAATACTTACACAACAGTAACTGTTGTACAGTGCCTAGAACACACGAAACAGATTAGCATGCATACTAAACCACACACATATATACTTGATACACTTGCAATCAAGATAAGTTAGACTAGTACCATGATGGTAAATTAAATGTCATTTAGTTTCATAATTATATTGCTTTTCAATATTTCCACTCGGCGTTAGGTAGGTTTTAGAAAATAAATTGTTGGCACTATAATGATATAAAGCTTGATTTTGTATTTTAAATTAAAAGACAACACCCTTGTCATAGTCCAAAACAAATCTTGCTAAACTCCTTTACCCAGATTCAAAATAAATTAAAAATCTCTCTCGTCACAATTCAAAACAAATCATAAAAAACTGCCTTGCTAGAGTTAAAGACAACCAATAAGAAAATTTCCTTGCTGCTGTTAAAAATAAACCATAAAAAACCACTCGTTTGCGACAATTCAAAACAAACCACAAGACAACTTCCTTGATGCAGTCGAAGACAAATCACAAAAAATCCCGTGCTAAAGTTTAAGATAAGTCACAAGAAAACTCCCTCGCTAAAGGTCAAGACAAATTACAAGGATACTCTCATGATAAAGCTCAAAACAATGCACAAAATCTTCTTCTTTTTTTTTTTTTTTTGCATACAAGGACAAGTAATGAGAAAACTTCCCCGCTAGAATCGAAGACAAATCATAAGAAAACCCAAATCAAAACAAGTTTATTTTTCAAAGACACTGTAAAAATGTAAAGCAATCGTCATATATTTATATAAAAAAATTCAAATTAATACATTCATACGACATCGAAACCTCACTCAAATATACATAATTTTTAGTTACACATTCATTCATGCCTAATTCCCACTTCCAGCGCCGGTTGTCAGTCATCTGATTATGTGGTCTCCCAGTTGCATGCCATATACTCGTCAGCACTATAAAATGCATGAGACACTAAAACGCGCGTGAGACGAGTTTTTAACGCCTTGGGCATTGGTGCATTCTTAATTGAGTCCGGTAATTTGTTAACAAAACGAACGCCCGTGTGTGAGGGCAAGCGTTTGTAGACTACCGTCCTCTGGCTTCCAGTTCGGTAGTCATCTCTGTGTCTTGTTTCGTGCGCATGCATATCCCGCCCACTTACCATGGCACTTTTACATATGCAAAACATTGTTGTTTCCAATATGTAAAGGCATGGTAGTGTCAATATTTGCAGGTTTTTGAACGTTCCTCTACAAGATTCTCTGAACTTTAACTGTGCGATTACACAACTCCCTTGTTTTTGCAATCTAAACGCTCTGCTGAACTGATTGTTTGTTGAAGCTACCTACAACACCACACCGTAGGTGAGATGAGGGTAAATCAAGCCAAAATACGCCATCATCAGAACCTGAGTTAGGCAGAATTTGGCTAAAGTTCTCAAGGCATAAATACCTGAGGACAATCTCTTGCAAAGGTTCCCACTTGCAAGAGTTCACAACAAATCATATGAAATCTCCCTTGCAGAGTTCAAACCAAATCACAAGAAAACTCTCTTAAAGACATATTATAGGAAAACCAGCTTGTGAGAGTTAGAAACAGGTCGCAAGAAAACTCCCTTGCTACAGTTCGACACAAATAATTTTAAAACTTGCTTGCTACAGCTCAATATAAATCTTAAGGACAATTCCCTGCAACAGTTCGATAAATATAAATTAAGAAACCCCCTTGCTATAAAGCATACAAGTCATAAGAACATTTCTTAAAACCGTTTAATACAAATAAAAGAAAACTCACTTGCCATATTTCAACACAACTCTTTCCATTTCCTTTCCTTCCACAACAAACTCTGGGTGCTTTTTAATTTATAAACTATGTTTCAAGTTCCTTATCCTGTGCTCACATTTTACTTAGAAAACTATTAATTTTTCCAGTAAGGTCAACATAAACCGTAAAATGTTATAATTCCTTTTCTCAATTTGAAGTTAATTTTATAAATTAGTATTCGTTTTGTTCCTATTTTGCAGGTAGCTAATAAGAAACAAACAATTTAATATTTAATTTCTGGTAGTGGTTTGTTTACATTTCACTGAATATCGGTAGTAAGTGAGGTTGGCAGGGATGTTAACAATCGATGGTCCGGCGCCTCGGTGTCTCGACTTCGGTATTGGGGGAATGCCAAGGTACAAAAGGGGAACGGCGTTACTCCATAAAGACGCCATTCAAACGCCATAACTGCTGGCTGAGGGGTTACTTCAATACATTAAGTACTCCGCCGGGACCTTACTTACTAAAGAATGAGAAATATTTGATTCATTAACTCTATTGATTCTAGGACAAACTATTTGTGTAGTAAACTGTCTGAAACTAAATGACCTAAAAAATGCTTATTTCTATTGTGCATTTATGGAAACAAGAAAATTAAATTTAAATGATATTCAAAATTTGATATTTAAATGATATTCAAGTATACATTCATTTCTTGGAAAAGCGAACATTTAATGGAATTAATATTCTCATTTTAGTAACATTAAATATCACACGCATTTGAATTGTCTCACACTCAGCCGCCATAATGTATTTGATCCTCCTTAAGAACAATGTTAATAATTTTTCGTACTTCTTCATTTACGAATATAAAATTTTTTTAACCTAGACCTATTTTGAAAGACACAATTATCTAGTGCTCCCAAGATAGATTTTGCTATACCAATAACTATTGTTCTAATTTCGTATAATTTAAAAAATAAATCAATAAATAAACCAAAACTCTTAGAAAAAATCCGACTCAGGGGACACTAGTCACTCTTTTGTTAGAAAGCGAGTTAAATTTTAAAATACATAGTAAGAAAATGTAAGCGTGAAACGTTGTCAAGTGAAGTAATGTTCAACAATAACTGGCGCTGCCTGGTGGCCAAGTAGGGAAGGAGAGTTAACTGCCACGGTTGTCCAAATCACACAACGGTTTGGGGACGGACAGACAGACGACTACCGGTCTTCTGATAGTCCGGAGTTGCAAGTAGTTACAAAGTCAACACCAGATAGAAGGTCAGAGTTGTGACAAAATTATTCACTAGAGAAGACTACTAGTAATAAATAATAATAATAAAATTCTTTATTGCTGTAGGACAATACAAATATTGCATAGCATGCGTCAAAAGGATTTACAAAATAAGACAGAAAAAAACATTGTGCTGTGGACACTTCAGCCATACAACAAGATTTGTAATCGCGAAAATTAATTTGATCTCAAAAATAAATTTGATCTCAAGCCGATGATACCCCCTTATGTTGTCCATGAACTCGTCCATCGAGTAGAACACGTTCGACACTAAAAAGCGTCTTAATTTTGATTTAAATTTTGGTTCACAATTTTCGAATCGAATACCTTCCGGGACCTTGTTCAGAATGGAAACTCCCATATGAGAGGGTAGGCGAGCCATTTTTGCCAATCTGTGCTGCGCTACTCTGTTCACACTTCTGGATCTTGTGTTGTAACTGTGAACATCCCTACCCTGAATTGGGTGGCTCTTGAACTTGCAAAAGAGTGCAGTTTCCAGAATGTACAGCTCAGCCAGTGTCAGCAGACCAAGTTCCCGGAATGGATCTCGGCACGACTCTATAAATCTGAGTTTTGCTATTATTCGTATGGCTTTTTTCTGAAGGACGAAGATACGTTTGAGATTTTTCTGTGAGCAACCCCCCCACAGAGCAATACCATATTGCAAGTGACATTGAATCAGACCGTAATAAGCCATAAGCAATAACTCCTTAGGACAGTGCTCTGAAAGTCTTCTGAGCAGGTAGATTCCTGATGAGACTTTTTTACAGACACTGTCGACATGATCATTCCACGTCAGCTCATCATCAACGAGCATTCCGAGGAATTTAACGTGATCGACTTCTTCAATGGTAGTATCATCTATCATTGCAGTCGGGAGGTATGATAGATAGTAGAGTGTGAGTGTGGATACTGTAATCAGATCTACTTCCTTCTATATATTTATTGTCTACTGTATATCGACTGTTATTGTTAGCGTCGAGAAGAATTTAACAGTAGCAAAATATGTTTATATTCTGGGTTTGAAACTCGATTCTTGAAACATTACTCAATTAAAACGAATGTAAAAAATATTAGATTTTAACATTTATTTGTAAATGAAGAATGTAAGATGTAAGCTAATGCACTGCAAGTTCATTTTTATAACAGTAAAGCAATTTCTCTATTTGATACGATTTAGTGCCTTTCAAAAAATGAAACCGAAGAAATGGAATTCCATCCCTTGTACTTGAATTAAAATTCGATCTGCTGTCTTTCTGTACCCGATACCTGATTAGAGATAAAAATTTCAACATTTTAAACAATTTTTATAAAACAACTACTCCCTTCTACGAACAAAAAGTTACTTGCAGAATAGACTGTCTATCCGTACAAGTACATAGAGACAGAGTCGTAGGTGGACGTTTACATAAATAGTCGTGTATCAAGCTATTCCCAATTAAAACCAATTAGGGGACCCTGCCAGGTGACAGATATTAAATTGCAGTGTCTGTAAGTACAAGAAATTATTTACCAAGCCAATATTGTAAAGACGCTCCACATATACAGGATGTTCACTCAATCCGTTTTCTCTCGATATGGAATTTTTACAAATAGCTATATATTTTAAAAATCGTGAAATTTTAAAAATATCGTACGTTACTTTACAGCGTTAATTGTCTTTATCTAAACTATGACTGTAGTACTTCCATAGTATTACGGGCTGAACTGGTAACACAATTTAGTCTGTCAAAGCAAGCTTGAGAGCGAGCCTTGAAGTTTCCACACAAATTGTTTTACATTACACAAAGAGAAAGGTCGTGGAGCGAATGTACACGGGCTGAACAATTTAGTCTGTCAAAGCAAGCTTGAGAGCGTGGCTTGATGAGGTTTCCACACAAATTGTTTTACTTTACACAAAGGGCAAGGTAGTGGAGCGATAGTAGGGGACACGGGCTGAACTGGTAACACAATTTAGTCTGTCAAAGCAAGCTTGAGAGCGTGGCTTGATGAGGTTTCCACACAAATTGTTTTACTTTACACAAAGGGCAAGGTAGTGGAGCGATAGTAGGGGACACGGGCTGAACTGGTAACACAATTTAGTCTGTCAAAGCAAGCTTGAGAGCGTGGCTTGATGAGGTTTCCACACAAATTGTTTTACTTTACACAAAGGGCAAGGTAGTGGAGCGATAGTAGGGGACACGGGCTGAACTGGTAACACAATTTAGTCTGTCAAAGCAAGCTTGAGAGCGTGGCTTGATGAGGTTTCCACACAAATTGTTTTACTTTACACAAAGGGCAAGGTAGTGGAGCGATAGTAGGGGACACGGGCTGAACTGGTAACACAATTTAGTCTGTCAAAGCAAGCTTGAGAGCGTGGCTTGATGAAGTTTCCACACAAATTGTTTTACTTTACACAAAGGGCAAGGTAGTGGAGCGATAGTAGGGGACACGGGCTGAACTGGTAACACAATTTAGTCTGTCAAAGCAAGCTTGAGAGCGTGGCTTGATGAGGTTTCCACACAAATTGTTTTACTTTACACAAAGGGCAAGGTAGTGGAGCGATAGTACACGGGCTGAACTGGTAACAAAATTTAGTCTGTCAAAGCAAGCTTGAGAGCGTGGCTTGATGAGGTTTCCACACAAATTGTTTTACTTTACACAAAGGGCAAGGTAGTGGAGCGATAGTAGGGGACACGGGCTGAACTGGTGACACAATTTAGTCTGTCAAAGCAAGCTTGAGAGCGTGGCTTGATAAGGTTTCCACACAAATTGTTTTACTTTACACAAAGGGCAAGGTAGTGGAGCGATAGTACACGGGCTGAACTGGTAACACAATTTAGTCTGTCAAAGCAAGCTTGAAAGCGTGGCTTGATGAAGTTTCCACACAAATTGTTTTACTTTACACAAAGGGCAAGGTAGTGGAGCGATAGTAGGGGACACGGGCTGAACTGGTAACACAATTTAGTCTGTCAAAGCAAGCTTGAGAGCGTGGCTTGATGAAGTTTCCACACAAATTGTTTTACTTTACACAAAGGGCAAGGTAGTGGAGCGATAGTACACGGGCTGAACTGGTAACACAATTTAGTCTGTCAAAGCAAGCTTGAGAGCGTGGCTTGATGAAGTTTCCACACAAATTGTTTTACTTTACACAAAGGGCAAGGTAGTGGAGCGATAGTACACGGGCTGAACTGGTAACACAATTTAGTCTGTCAAAGCAAGCTTGAGAGCGTGGCTTGATGAAGTTTCCACACAAATTGTTTTACTTTACACAAAGGGCAAGGTAGTGGAGCGATAGTACACGGGCTGAACTGGTAACACAATTTAGTCTGTCAAAGCAAGCTTGAGAGCGTGGCTTGATGAAGTTTCCACACAAATTGTTTTACTTTACACAAAGGGCAAGGTAGTGGAGCGATAGTACACGGGCTGAACTGGTAACACAATTTAGTCTGTCAAAGCAAGCTTGAGAGCGTGGCTTGATGAGGTTTCCACACAAATTGTTTTACTTTACACAAAGGGCAAGGTAGTGGAGCGATAGTAGGGGACACGGGCTGAACTGGTAACACAATTTAGTCTGTCAAAGCAAGCTTGAGAGCGTGGCTTGATGAGGTTTCCACACAAATTGTTTTACTTTACACAAAGGGCAAGGTAGTGGAGCGATAGTACACGGGATGAACTGGGAACACAATTTAGTCTGTCAAAGCAAGCTTGAGAGCGTGGCTTGATGAGGTTCCCACACAAATTGTTTTACTTTACACAAAGGGCAAGGTAGTGGAGTGATAGTACACGGGATGAACTGGGAACACAATTTAGTCTGTCAAAGCAAGCTTGAGAGCGTGGCTTGATGAGGTTTCCACACAAATTGTTTTACTTTACACAAAGGGCAAGGTAGTGGAGCGATAGTACACGGGCTGAACTGGTAACACAATTTAGTCTGTCAAAGCAAGCTTGAGAGCGTGGCTTGATGAAGTTTCCACACAAATTGTTTTACTTTACACAAAGGGCAAGGTAGTGGAGCGATAGTACACGGGCTGAACTGGTAACACAATTTAGTCTGTCAATGCAAGCTTGAGAGCGTGGCTTGATGAAGTTTCCACACAAATTGTTTTACTTTACACAAAGGGCAAGGTAGTGGAGCGATAGTACACGGGCTGAACTGGTAACACAATTTAGTCTGTCAAAGCAAGCTTGAGAGCGTGGCTTGATGAAGTTTCCACACAAATTGTTTTACTTTACACAAAGGGCAAGGTAGTGGAGCGATAGTACACGGGCTGAACTGGTAACACAATTTAGTCTGTCAAAGCAAGCTTGAGAGCGTGGCTTGATGAGGTTTCCACACAAATTGTTTTACTTTACACAAAGGGCAAGGTAGTGGAGCGATAGTAGGGGACACGGGCTGAACTGGTAACAAAATTTAGTCTGTCAAAGCAAGCTTGAGAGCGTGGCTTGATGAGGTTTCCACACAAATTGTTTTACTTTACACAAAGGGCAAGGTAGTGGAGCGATAGTACACGGGATGAACTGGGAACACAATTTAGTCTGTCAAAGCAAGCTTGAGAGCGTGGCTTGATGAAGTTTCCACACAAATTGTTTTACTTTACACAAAGGGCAAGGTAGTGGAGCGATAGTACACGGGCTGAACTGGTAACACAATTTAGTGTGTCAAAGCAAGCTTGAGAGCGTGGCTTGATGAGGTTTCCACACAAATTGTTTTACTTTACACAAAGGGCAAGGTAGTGGAGCGATAGTACACGGGCTGAACTGGTAACACAATTTAGTGTGTCAAAGCAAGCTTGAGAGCGTGGCTTGATGAGGTTCCCACACAAATTGTTTTACTTTACAAAAAGGGCAAGGTAGTGGAGCGATAGTACACGGGATGAACTGGGAACACAATTTAGTCTGTCAAAGCAAGCTTGAGAGCGTGGCTTGATGAGGTTTCCACACGAATTGTTTTACTTTACACAAAGGGCAAGGTAGTGGAGCGATAGTACACGGGATGAACTGGTAACACAATTTAGTCTGTCAAAGCAAGCTTGAAAGCGTGGCTTGATGAAGTTTCCACACAAATTGGTTTACTTTACACAAAGGGCAAGGTAGTGGAGCGATAGTACACGGGCTGAACTGGTAACAACTTTTAGTCTTTCAAAGCAAGCTTGAGAGCGTGGCTTGATGAGGTTTCCACACAAATTGTTTTACTTTACACAAAGGGCAAGGTAGTGGAGCGATAGTACACGGGCTGAACTGGTAACACAATTTAGTCTGTCAAAGCAAGCTTGAGAGCGTGGCTTGATGAGGTTTCCACACAAATTGTTTTACTTTACACAAAGGGCAAGGTAGTGGAGCGATAGTACACGGGCTGAACTGGGAACACAATTTAGTCTGTCAAAGCAAGCTTGAGAGCGTGGCTTGATGAGGTTTCCACACAAATTGTTTTACTTTACACAAAGGGCAAGGTAGTGGAGCGATAGTACACGGGCTGAACTGGTAACACAATTTAGTCTGTCAAAGCAAGCTTGAGAGCGTGGCTTGATGAAGTTTCCACACAAATTGTTTTACTTTACACAAAGGGCAAGGTAGTGGAGCGATAGTACACGGGCTGAACTGGTAACACAATTTAGTCTGTCAAAGCAAGCTTGAGAGCGTGGCTTGATGAGGTTTCCACACAAATTGTTTTACTTTACACAAAGGGCAAGGTAGTGGAGCGATAGTACACGGGCTGAACTGGTAACACAATTTAGTGTGTCAAAGCAAGCTTGAGAGCGTGGCTTGATGAGGTTTCCACACAAATTGTTTTACTTTACACAAAGGGCAAGGTAGTGGAGCGATAGTACACGGGCTGAACTGGTAACACTATTTAGTCTGTCAAAGCAAGCTTGAGAGCGTGGCTTGATGAGGTTTCCACACAAATTGTTTTACTTTACACAAAGGGCAAGGTAGTGGAGCGATAGTACATGGGCTGAACTGGTAACACAATTTAGTCTGTCAAAGCAAGCTTTAAAGCGTGGCTTGATGAGGTTTCCACACAAATTGCTTTACTTTTCACAAAGGGCAAGGTAGTGGAGCGATAGTACACGGGCTGAACTGGTAACACAATTTAGTGTGTCAAAGCAAGCTTAAGAGTGGGACTTGATGAAGTTTCCACACAAATTGTTTTACTTTTCACAAAGGGCAAGGTAGTGGAGCGATAGTACACGGGCTGAACTGGTAACACAATTTAGTGTGTCAAAGCAAGCTTAAGAGTGGGACTTGATGCAGTTTCCACACAAATTGTTTTACATTACACAAAGGGCAAGGTAGTGGAGCGATAGTACACGGGCTGAACTGGTAACACAATTTAGTCTGTCAAAGCAAGCTTAAGAGTGGGACTTGATGCAGTTTCCACACAAATTGTTTTACATTACACAAAGGGCAAGGTAGTGGAGCGATAGTACACGGGCTGAACTGGTAACACAATTTAGTGTGTCAAAGCAAGCTTAGAGTGGGACTTGATGCAGTTTCCACACAAATTGTTTTACATTACACAAAGGGCAAGGTAGTGGAGCGATAGTACACGGGCTGAACTGGTAACACAATTTAGTGTGTCAAAGCAAGCTTAAGAGTGGGACTTGATGCAGTTTCCACACAAATTGTTTTACATTACACAAAGGGCAAGGTAGTGGAGCGATAGTACACGGGCTGAACTGGTAACACAATTTAGTGTGTCAAAGCAAGCTTAAGAGTGGGACTTGATGCAGTTTCCACACAAATTGTTTTACATTACACAAAGGGCAAGGTAGTGGAGCGATAGTACACGGGCTGAACTGGTAACACAATTTAGTCTGTCAAAGCAAGCTTGAAAGCGTGGCTTGATGAGGTTTCCACACAAATTGTTTTACATTACACAAAGGGCAAGGTAATGGAGCGATAGTACACGGGATGAACTGGTAACACAATTTAGTCTGTTAAAGCAAGCTTGAGAGCGTGTTGGCCTTAATGGAACATCGAGGCAATACTGTGCCCTGTATAACTGAGACTCTATTTGCTTTATCTATACTGTCTATTGAAGAGCACAAACACACGGTATATGAAAAGTGACTTATACTTTTTGTGCATTGTTAATCCAGCAGTTATGCTGGTTGAGTGGTAGACGGTGGTTTGGTGTTGTAGAATGCTTAGACAACACAACATCCCCTATAAGTACCTTTGACAGCATAATTTGTAAAAGAATATCTACAATCTCAATGACTATGGAGGGACGGTGCTGTTCAAAGAACATGGTAGATGACGTTTGGTCCTCCAGACTACCCTATAACGCAAGGTGTAAAAAATAGATACACCTTCTTTTAACTTAAGTAGAGTTGACCTTCAACTTTCAAGCATATTTTAGTATATGATAATAAAAAATATAACTGGCATTTACGATACAATTTCTAGTATGCTATATTAGTCTAGTTCCGACTAAACATTCATTTTTGCATTTTAAAACAGTAGTTTGAACAAGTGTTAACGTTAAAACTGTGTTGAAATATTAAATTGAACGTAGGCAAAGTATTTACTTCAGTTAGTTGGAAATATACCTCCTATCTGTCAAAATTCCGTTTTACATCATCTTATTGATCAATGACAATGAATGTTCAAATTTATCTATTTAGAACGTAAATAACCAGTTGTGAACGTAATGCAACAACTGAATCATAAAGTGTGAAATCAGTGTTCTCGTCTCAAATTTGTACACTAAATTGTTTATTACTTCCGTAATTCCGCATCTCGTAGAAATTTGCTTACGAACAAAATCGTCACAATTTTTAACTCATAAACTAAATAAATGTACACAACGTGTTTAACGCGTCGACTCGACATCTCAAATATGCTGTCATAAATTGTGTTTCCCGCGACACTTGCACGAGGTGTGTAAATTTAATGCAACTATAACACGATGACGTGGGGAATGTTATCACGGCAGACTCGGCGCCTAGGTTGGAGGAAACCAAGCGGAATGTGATTCGCATTACCCAGTCGACCGCCCTGGTCACAACAATATTGGCGACTTGAAGATCGGGTTTAACACCAAAACTGGAGGCAGATTGGCAGAGTATTACCATTCGATCACATGACAAAAGTTATGTTTGATTTCAACTTTGGAGTGGGGGGAAGAGGGAGTGACAATTATAGTCATCTGTATAATTCTTAGTAAAATTCATTTTATTTTCAACAGTAATTATTTTTAAATAATGAATAAAACTGAGGATTCAAAATAAAAATAGTCTCTATTTAAATATAACATAACCTACTTCCTTCTTTCTCTCATAGAGTGCGTCAGTACTTCAAACCCAGTGTACGCTACTATGTACAAAAGTACTATGTACTTAATAAACTTTAGCAATGAAGATTTTATACAATATTAGTCTACTCTTTATCCCAAAGATAACTGTACAATTTCCAACTCAAAATCTGTACAGATGTCATTTATAGAAAAATAATTGATCACTTTAAGAAAATATTTTGTAAGTTGTACTTTAAACTAGGTTAAAAATATAGTAACTCTTATTATATATTTAACTATATTATAAATTTTAATTATATTTCTACTGTATTATCAAATTTTCAATATAATGTATTACATGTTTTCTGAGTAAGTTAGGTAACTGAAAAAGGCAAATTAACCACTTTAGGTGGCCATACATACATAGGCCTAAAGACATTTTTTTTATAATTCATTCAATACATTTACTGTAAACTACATTTTTACTAAACTTAAAAAATCAAAATTAAGACGAAATATGTTATCCATCGAATTTGACCTCAGATAAGACTGTCAGGAAATAAAATCAACACAATTGGTACTGTGAAGTAATAATTACAGTAGCCATTGACAAATAACCGCAAATTGAAGTTAAACACCACCGCTCTGTCAAACTGTCAGTTTTTTATTACTCTATGGAAAAAACAGTAATCGGTATTTCAGTTCGTAACACGGTGGCAGTCGACGTTTCGGTTTTTGCTGCAGGTCAATTAAAAATCAATAATCGAAAACGTTATTACCAATGATCGCGTTTATACGTAACTATAGGATACCCTTGAGCACTTCACGTGCCAACCCATCACTTGTTTGTGTAATTTTTAATTATTTCAAAACTTCACTCGCCAGTTCATAAGGGCCAGCAGGCCTGTGCGTGAACTTTACTCAACGAATGAAGTACCGACCATTGGCCCTCCACAGTTCGAGGCCTATCCACTGGGCCACCACATTGTATTATCTTCACATTACATGTTTAAATTGTTTAAAAATAACATATTTTTCAAGTTGCACCGTCCTAAACAATCTCATTCGTGCCGTAAATAGTAACAGAGACAGTGTATCTGATTGGCCAGCATAGGGATGAAAATGTCTACCTTATTTCAGCTATTTCAGAGTAAATATTTTAAAATCCTTTTTTTGGCACGCATCTAGCTTATATAGAATATTTTTGCTAAATGTCATGCTCCTAAATCTTATAGTTTTTGAGAAACTGTGATCATGATTGTTGAGTCAATGTTATTTATTTGTCTTTTATACTTACTGATAAGTGAGACTGTCAATTGTTATAAAATATATTGTACATAGACCTTGAGCTAGGTTTTTAAAGGATTATTCAACAGTAAATTTTGTAGTTTTATTTTAAAATTCTGAAATTAACTGAGAAGATCCAGGGAATATATTTAATTTATTATTATTTTTTTTTAGAATTTATCAAATGAGAACTACCACTTTTTAATAATCTATGTGTAAGGTAATCTATTATTATTATTCATTTCTATGACGTCGATCGTCAAGATATGGGCGAATATGAACGGTGAATGGGTGTGATGAGAGTAGACGAACGAGTGTAGTCATTGTTACTATCTGAGTTCGATTTAGCTCAGAAAGGATTATTTATTAATAGCCCAATAGCTATACCAATTATGGGACCTACAAATTTACGTGGAATCAGAACCACGTAGTGTTGGTCTGATTTTAAGCTAATTGACAAGTCTGACACTCAGTAGTCTTTCCTACACAACATATTACGCGTTATAGAATATCTACCCTTTGACATTCTAGTTACGTGGAAAGCTTAGGGGTCATCAAGCTTGTGTGGAGGGAGAGGGGGTGGTAGGGCAGGGGTTGTGTATATTTTAATGAGCTTAACTGATGTAAAAAATCAACAGAGGTAGTCGCCGCCATATTGGATTTATATCCCAAGAGATAAGTCCCGAAATAGCTCTAATTTAACGACTTATCGGACAATCATAATATTTAAATCTTTTGAAAGAGCGTAAAAGTCAATAGTGGATCCACTTTTTTTTTAATATTGACTTGCGATGGAATCCGTAAAAAGTGAGTTTAATGTTTAAATTTATGCTTTTTATAAATATACAAATAAAATCTTTAAAAAATTGGATTCACAAGTAACTTTCACGATGTTACAAACGATGTAAAAAACCCACCATATTCTCCCAGCAAATCGTTCAGCACAGTGCTGTACCACATTGCTTTTATGGGCTATAAATTCAATATGACGACAACCTCGGTTGGCTCTTAATTTAATTTGCTAACCTTAAAAATCAGCTGATTTATCTCATTACAATGGCAATAAATGAATCCCCTCGTTTACTTCTAGCTTTCAATAATCAAATGATTATTAAATGGCAGAATACAATATTCTTTTATAGTGTTTTAATATTCAGTGTATTTAAAAGAATCTTACAGAATTTAAATTATTAGTAAAACACACAGTAGCGAAGCTTATTCTTGAGAAAAATTCTAACTGCTCGACGCTAGCGATCCTAGTGGTCGTCTCGCAGAGCTACGGAATCTCTCTGCTTACCGCGCCAGTTGTTTGCTCTACCACCGCTAGGATCGCTTGGTTGACAAGTAAAACGGCTGAGCTTCACTACTATGTGTTTATATTATACTGTAGTAAAACTCTTAAATTATTCGCTAATGATTACTTTTAAAAAGACTACAAATTATTGTAGTCTATACCTAAATTTGTTAGCCTATTGAAGGCTAAGAAATAAACCAGCTGATTCATTGTTGTTAAAGGAAAACCCAGCTGACTAAAGGATAAGCAAGTAAATGAACCGCATTAAAACGTGTGTTTTATTGTATTTTTTAACTGTCAATACATGCATGATCTTAAATGTTTAATTCAAATAAAGATTATAGCTTTATTTATGATCCTACATATTTAAACAACTTTTTCAATGAAACAGAATTGTATATAGATTCTTTATTTTTGTTCTCCCTTTTTTAATTGAACTAATCAGCCTAGTGCTCTTATTTAATATTTTGTTAAATAAACCAAAACTAGTTGGAAAAAACGTATCCAATGGAGCTATAGTCACATTTATACTATAAAGCCTATAATTAAAATACACATTAAAAAAGAGTAAGCTTGAAAGGTCCGTAAATGAAGTATTGTTCAACTGCAGAATACGGGCGTTAGCCACTGACATACGCGCTGTCTAGTGGGCAAGTAGGGAAGAGAGAGTAAACTGCCACCATAGATCAACTCACTTTTATGGGCCGGACGGACTGACTGCAACCATCTACTTACAGTCCAAAGAGATTTAAATAGTTCAAAAGTCAACACCAATTGTGTGGGTAGCGCTATTGTTTTATCTATTTAAAGGAGAATAACATACATTGTTATGTTGCAACACTCTAGTTCTCGCATGGTATCTATTGGCCCATTATAATTCAACAGTTTTGTGACCTAGCTTTACAAAAACAGCGATAACTTTCTTATATTAAATCCGATTTCAAAAATTAAAGTTTTATTACGTTTGTTGAATACCGTTGTACTGATATTTAAGTTTTAATGTTTTATATGGCTGCTATTTCGAAATAAACGAAGTGGAATCAACAAACATTTGTTCTATAATGCAACATTTTTAGTACAAAGAAGCGTTTGAAAATTTTGTTGAGATCGTCTATGTAGTTATTTTTTAATTATGAACGAATTATTAAAACACATACAGGCGGACAACAGTTCTTTCATATACCCTTTTGCTTCTTTTAATCCAAAGAACAATTAATATCTAAGTGTGTGTAGCGTTCTGATACACAAATTAGGTAAGATAATAATTTCTACGAGTGACTATATACGGTAAATTTATATATCAAATTGTTTACTTTAATTTCTGTGTTTACATGATAAGTTTACGCATCGGCTATGGTATGAAAATAACTAATTTGTAAGTATAACTTATCTAAATTAAATTCAATTGTAGACTTAAAATTACAACATTACCTAAACTGACAAGTTGTTTATTTATGATGAACATTTATCTCAGCGTTAAATGTAGGTTACAACAGGCGATAAATTATTCACGATTGTAGTGGTTTTAAATTGAGGCGTAGTAAATATATCGATTACGTTACCTTGAGTATTTCCAGGTCAAAAGAGTGCTTGTTTTATACTGAATTAGTCGACACACGACCAACAAATTAGCCAATACAATAAATAATTAACTACATTCTGAACATTAATAATTACACAAATCAATCTTTCTGTATATTACGGAAAGATTTGTTTGAATTAATTTATTTGCTTAAAAGCATTGTTACAACCTGTGCTACTATTTATATAACAGTTTTTATATAAAATTTAACTAAAGTTAAAACTATTATGTAGAATTTAACTATTCTTTAGTAAGGCACCGATCGTCAAGATATGGGCGAATGTGAGGGGTGAATGAGTATAGATGAAAAAGTGTAGTCATTGTTACTAACTAAGGTCGACTGTTCCTCATAATGAGCTGGATATTAATAGCACATAGCCAGGGAAACTAAGGGACCTACAGCTTTACGTGGAATCCGAACCACGTAGTGTTGGGCTGATTTTCAGCTTACTGACAAACCGTATATAAAATGCCTATATTAACTGTACATAAATATACGGTCCTGTATAAACTACGGATGACATAGGTTACAAATTTAATTATATTCAGATAGGCAACAATGTGAAACCGGATATATTGATTTACTGCGTGTGTCATTTTTTACAAAGCACGTTTCTTGTAAAGTGTTCTTTCTAAAGAAGCCACTAAACAGATAAGGATTTATCAGTCAGTGTACCAATCATTTTAACTTATCTTTAAGATAGGCTACCAGGCCGAAAGTGGTGTATGAAATGAGTAACTGAAGATGATTCCTGATCAAAATTCCCATGGCAATGAATAATCGTCTAATTGAATATGATCAGTTAAGTGACATCGAACTAAGTTAAAAAAAAGAAAGAAAGAATATTGGAGTAATAGCAGGTCCATTAAACACCTACTTTAAAACTTGAACACTTATAAGTAATTAGGAAATAGACGAATAGACTAATTGGCGAAATTATTAAAATATAAAAAAGTCATTATTAATATGCTTTAAAATTATAGAAATGACAAGGTTAGAGCTGACGAACCCTTTATTTAAACACGTATGGAACATAATATAGGCTACATAATAATATATGTACTACAATTGTTATAATGTATGATATAAGAAAGCAAATAATACTATCGGTTCTAAAATACAATGTACATGAGTTTGTACCTATGGTACAAATTTAATATTAATTCAATTTCTAAAAATTATACACCTATTTTCGAACCAACTTTGTTCCACTTTTAAATTTTGAATATACAAAAAAAAAAAAAAAAAATCGAACTTGCGCTTGAGAAAAATGCCTACTACTCGACGTTAGCGATTCTTGTGGTCGTATCGCAGAGCCACGGCATCTCTCCGCTTACCGCACCAGTTGCTCGCTATACCACCGCTAGGATCGCTGGCATCGCTTAGTTGGCGAGTAAAACGGCTGAGCTTCGCTACTGTGTGTTTGTATTATACTGGGTTACAAAAATATCCCAATCACGCATAAACAAATAACACATTCTTTTAGTAGACCTACTCTACAATAAGTCTACTAACATCTCTGCTCAATTTTTAATCTTAATTCTTTTATACAATAATGTGACTAGAAGCCCTTTAGTTTCTCTACTTATGCTCTCAGTTTCGACTTCCCTACAGTACTGTTAGCACCTCCTTATACAACGACGGGTCTACCCCTTATTCAATAGGCGCTCCCCCTTTCCTTATACCTGCCTATTGAATGTAAGAGGGGAGAGAAGTATTGAACTGGTACCAACGAAAACCAGACACAGATCCCTTCTTACCCTTCCTAGGCATAGAATTCGAAGAAGGTCACATGTCTCGGAATACAAGTCCATACGGAGTGACTCGTTTGTTCCCGAATTGCAAGAACGAAAATGACTGAACATCCAATAATGTTGGTCTTAATAAATCCCTATAAAAAATTAACATCGTTATCAGCATTGCGTAATATCATGTGTATATATTTTGGTTACATAGTTTTATTCAAGAGAAAAATCATTGTATCGTGAAAAAAATCAGAACTCTGCTTTATAATCAATTCTGATTTTCGTTATTTATTTATGCTAGTAACTAATCTGGTCTACGACAATTATTTCTCGAGGTAACGCGGAAAAACTACTTTTGTGACGCGTATGGTGGCTATATGCGTGATGATAATAAAACAACGACCAGATAGTGATATTTCCACCTGAGGGATGCCGGCTGGTCAGAAATTCGAAATTAACCTCCAAACCACGAAATAATTGAAAATATATACGGTTAGGATGTGTTCGGTTTGGTAAGTGAAAAGTCTATCTAGTTATACGTCATTATAACGTTATCATAAAAGATTGTGTATTTGCATTCAACGTAAAAATCAAGTGGAATAAAAAAAGTTTGAAAATAACCCTTTGAGTAATTTTTTATTAGCTGTTAAAAATGAGCATTCAGATTCTTGGTAAAAAACTGACTTTCCGCTGTTGAAAACAACCGTCCCTAACTATATAAGATCGTTTTTACCACTTAAAAATTCAATTACTGTACCACTGTTGGAGCAAGCTGTTAGTAATCTTATCTGTATACTTACTAGCATTTTACATTTGTTGTTGTAGTTATTAATGAAAAATAACAGTTAGTTTTATTCAGTTTGAATACTTAATATATTGGTATATTGATTTCGTAAAAGCTGGAATTAATAGCTAAGCTATAGTTGTTAAAACAGTTAAAATACGAAAAACCTGCATGAATTGAAATTATAAATACCTACAATGGGGTCCACGTGGTTTGACCTTTTGGAAAAAATTAACATCGCAATTGACTAAAAAGTCTCAAACCATGTATTACAGAAAAGTATACTTACATTCTTACGCATATTTTAAAATCCGTAATGATAAATCGAATTAAAGCAGAAACAAAATACATAATGGTATTTACCCTTCACCCGTACACCTGATCAATATTGAAAACATAAACATAACCTGTAAAAGTTATGCCCTACCTTTCCGTGCAGCGTAGCTTGATGAAGCTCATCCAGAGTGGGTCTGTAGGCAGCTTGGATTGACATAATATTCCTGTAGTTATCCAGCCTTGGCAAAGCCTCCCTCGTAAAATGACGAAAACTTTTCACATACGACCCGGGAGAATCGTCTTCCTCATCGTACAACTCCGACAGTTCCTCCTCGTCACCTTCGTCGTCCACGGTGGCGACCCTGTTCACCTGAAACCTTGGGTGGCGGTCCTTCATTTCCAGCCCCCGAGTGTGTTTGTCACCCCCAGAAGCCATAGTGGATACCTTTTCACACAGTAACGTCAAAGAACACCGCGATCGTTAATGGCACACCCCTACTGTACTGTTGACAGTTGGCCCTACTCTAACAGCCGACACTGCAGACTGAAACTGACGGTGTATATTGTTGTTAGACAGCTGGTCAGTGATGCACCACGTGCGTACTGTGCGGCGACAGAACGAAAATTCCCTGCCGTGCTCTTTTCCACTAATACAATGAATAATCCAGGTAGATCGACGGATACTTAAATAATAAACTTTACAAATTGTTTAGATGTATATGAATGAAATTAGAACTAATAGTATGTTCAAATAGATATTACAGTACCACTATTATATACAAGATAAATTCTCTCAGCCCTAAAAACTACAGTATATTACAATAGTTAAATCAATTTAAAACATTTTACCTTGAATTGAATATAGATTATTCGTGTTTACTCATGCAATTATTGCATGTATATATTGTTAAATTACCATTAACTGATGTTGTCTTTCACTATCATTGTTGTTTTCTTAAACTTAAAATTACAATAAAGATTTCAAACCATGGAGATCAAAAGAATAACAATTTACACTAAAGTATAACAACTAAATGAATTGTTAAGAAATTAATACTTTTGTACAGTTACAATGAAAATATTTGTTAGTGATAATAATGATCGGTCTTTTTGATCGATTATACCCGTATCAATTATTTAATCGAATTTAGTTACGTCAGCCATATACAGTAAACAGGATAGATAGTAGTTTACAATTACTTTACCATTTATAAACTCTTTTTATTGCTCCAAAAAACGATAATAGTCTATATCTGACAATAATCCACATAGAAGAAAGAAACAGAGGTCGCAACCAATAGTGCGCTGAATGTTTGTGGAGTAGTTATTTATCCAGTTTGCCATACGTTGGCAGGGCCAGCTCCTTGTCAGTACCTCCCTTTATTCTCCCAAATCTTCAAGGATAAACGTAGTAATTATTATTACATATGTATAACGATGTACATTATAAGTAATCTATTTATAACTGCCACTGGTGCGATCGTTACGGTCACAAGAAAGCGACTTCTGTTTTTTTTTCTCTGTGAGCAATCTTACGTGTCGAAACCTAAAACTACAGTAAATAATATCTATGATATAAACAAACCCAAAACAGTTTGAATTGTTTACTACCGTAAAGTTCTCATCTGTTTGGACCTAGGCTATATTTCCCAAAATGTATTTCCATAAGCATATTTGTTATTATTGCTATTATAATATTTAACGAAGGAGTACAAATTAAGAAAGAAACCAAACAGTTTAACAAAATTTGAATGGTTATTGTATGATCATTATTTAAAATATGATACTCCATTCGTTTAAGGCCTTATAAATATATAAAAAAATGTTATACAAAAATCATTCAGGTGTTACACTACCGGTACATACTTTTTTAATTTAAATTTATTATATTTATTTTTTGGTACGTAGTTTTTAATTCATCACAGTGCAACTGATGATATCATTTGGTGATGCATTTTACATACTCAAATAAATTGAAACTGGACCTTAAAATCAATCCAATAAAATTTTTAGGAATTATCCTTGATCATAATCTATCTTGGAGTAATCATGTGGATTATACGATAAAAAATCTGAACAAAGGTATCTACTGTTTAAGAAGACTAAAGTACAATGTTAGTGAAGATATACTAATACAAATTTACTATGCACATATTCATAGCTTATTAAATTATGGAATAATATTATGGAACCAGTCTTCAAATTCAGTTAAATTATTTAAAATTCAAAAAAGAGCAATTTGACTAATTTGTGGAGCGCATTTCAAAACTCCATGCAGATATCTATAAAAAAAACTAAATATAATGACTCTTCCTTCACTATTAATTTACAAAAGCTTTTTATACAACAAAAACAATTTACATACATTTCCTCAGAACAAAAATATACTGTACATTAGCACGACACAAGAAATTCGAATCAACTGAAAATTAAACAATGTAAATACTCAACAACACCAAAAAAATAATGAATGTATGGTTATTAAGTTGTATAATAAATTACCTTATAAATTAAGAAATCTAGAAATGAAACAGTTTAAAAAAATTTATATACAACTATTTATTATTAGAAGAGTGTTTATACAACATTGAAATTTTATTAAAAATCCAACTGTAATTTATATGTAGATTTAACTCAATTTTTATTATATTTATTATATTATATAGTATTGTAATACCTCATTTGAGGTTTGGTGCAATAAACATTATTATTATTATTATTATTATCAAGTTGTAAGTTTGACGTAAAATTTACTGATTGACTGTGTATTTTAAATACTGTCAAATAGTTCGTATCTACAATTAAATTACAATATATAAAGTTAGTGACAAAAGAAATATTTCTATTTGAGCTGAGGGAACTTTATTGCTGGTAGTTTGTCACAACTCAAGCTATAGTTTAAATCAATTGTTGCAACTCGAGCATCCCTTCATAGCATTCAGGTAATAATTGTCGCAACTCGGGTGCCCCTAAAGGATAAACACATTTTCATTTGTCAATAGGTAATTGAAACCTTTTTGAATCACTTTGTTGGAAAGGTCAGGCTGTTTTAAGCGAATGAACATTCATTAGAGAGAGAGAGAAAGAGAGAGAGCGCACCCATGTGGATAAATTGATAAGCAAGTAGGAGTTAGTAACCCGCCCACATTTGGTAGGCCACGTTTTACCTCAATCAATGAGTGGACACTTAGGGAAGCCGTGTTTTGCGCAAACTCACCGGTAGGCGGGAATACAGTGGGAATTTCACGCCGAGCAGTTGGTTATGCTGGTCGCATTGTTGCCCATGGGCGCAGGTGCCAGAAGTGGCGATCAGATGTACAAAAGACATTCTGCATTGTGTTACTGTGCTATAAGAGGATGTTTCTCGTAATTTTATTTTATCTTATATTATTATGTAGTTTATATGGTTTTGTTCGTTTTGAATTTAATTTACCATAAACGTCGACGTAGGTTTTCAAGCCGGATACTCATTTCTTGTAAAGATATTTCGTAAAACGATTGAATAAATTTAAATACATAAATTATCACTTTTCCTCCTTGCATTTCTGATTATGTAAAATCAAGTCCTAAACGTAGAGAGATAAACTTGTCCCAGTACAGTTGGATCAATGATAGATTGTTATTAAAAACAAAAAAAATTGTCGATCGCTAATTGGGCGATTACCTGCTGATAGCATGCATACTACTGTTCAAGCCGAGCATTTTCTGTAGACGTGCGCACGTCTACTATCTAACGGTGATTGAGACTTTGTGGAGAAAGACAAAGAGAAAGAGACCGCTGACAATACCTGTGTAAACCGAACATGAACTAATTTCACAGAACAGGAAATCCTATTTAACATTGGACATATGAAGAATCAAATCAAGTACGGTGAGGTGTAGTAGACTTTACTTGAAATGAATTCAGATTAAATAAGAAATTCAAACTTATAACTAAAATTCTGATATATTCCAATTATTTATTTTTCGTTTGATAAACTTGACAGTATTTTGTTTGTAATGAGCTTATAAATTCAATGCGAGATTTTATAAATTACTAGGGGACACCCCTGCAAGCTACGCGTGCCAACCCCGTCATCACTCGCTACGGCCGTGAGGTAAGCTCGGCCTTTGGCCTCGCCTGGAAACTCTCTAATTTTAGACCCTTTGTGGAACTCGGCCTGCGGCCTCGCCAAAAAACTCTGCTATCGGAAAGCCTGCCGTTACTTATAAAAACGGGCCAATGCGACGAAAAAGAGAACCAGCAAACCAATCAATAGTATACGAGCGTATTAGGCCTAATCATTATTATAGTAACAAGAAGACTGCTATATGGGCCCCGTGAAGATGAATTTTCTGTTTTATGAAATTAGTTCTGTTAGGTGTTTCACAGATAGCGCCAGCGTTCCCCCCTCTCAGTCCCTCTTCGTCCTTCTCTCTGTCTCTCTTCCATTACACGCTGAAATGACTAATAGCTGAACTAATAGTACACCAAACAGTCGTCCGAGCGGTTATTTGAGAGAATTCACCGTTAGATAGCAGCACAGGTACGGCTGCACCGTTAGATAGCAATGCAGACGCAAATATGACAAAATGACTTTGGACAGTATGTTTCTGGAGACAATGACAATAATTTGTCGTTTAGACAAGTAATACAGGGGTAAGTCAGTTTTTCCTGACAAGGGTTTTAAATTGGACCATATTAAGGCTAAGTACAGATCGCCCGGCCGAGGTTTACCCTTACCTAACCTAACCTAAGTGACAGCACCCTTCATAACATAACCTATCCTAATTAACCTACACGCAGTTAGCTTCAACTAAAAAGAACATACATTGCATAGAAAATATTATAGGAGTTGTGGGCCTTTTCTAAAAAAACGACTCATTTGGCTAGAAAAGAATTCATCATAATCATGGAATCTAGTTTGGATCCAGTGTTGTTTGGAGTGAGCATCCATCCTTTCAAGACGAAAGAGTTTGCCAACTTAGAAAATGCTTTGTTGATATTCATATGCGGATATAATTTTGCACAACTGCGGGTAATTTTAATAACAATTTACCGGCATTTTATAACTATAATAAGTTATAGTTATAACTCATTATTTCCAGTGTCACTTATGCAACTTTACGATAATAATAGTTGATTAATACACCGCTCCTTTTATTACAGTGCTATTTTTTTATCCACGCCAGTGGCAATTTTAATGAACGTGGTATAGAAACTTTCCTGAAGGACAACGGTCGAAACTCCTTTGGCAAATTTAAGTGGACCTCTCGGAATTTGGACTCGTGACACTCTGCTTTTGGAAGCAAAAGTGGTTACCACAAGCCTAACAATAGGCCTACATTTTTGCTACCCAAATATTAATACTTGTTTCCTATCTGGCCCACAAAGTTTTGTTGGACTAAGGACAACTTCCATATCCTGAAGTAAAATATTGAAAATTCACATATCATAACCTCAAACAATATGACAGTAAAAGATAGAAAGGCCATTCCGGAAAAATAAGACGAGAGAAGTTCAATACTTTGTAAAGTACTCAGTACTTTGCGTGATCCAATTTGGCTAAATCGGATAATAGCCTATTTTTGTAAAAACGATCGATGTTAAGATGATTCTGGATTATCGGCTTGATAGGAACAAGTAAATTCACCTACAGAAAATCAAGGTAATTTCCAGACCAACATTATTGTATCAGAATCGCACGTGAGGATCCAAATTCTCCCTATCCAGGAGATTTACACCTGAGAGATCTTTTTTGAAGGATTCGTCAAGTTTTGGTTTTAGAAAACAGTCTGTTTCACACAGAGTCCTCAATCTTACAAATGAAGTCATGACTGATTTTCTAACTCGTCTTTACAATTAATCCCCTTATCTATTTGCTTGATACTTTCTGACAAATACCAAATGTTCAATTAGTTTGACAAGAGGTGACTTTTGTTCACTATTTAATTGTTCGACAACAGTTGATTAATGTTTACTTTTAATCCATTTGACAACAACTGATTCATACTCTTGACTCCTTCATTGGGAGCAAGCTGTTTTTTTCAAACAATAAATAATGAGGAAAGTATCTCCTTGCGCACACAGTAATAATCTTCCTTATTGGCAGCGATGTCACTAGTTTTCATTGAACTCCAGAAAGTATCACTAGAAACGTTCTAGCTTGGAGAATATTTGCTTTATTTTTAACACTTCATTATACACAAATTTCCCATGTCCTTTATCAATGAAAGTATTTCCCTAAGCAAAATCTTAAGTATGGCATTTTTATCAAAATAATAGACCAATTAGTTTATGGATTGCATTATCAAAATAACTGATGTGAGCGCCATTCTATGTTAAATGGACTTAACTTGTTATCATCAGCCGTTATCACTTGTACCTACACAGTACAGTATTGATCATTGCATGTGGCGAATGATAAATGATTCAAATCATTCGTGAGCAGGAGGACTATTAATCAACAGAACAAACATTTAGTATTGTGTTTGTTAATAGCTGCTGTTTTTATGTATTTTCTATGTTGAATAAATTTCACGTACAGGCCTGCAGGCCCATGTATATTGTCAAGTTATAATAACAAAAATGCCAAAAGTCAAAAACATTATCATTTTTTTCTCGGAGACGAAGTGTTGGAAAGTGTTCAAAAAGTTTTTTCATCATATCTCCGACAATTTATTTATCTGACAAGGGCTGACGAACGAAAAAAATTAAAGATAGTTTTTCGTTTAGTTTTAAACTATATTAGAAGACAAATATGATAAAACGTGTAACCTTTATGGCGAGTTGTTAATGGACGCGGAATGAGGCACAAGTGAACAGTGAAACTACCATTGTTCATTGTGTTCTGATCTCCAAAGAATGGAGCTTCTGCAATTTAATATTAATAAAATATTAAATAATATTTCAGCAGCAAATATCCATCATCAATACGCTTCAATGAAATATGATCTTGAAGAAGAAACGATTATTTTCTATCTGTATTTTACTTTGCTTCATCAATAATATCATCTCAAATTAAATTAATTTCAATTAATTTAAAATTAAATCAATAATATCATCTCAAATTAAATTAATTAACCTGTAATATTTAGGTTAATCTATTTCAACCACAATTTTGTTTGAACGTTTGTAGCCAAATAAACTCGATCATGTAATCATTCATATTCTCCTTAAAATACGCAAAATAGCTGTGTCGACTGCTAAAAACCTTAATAATCTGAATATCTGTTTTGAACGTTTCAATCCAACATTTTAATTTATACTAGGGGAAACCCCTGTGCACTTCGGCCAACCCCGTCACTCGTTGCTTTTTTTGTCACCTCAGCATTTGGCCTCGGTCTTTGACACGTCACTGCATTAACAGCAGGGGGATTATAAAAAGGAACACAACAAATGTTTATTATTGTTTTTGTTTAACAGCTGTTTTAATAATGTAAAAAAAATCATACGGTTTTAAATCCACACTAAAAATATGCAATGTTTACTCCGGCATAAATATTATAAACATACAGAGCTAAACATAAGTATGATATGTGGTTCGGATTCCACGTAAAGCTATAGGTCACATAGTTGCCCTGACTATTGGGATATTAATAAATAGTCCTCTCTGAGCTAAAATCGAACTCAGATAGTAACAATGGTTACACTTGTTTACCTACACTCATTCACCCAGATCTCTACGATTGACGTCTTAGAAATGAATAAATAAAAACACTGTAGTGATAGAGAATTGTTAGATCTGTTAGAGACAGTGAGTTGGAGCCCAGGCTACTTTTTACATTTCTGGCATTTTCCCACCTTCTTTAAAATGAATCCAATCAAGCTATCTTGATTAATCTAATTTATCTATACTTGCCCAAATTTAATTAGTCAGTTTTTAAATGAGCTTTTCAGTATTTGGGACGTACAAGTTTTAGTAGCTTTCCGACATAAAAAATACTTCTTTTTTACTAGTTATTGATAAATTTAAGTTTTACTTTTATAAACTTCAACTTAATATGAAAATAGTGAGATAGTAGAATAATTATAATATTGCTTCTTCCATATTATAATTCTTTGAATGTTTCATTAAAGAACTAGCGCAAGTTTAATAAACGTTCATTAAAGAACTAGCGCAAGTTTAATGAACGTTTATTAGTACAGCACATTGTTTGAAAGCTTATAAAATAGCACAGTTTTTATGTAACTTGACACCTTCTTGTTTTCAGGGTGTAAAAAAGTGCAGTTGGCCACAGTTTTTTACAAAACGTAACAATTTTTTACTTTGGCACAATTTACAATGTGGTTTTCTTCTTTAAACATACAAACTATTGACTAATTTATAATTGAAAATTTAACGTAGCCCATGTTTATGGTATAATTTGTTGTGATATGTCTAGTTGTGGCTGAGAAATCAGTCTTTTACGTCTCAAAGTAGAGTCTTTTATAAAGAGTGAAAAAATTCTTTTCGAAGCCAATTTTGAGAGTTGGAACGTCTTATATACATCATTAAACTCCATTTATATTTGTAACACTGATGATCGCCACCCTGTATTTTTCCTCCCTCAGCAATACAGGGCAACTTATTGTTTTGGAGATTTTAAGTTTTGTTTTGTTGGACATTCAGTTTATTGCACGCATAAAAGCACAAGTTTTAAGTCTATTTTGTATCTCTGGTAAAAACGGTTTCTCCAAGGTTTTTTCTTTTTAATTTAAATTCATCAACATGCTTAAATTCATGACCATCAGCTTAAGGCAGTTCCTTGGCATCCCAATCTATGAAATGAAAAGAATAAATAACCAACTTTTAGAAATTGTTTTAACATTTTTAAATAGTGTAGCATAAACAGTTTTATATTGAAACATATATTATTACTCCGTTTATAATTTAACTTTGATTTGGAAATAACCTGATCTGCCCCACTGGCACTAAAGATCCAATAATTTTCTATCACTACAGTGTATTTATTAACACATATAAAAGCTGTTTACTTTTATAATGTTTATGCTCATGCAAACTTTGCATATTTTTAGTACGGATTTAAAATCAGGGGAGGAACATCAGCCACCTCCATAAACAGAATCTTAGTCCTGCAAAAAAAGGCAGTGAGAGCCATGGCAACTCTTAATTTTCGCCAATCATGCAGAGAAGCCTTCATAAATCTAGGCATAATGACAATAATATCTCTATACCTTCAAGAGGTCATTTTACTTGCTGATAAGTTGAATGCACAAAGAGGCAGAGATCATCACTCGCACAACACTCGGTATGGCTCAAGATTTGCCCTTCCTAGACATCGGACCACCCTCCTGGAAAAGAAACCATCCTATGCTGGCCAGAAGCTGTGGAATCTGCTCCCAAACAACTTACAGGCACTAACTGGAGACCCACTGAAAAGTGAACTTAAAGAATGGCTTGTCAACCGACCTTTCTACAGTTTGGCTGAGTTCCCAAGATACTCAATGGAACAATAATTTAACCTGTTGTTAAACACAATGTTTTTATTATTGACGCATGTACTTTTCTTGATGAAAATGTAAATAAAGATTGTATGACTATGACTAAAATGTTTAAAACTGACTGAATTTGTTTAAATGATCACAACAGCTGTTAAACAAACATAATTCTAAATATTAATGTTTTTTTTTTTTTTAATAATTCTCCTACAGTAGTGTAGGAGATCTATTAATGTAGTCACCAGCACAGCCCGAGCCTGAAGACCAAAGTGACGGGGTAGACATCCAAAGCATTCCAGAGGTGTCTCCTAGTATCATTTAACACTGAAATTCAACCATCTATACCATAGCCAGATGAACTTATAAACTTAAATAAATTATTAATGTTATTGCTCCTTGTAGCACTAAAGTCCCCTGAACACCCATCCTTATCAATTTTTATCCAAATCGTCTTCAATAGTAATTAATTAGTTTTTTCATGGATATTCAAGGAAAATTTTTTCCTACAAGATCTTCGTTAACACTGCTTCACTTCTGTGAGATATTAAGTAGCTCTCCATTTTCAATTTCTTTCCTATTCTTGTCCGATACTTATATTCGGAACATTCTTCCTTTATGTACTAGAAGTCTAAGCGACATTAATAATTTGAGTAATATTTGTGTACATAATGTAAACATCTGTCTTAAAAATAACTAAAACGTTTGTAATTAATGTATATAGCTAAATGACATGATGGAACCTAAAATACCACAAACCTTTGCACTAGAGGCGCAGTGTTGTAACCCAGCTACTTAGGGACAAACTGTCGTGGAGATTGCAGGTGATAAGTTATATGCCAGTTCATTTAATTTCGACAAGACATTTGCTCAAGGGTAGCCACCGATGTAGACACTTTTCAAAATCAAATCAAAAGTTGTTTATTTCCATTACATATCTTACAAATACATGAACACAAACACAGTTTGGTTTGCATTTGAAACATTTTCAAATTAATTATACGTTAAGCAATACAAATAATAGCAAAAGATAGAAATTAATTATATGAAAAACAACATAATAATAACAGAAGATGCAAACGCATTATGGAAATATGATCCTCACACCACTAGAGATGTCTGGGGTGTCCGTGTTGAGTGGTAGTCAGTGTCCAGATGTTATGCAGAGAAGAGAACTGAGTATCAGACTTGTCAATTAACTGAAAATCAGACCAATACTATGTTGTTTGGATTCCACATAAAGCTGTAGGTCCCTTAGTTACCCTGGCAATTAATAAATAGCTCTTTCTGAGAAACAGTCGACCTTAGTAGCAATGGCTAATTAATGAGTAATTCCTCATTAAAATTTGCACCAGTACTGTCTGATAGTCCTTGAAAAGAATTTACCCTTAAATCACCACTAACATCATCATTTTCAATCAAGTCTGTATCGTTTGGTAGTTGGTCAATACACATACAGAGGTATTGACCCACCCGCCCACCCATACACGTACAGTGGTATTGAATTCATGTATCTACATTCATGTATCTAAATTCATTACTATCATTCGCCCACATCACTACAATCTGCATCATACTAATGAATAATCAATTGCTTTCCAGTTATATATATTGGTCGGTAGCGTAGTTGGTTCAATCCCAGCTTCATGTGCTAAAGGTTCTCAGTTCAATCCCAATCAGAGTCATAATACATTTTGAGAAGGATCAGCTGATAAACACCGGCTGTTCATTTGTCATTGGGCTATTAATTAATGACACTTTCTAAGGAATAGTCGGCCTTAGTTTGTAACAATGACTACATTCGCTCATCTACACTCATCCCACTCATTCGAAATCCATATTCGCCCATATCTTGACGATCGGCGTCTTATGAATAAAATAAAATAAAAAACATAATAATTAAATTATTTTAAGAATTGTTAATTTTTTTGACATCATAACTTTTTAATCATAGACTATCATTTAGTCTACCTTTATGAATTACAAATTACGTCACGTACCTTTCATCGTACTGATTAAAGGTTTCGTACAAAAGTTAGCCATCATCTTTAAACTTATAATATGGACTTTTATTTATATTAGTTATAAGACGTGCTTTTTCATCAAAACTATATCTCTGTGCAAAATTTCAGATCAATTGAACCAGCTATATTTGGCCCATTCTTGAATATGAAAATACAAAAACAATTACATAAATTAAGCATGTATTTGAAATAATACTTACTCAATAAACATGAACCAACTTTCAAGGGTTGCAACTTGCAATAGATTTATAGTAAATTTGACATTACTAACAAAAAGGAATAAAATCAAAGAACACTTTTATGCCATGTATATTTTTAATAAAAAACATATAATGTTAAGTGACAACAAATTAATCATTCGTGAAGCAAATTTCAACCTAATAAATAAATAACATGTGACTAAGTGAAGTTATAAATGTACATTTAGCGACATTTAAGCATAACTAAGATCAAGTGATACGTGAGTTACTCTATTAACATATTAAAATCGGAAAAAAAATAGACTTATGTTAAAGAAAATAAAGTGGAACCAACCTCCAATGAACATAAAATACAGCAGAGGAACAACCTTAAAATACACTATGTTTTAAAATATACAGTGAATAAATCTTTATTTTATCTTTAAAAATGGACTGGGATATTGAGTAAAACTTCAAAAAGGACATAATTATTTGTAACTTTATACAGTCCTGAGATCTTTCCTCTGCCGTATCACCGCAGTTACAGTTGAGAACACAGTTCACAAATCTGCGTTTCCACATAAGCTTCTGTATCTATAAGACTAAATAAGTCCATTTGTTACATAATAACAACTATCCATAAATACTCTTTTACTTATATTGATTGCCAACTTTGTACAGCACAGTTATATATCAAGCTTTGTTATTATATATTTTATCTGTGAATGAAATGGCACGGATGCGTATCTATACATAATATATATTTCGGAAAAACAAATTTAGTTCAGCCTTAGCAATTTATTGACTTATATAAGAGATCATCATTTCAAAATTTAAATAATAAAAAATAAACATGTGAAAGATATACACTAAAATTATATTTTGTTGTCTTTCATGGTAGAGAAGAAAATATACATAAAAAACAAATAAAATTAATTATTGTGGATTTTATTATTTTGTATTCAGATGACAGGTGTTTTAAGTGGGCCAGGATAAATATAGGTTCATATACAAATTTTGATGAATTTTTAGTTAAAAAACAGGCTTGTCAATACTAAGTGAATATTAATAGGAATGCGAGTTTGCCTAAGGAAGATTTTAAATTACGCTTTTCCAACAAAAAATAAATTATTTAAAAGTTGTATTTATTAAATTTCCAGTTATAAACACAACATTTTATAAAATAAAGATATTCTTTACAGTATTTATTCCTAATCTCTGACTATTTGTTAGCAAATCATCAATCAATTGACTATTTTAAGAAATCAAATTGATTTCGTGAAACGTTACTATTACAACAAAAACGCAACCTTCCGCTCATAATTAAACATAGTAACATTGTAAATAAGCTGGAAACTATTGTGTGACGGGCCTTTATGGGGCAACTAGACCTGATATTATAAAAGAACAAAATTTCATACAGAAATTATATTGAGCAAAAAAGCCAAAAACAATAATTTCTTCCCCTGAATCCGGAATGTAAAATGATCTAACAACATCCATTCTGTTACATTTTCATGTTAATATTGGGAATTCGTATTGTACAGCTTCAATGACAGTAAGGTCTATGTAACTGCATGACCTAATATACAGTTATTCTATAGCCACTTAGAAAAAAAAAAATTTCACTAAAAGCCTGTATTAGACTATACGCATATCACATTAATATGCTTTTAATGATTTTTACGTGTACCTTCAGTCAGTCTGCCGATAGTTATCTAAATTTAAAAATTGAAATCAAACAATAAAGTACAGACTACAATGTGATCCACTTTTTATACGTCAACGATCGTTGTGCCATCAAATTCTAAGTACATCATAGCTTAACATACTCGACTTTCACGTATTAAACTCATCTTTGGATTAATTAAACACATTAAACTACATTATAATAATTATACATATTACACAATAAACAATAACAGACTAAAGTCAAAAAAGGTATCACTTAATACTAATTTGAAAAATATATAGGACAACTATTACAATATAATTTAAATAAAGCCTAAAAACCAGATGTATTTTCACATATGTTGTATGTATTGGATAACTCACATGAGATGTTTCACTTATAAATAGTATACAATTAATTTAAACCCTAAGAGCTTCCAGATGAAATCATTTTGATGTTGTGTAGAACTGAAACACGTGTTTCTGCAACAAACGTTACAATATTGTACGTTAAATCAATAATGAAATGAAACAAAAGTCGCTGCAAGAAACTTAAATAATAAGTAGAATATATATTTTCCACTGACAACCGTGTCAAGGTGCTAAATACACTATTTAAAGATGTAGCCCTCTCTAACACTTAACCTGGGGACCGACAGCCTAACGTGACTTCCGAATCACGGGAGCTGCAGGGCAAAAACTGTTGGTGGTTTTATTGGGAATCAAACCCGGACGGGCTGCGTGGCAAATCATCACCTTAGCCCCTTTGCTAAGACCTCTCCAAATTTACTATTTACAAGATAACTAGAATTTCGCCCATGCTATCATGTTGCATCCTAAATGATTGTGCTTATGCCTAAAATCTAAACAAAAATATATTGAAATTGAATAGTAATGCACAGCAACATGTAGCTGGAAGAAACTGAAATTAAATAAATATTTATGTAAATTTACATTAAATTAATGCTCTGTAAAGAGTATAACTACTGATTTCGGATTAAAGAAATGATCAAAATGATTAGCTTGATAAGAAAATGATTAATAGAAATATATAAACCAAACAACAACCCAATGTGACTTTTAATTCTTTCTGAATGAAAGAGTTGACTTTTGTACAACCAAACGCATAACATTACCTTGAACACGCCAAGGTAATTAAAACCACTATGCCAAGATAACAATTAGACTTCATGAAACGCTCATGAACTATAGATTAGAATTGTTTAAGAAGAAATCAAGAAAATTGGCTTCATGGGACCTGTAAGAATGGACAGAACAGTCTTCTTGTTTCTTAGACCATGACAGTAAACATTAAAATTACGGCTGAGCTGCAATCTTCTGGTGACAGGTGCAAAACATGACTGACATCTTCATGGTTCAAAAAAAAACTCTAAGAGCTATGGCTGGTGTAGGTGGTAGAGAACACTGCAAACCAATTTTCGATCAATTTAAAATTTTAACTATTTTTTCTCTATATATTTCAGTGCCTGCTCTACATCCAGTCTAATGAGGACAAAATTATCTTGAGGAATGCTGTACGCACTTATAGCACTAGACATAATGTTAATATTGATATTCCCTGTAGTAGGCTACATAAGTATGACCAAACCCTCTTATTACTGGCAGCAAGTTCTGAAACAACCTACCGGTGGAAGTCAGAGGCCTTGACAGTAAAATCTTCAAGAAGACTGTGCATAAATTTCTTATGAAGAAAGTGTTTTATTCCATTCCAGAATTTACCGAAGGACTATGGAGTTGGACAGATTTTAAATAAGTAGTCACCGTTGACAACCCTAGTTTTAATGACTTTTGCTATGTACTTTTGTAAAATATCCTACGGCAATAAAACATATTCTATTCTATTCTATGCCATCAGAAGCTTAATCCATTCTAATTTACATCCATAGTTGTACTGTAGGCAGTGAGAAAAATATTAACAAACAATTTGAGGAGGACATTTGCCGGCGTGGTAGCTCAGTGGCTTTGGACTGCGGAGGGCAAGGTCCAAGGTTCGAATCCCCACTGAGCCAACGGTCGGTACTTTACTCGTTGAATAAAGTTTACGCACAAGCTGCAAGCCCATGTGAACTGGCGAGTTAAGTTTTTATAAAAGAAAAAAAAAAAACATTCAAAACGCAGAGGGATGATATATGAGTGTAAAATACGTAAACAATCTTTTATAGTATTTACCATAATTCAATTGCCAATTGCATCCATCAATATTTTACGTCTTCATATCTTGTAGTGTTTAGTATTTTTTATTGTTATATCATTTAACCTTTTGCATATATTACTTTCACGAAAATAAAATATAATTAATTTTAAATGTTGTACTGGAAAATCTGATAATTGTGTAGATCTAATGTCAGATAGAGCACTTATTGTTGTAAAGCCCATATTTTTACTTAACTATTGTTTACATAGCAAGCAAACTGTTTTATCTCCACTCACAATCATATAACTTAAAATTTGATTCTTCAAATTATAAGTTTAAACAGCAGTTGGGAAATCTGTACAACCAAAATAAATGGAAAAAAGAAAAGAAAATGTTAATGTAGCAAAAAACTTGCACTGATTTAGCAATTATTTATTTATTTATTTTTTGCTGCATTTAATTTTTTGAAGCATAACAGCATGCCATCACCGTCACTCTCTTTACTCATTTTCAACCCTGGCGCACAAGACTTACTTTGATGCAAGACTTTTGTTCGGTAAAGGTTTGAAGTCTCGTTAACTAATTAAATTTTCTGAGGTGAATAATTTTCTTCTATTATTAAAATTTGTTTAGTAGATCAACATATTCATTTTGTGTGGTAGCTGCCATAGCTGGGAGACCACAAATTTGTGACGGTCCAGCTACCAGGGTTTTTGCTCGTTTAGAACTACCTGGTGGATACGTACATCTTTAAAAATTTGCTCTGTGAACTCAAACTACACTATCTCCGATCTGTCAATACCTGTAGATGGGATGAACCTCCCTCATAGTGAATGGACAATGTTGAATTGGTTACGAACTGGAGTGGGCGGATGTAACTACTGGAAATACAAATGGTGATTGACAGTAGATCAGTCAAGTGATTGTGCGGAGTATATCCAAAAAATGGATCACATAGTTACAAAGTGCCACTTGCGCTCTTTTATGGAGGGATTTCCTAGCATAAATAGAATCAGTGAGGCAGGTCTTAAATGGCTTGATGGATTGGATTTAGCTTTGTGACAGGAGATTAGTTGTTATTCTTTTTTTTAAATTTTAATTATAATCTAACGACTTTTTGAGTTTTTCCAAGTAAAAAATATGGCTTTTAATTTTAAATTAAAAAATGGTAACTGATAAAAAACCATACGCTTTATATATGGTTTTTGCTGCATTGGTCTGCTGAAAGTTTCTCTCCAGTGATTGTTAACCCCATAATGTCCTTTCCATTGGTCTAAGCACCCACTGCTAGCGCCAAAATATGACTCATCTCCATTCAGTAGTTTAATCAGTTGGATTGCTTTTTCTTGTATAAGAGGCCCACTTAGCGGCATTCCTTTCTTAGGGAGAATCCATCCATCCCTAATCAAAATCATAAGTTCTGTGTTTCTAGTTTATCTTTATGTTTGGAAACTTCTTCCCCTTTTTATTAGCAAAAGCACATGCTGTCAGTGATTAAAACTTACTTAAAATTTGTCAATATTGGATCCAATAAACATTGAAATTATAACAAGAAAAAGAACAATTGGTCACTCACCAGCTGATAGGTTAATATCTGGAGGAAGGGTTTCGAGGCTGGTTGAACTGACTCTGCACTGCAGCACTAACGACATTACCGGCAGCGTCTCGTACATGCTGGTTGCGCATGATCTCCGACGTAAACTCCTGCTGTGCCTTAGCAAAGCTGGCACCAGTGGAGCGGTAGATCTTGTGTACCTAAACATATTTTTCACCTTTGACTAGCAAAAAAAATGTAACTAAAAAGGCATGCTGTTGAAAATAATACATGCTACGGAACACTGTTGTACGTAAGAGTTTACACAGAGCTAGGCCATAACTAATCTTTTGCCTCATTCATTACAAATTAAAGTATTTGTATGCTCTCTCCCACCAAGCATATGTCATGGTGAACCCACCATGGTACCACCTGTCCAGCATTCATCTTGCCAGGTCTACCATCCACTCACCCACCCAGCAAATATCATAACTGATGATATCTGAATAGTTAATAACTACTAGTCAATATCAATTTTTTTTAAAGATATAAACGATACTGAGTTAGAAGCTACCTAACCAATAACTTACTTATGCTCTAACCCTTTCTGATCCTATGTCAGAACAGGTCTGACAAAACAGAAATCCTATTCGTATCCAATGTCGGAAGTCATTCGACATCCCTTTACTCATTGTATACGCTCGATAGTGACTTTGTCGTCGTGGAATTTCAATATAAAAATTCCTCATGAAAATAAATAATTCCTTACAAAAAATTCTCAGTTACAATCCTGCCATACCTTTAATAAATCAAATCAAAGTGCACCCTATAAACATTACAGAGTGTGTTTAATTGCTCAGGGCATAGTTCCTTGATTTTTACTTCCTAAGAGATTTGCAGAGCTTATGTTTTCACTAAAAAAAATATATGTATATATATATATATATATATATATATATATATATAAAATCAGAAGATATAATGTTATTACATTTACTAAACATTAACCATTTATACTTCATATTTTATCAAAAAGTTCAACTCAAATAAAAAACAAAAAAACAATAAATGAAAATCTCTAAAATAGAAAGTTTTACGACAAAAACAGCTGTGAGTAAAACAGACATAAACGCAATTTAAATTAAGCAACCAAGATGGTTAAGCATTGTGAAAGCTGACAATATTGCACATTAAATACAATAAACTGCCAGGAATATTCCAAAATTTATACAACTTTTATTGTCAATTCATATAGATTCGAATTGTACCCAGTGTTACAAATATAACATGAAAATACGGTAACCTAAACAACATATCAATTGGTCAAAACTTTTATATATGAAGACTAAACAGAGGAATTTCATGAATAAAATGCTAGTGAACAAGGTCCAATTGAATGGTATTTTCAATGTTAAACGCGCTATTAAATAAATATTTACTTTATTGACGCTATTAGATAAATATTTTCTAGTTATTTGCAACACAGTAACACAATAAACTAGAGAGTTTACGAAAGTAGTTTACCTTGGCCAGCAGCAAGAAGTCAATGAAAGCAGCCGAACAGAACCCTCCGGCAACAAGGAGCAAGAACATTCCTATGACGATGCCTGATGGAGTGCCATCAAAGGTCTTCAGGGCAGTTGCCAGTCCACTGCGGAATGTATTTTACAACAAAGCAATGTTATTTCATGGTATTGAATGGATAAAAAAAATCAAAATAAATAGAATATATCTTTATAAATTTAAAATAAATATCCAAACTATTTAAATACAGTCTGAAGTTTAATTCTGCCTGATAAAATTTCAACAAAACAAATTAAATAATTTGTAAATTTAAATAATATTTAACCATATATTCTGTAATGACAACTATATTTTATCACAAACAATGACTAATTAAGACCTCCAGAAGTTTTGTACGTATGTGGTACCAGCCAACAGACCATCGTCAATTATCAAAATAAATAATAAACAGAAAATTTAGTACAGTTATAATCTTAATGTCTATTTTATTATAACTGTACTGAATTAAATTTATTACACAGAACATTATCTGAATTAAATATATTAGAGTTGCACAGATATATAACAGTTCTCCTACATTAATTTGAGGTTATACAAGCGACCTTTTACTACGGATTGGTTGTAGTAGACTGACGTAGCGGTCAGCTGTCATTTTTTACTACACCTAGTGATGTCCTTTAATTTGAAAAGTTGACTTTCATTGCGACATTCATTCTTCAGGAGTATTTTACCTCTCTAGGTAGTAAAATAGAAATTGTAGTTCTGCTGTTAGATAAGGGTTTGCAGTATGATATTGTTATTCTGGAGAAACTACTTATTTTCTCTCCATTCCAAGTGATCACAATATCAGATTGATTAAATGTAGTTGCATTATATCTGTATAAATGTTGAACCAGTTAAATTAATTTGGCGTTTTGTATCTGCAAAGCTATGTGCTACTGTCTGATTTGTTTGTTTCCATTGTGTTTACTGAATCATATTTTGCCACAAACTGTGATTAAATAAAAATTTAATTATAACGTAAAATGTTTTCAGTAACAAATGTTCTCAGTTGGCACACACATACAACAACTTATACTGGTATACTTTTACCAGCCATTATAATGAAGACCACTCTCAGGCTTATCTGCAAGTTGAAATGGTCAATGGTCAAATGTTGGCCATTGTGTATATGTATCACCTCACCTGTTTGATCACCATTGGTGTTGCCTGTGAAGATAGTTTAAGAGCTAATTTATAGAATAAGAAAACCGGCTTTACAGGACTAATATGAGTGGACAGTCTTCTTGTTTCTAGTTTGGAACAAGTTTGAGTCAATGCTAACTCACAATGTACTAACCTGCCCACCTAAATACAAATGACGATACTTAACCTTCAATAAGTTTTAAAAGTAAAACCGTTCATAAGAACTTTCATCTGTTAATAAAAATCAATTTTCCTACATAATGTTCTAATAACGTACAACCTAATAAGTATGAATCTGCTTCGGTGTGAATGATTGTTGATCTGATGTTATGACTGAAGATAATATTTGGAGATTTCCAATGATTCGAGTGTTTAGGAAACAAACACAACGTTTTGACAGGTATAACAAACTCCTGCTGTCTTCAGGTGTACTTACTAATTTAGCCTACATCTAAAACTACTTTTTTTCCCCTTAACCCATACTAAATCAGAAAAGACAATACTACATGCTTAGATACTAAAGATTACTGTTGAAGGTCAAACATTCTTAAAAAACTATCACACATAACATAATTATACAAAATATAATACACAATATAAAATACAAAAGAAATGCAAAATATGAAATCGTTCAACAAAACACAGAGCAAGTTATTAAGTAGACCAAATATTCAATGAGATACAAAAATAAATGCAAAATACGAAAAAAAAACCAAAAGAGCATAGAGCAGGTTATTACACAGACAAAATATTCAATGAGACAAGAAATAAATGCAAAACATGACAACATTATTAAATAGACAATATGTTCAACTTATCCAACCAGCTTACAATTCCACTGAGGCGGGGGGAAGGAGTCCTCGCACTACTACAATCAACCACAAGATCAACTCACCACGACCGCCAAAGACGAACTGAATCCTTGCGGTAAGCTGATCCGTGACGAGTGGTGGGGGGTAGCCCCCTCCAAGCGATGCCTATGTGGACTGTGCAAGGTGATTGGGGGGAGGGGGGTTGTAATCGTCCCTGTATTTTTTAACAATTCTGTTGGGTTTTAAAGCATGTGTTTGTTTGATACTTTCTCATCACGAGCCTCCAAGCTAGTGTTTCGGGGGACAAGGTAAAAAAACTCCCTCCAAGCGGATCTAGGGGCACAGGCGTCAGGGCAGGGGCCTGATGGATGTTGGTATCTAAAATGTTCACGTTTTGTGTCTTACAGTTATTGTTGTGAGTGTTCTGGGATTTACCTCCAAGCTAGAATCCTTGGGACAAGGCAAATTATGCTCCCTCCAAGCGGACCTAGGGGCACTGGCTTCTCAGCTTTATTGGGTGAGGTGTATGTATGGGGACAGGTCTTCTTTTATAGTAGTGTGGTTCATGGTGTAATATTTTTACCTCATTCCATATTACAAAATATAAATTGAATCAAGATCCAATTAGCTAAAGTAGCATAGCGGTACCTCTGTTAAAGTCTCATTTTAACAACAATAAAAAACCACATACAGCAAGACCTGTCCCCACACATACACCTCACCCAATGACGCTGAGCCGGTACCCCTAGGTCTGCTTGGAGGGAGCATCATTTGCCTTGTCCCCGGGATTCTAGGTTGGAGGCACGTCCCGGAACACTCAGAACAATAAAAGTAGGACACAAAACATGAACATTTTACACACCAACATCTATCAGGCTCCCGCCCTGACGCCCATGCACCTAGATCCGCTCTTGGAGGGAGTTTTTTTACCTTGTCCCCTGGAACACAGCTTAGAGGCTCATCATGAGGAAATATGAAACAAAAACATACTTTAAAACACAAAAGAATTGTTCAAAAACACAGGAACGATTACAACACCCCCTCCCTCCAATCACCTTGCACAGTCCACCTAGGCATCACTTGCAGGGGGCTAACCCCCACCACTCGTTACTTACCGCAAGGCTTCAGTTCGTCGGTGGTCGGAGTGAATTGATCTTGTGAGTGTAGTGGTGCGAGGACTCCTTCCCCCCGCCTCAGTGGAATTTTAAGCTGGTTTGATAAGTTAAATATTTTGTCTGTTTGATAACCTGCTCTATGTTTTGTTGAATTTTTTCATATTTTGCATTTATTTTTGTATCTCATTGAATATTTGGTCTATTTAATAACTTGCTCTGTGTTTTGTTGAACGATTTCATATTTTGCATTTCTTTTGTATTTTATATTGTGTATTATATTTTGTATAATTATGTTATGTGTGATAGTTTTTTAAGAATGTTTGACCTTCAACAGTAATCTTTAGTATCTAAGCATGTAGTATTAAGTCTTTTCTGATTTAGTATGGGTTAAGGAAAATAAAAAAAAGTAGTTTTAGATGTAGGCTAAGTTAGTAAGTACACCTGAAGATGGCACGAGTTTGTTATACCTGTCGAAACGTTGTATTTGTTTCCTAAACACTCGAATCATTGGAAATCTCCAAATATTATCTACAATCATTGTTGATCACTTTGGCATATTTTTTTACAATTGACACCTTTGACTGCACAAAGGGACACTTGATCTGGGTGTATGGAGGGATAGGACATCAGCAAACTTATCTTAAAAGACAAGTTCACTAACACCAGAGTAGTAGTAACATACACAAAAGAATCACATAATCACACAAATTTTCAGTACCACTGGCTCTTTATCAAAGAAAGTGGTACTGACCTAAGAACGTGCTAGTGGTACTGAAAATTTGTGTGATTATGTGATTCTTTTGTGTATGTTACTACGACTCTGGTGTAAGTGAACTTGTCTTCTAAGCTAAGTTTGCTGATGTCTTATCTCTCCAATATACTCATTCCTGGCCTAGTGCCCTTTAACCTAACCTAAAATTGATCTGGAATAATATTTCATACAAATTCAATCAGGAAATCAATCAATCTTTGGCAGGCACATAAAAAATCTTCCTCTCTGTCTTAACTTACATAGCGAAATATATATTTACATACTCATAAAACACACTCACCATGTTCCAGAACCAGATAGTCCTAACGCTTGAAAGATGGTTATGATCATCTGGAAGAAGAAAATGAAGAAGAACACCATAAAGTTGAAAGAACTGTCACTCCTGCAACAAGCCATTGAAATTATGCATTAGGATTAAAAAAATGTATTTCACCTGAGGAAAGTGCCAGTGACACTGAAAATTTGTGTAACATTTGTTGTTAATGTATCTGTTTACTACAGTAAAATGTTAGTAGACTTGTCTTCTTTGGTAACTTTGCTGATGTCGTATCTCTACTAAAATACTTTATTTATTCATTAATATCACATTAAATCAATGACAGAGGTTATTTGTTTCATTAACATCACATTAAATCAATGACAGAGGTTATTTGTTTATAATATTTACTAAAAACATAGTAATAAAATAAAATAATGGAGATGGCAATTTATTGACAATTTTCCGAAGTATGTAATAAAGTGATCTCTCCAGCAATTATAGTCTGTGTTGGTCTAATAAGATGTCAATGTTGTGTTACAGCATGACTATAGAAACAAACATTATGTCCAAGGCAATGCATTTAATGTAGACTAGGGCCTGTGCTGCAATCGAACGGTGATTAGCTTCAAATAAGTAATAAGATGACTGTATTGCGTACAAACAGCCTTTTATTGTTTTCGGTTGGTAATGTTGTCTGTGACAATGAAAGGCCTCATCTAATATAAAACAAATTACTGGCATTTCGAAGTGAAATTATTTTCAAATTATAAACATTTTCAATAAGAGCTTTTGAAAATTGTAATTAGATGTTATCAGATTTGATCAAATCAATCATAAAATCAAATGTTATTTTATAACTAGGCAAGCGAAAGTAACTTTTAAAGGATTTTAACTACTCATCTGACGTTCCTGGTTCATTCAACCTGGCATAACTTTAAATTCCAGAATGTAGACTACCTTCAGCTATTTATTAGGTACTGCAGAACGTGCTGAAGAGAGACAAAGAGAAGGATTAAGAAAAATAAATAGAGGGAGACTGCTAGCTTTACCCCTGAAAATCCGTGTCGTGTTACTAGGGCACGTGTTAGAAGTCCACATGGGTCAAAGCGTGTTAGGAGCGCACAACCTAGAGCCCGGAGGGTCCAATCTGACCTGCCGGCGGTCCGGTATAATCCCCCAGCCATAAATGGATTAAACAAGGTTCAGTGTTCATCCTAGTTCAAATTTAAATATTTGTGGATTGAACATTTCTTTAAAAATAAACACGGCGGATGTAAAAGTAAGATTATTTAATTATATTTTAGTCTTTGTTCTAGTTCAATACGATAATTTTGAGTGTTTTAAGTTCAAGTTAAGGAGCACATGTTTAGTAACATTTCATTCCAGGCATTGAGTGTAATTATCACCAACAAATAATAACATACTACGAGACACCAAGTGTTAGGTTGTTTGAACTTAGTTGGCATTACATATAATTCTAATTTATAATATTTTTATGTTTTTCATTTTACTTATTATTGTATCTGTTATTTTTGTTAGTTATTGAAAAAACTGTTTATTAATGTTATTGACTATAATAAAAAAAAACACATTGTGATGTTTTTAAATTTATGATTAAAACATGTTGCACAGTAGAATAATAATTATAAAATATTGTTGACTATTTAATTAGTTGTAGAAATTAACATCTCTTATGCCAGCCGCTTGAATATTACTATCAATTACAGTTTTTAACCAGACTACACGTCATTCATATTTATTCTACACTCATGTAAGAATTCATATTGTCCTAAAATACACCTTAGTGTGTTGGCGTCTCAAATCTGAATAATTCTCTGAATAGTTAGGTACAACAGTTTATATTACAGAAAAGTAAGTATAGCACAACGTGTTTTGTAATACATATTTATTGAATATTACATACATAACATTCATTAACATAGCTACATTTTCTTGTATAATGGTACTTGTTATTCTCAAATAAAATTATAATATAACTTATTTGACATTTTGACAGCCATACCAACAATGAATTCTGTTAGAATATTTTATTGGACTTGTATCTAGACTTGGAAGTAACGTTCAATTGAATGACTGAAGCCAATGCTGATATATTCTCATCCTTACACTAGTTCATTGAGTCATACTTACAGGAATACTCTTACCAGGTAATTGTCAGGTAAGTCTGAAGGATGATGACCGCTTTGGTGTTCCCAGTACTTTTAAATAACGAACTTCCATTGAAAAACTCCAATAGATACATCTGACAAATATGTGCCTAAGTGATATTGGGAAACACCCGTATCATATGCCCTTTTCATATTATAATATAGGGAAAATGGTCTACGACCATAGTGGTCTACGGGCACTATAAGTAGTATCACATTTTTAGTATACATTGTGTTGTCACCTGATTGTGTTAGTAGAGTCAAGAAAAACTAGATTATTAATTACTCCTTGTAAATATCGATTCTGTAAATGACTGAAATAAGTATTTATTATTAAAAAACGCGTTTAATACTGTATTTAGGCGATAAAATGTTGACAATATTTTAATTAAAAACAATTTACTGTCCAAACATTATCTCCAAATTATCGCTATCTGTAAGATATAAAATAAATTGGGTGTGAACAAGCCGAAAGGCAGGATACATCACAGGATCTGTAAATTTGAGGTAGATACTAATGGATCTAATTTGTATATTATTATAACTAATCGCAGTAATATTCAAGCGGTGTTACAAGAGATGGTAATTTCTACAACTAATTAAAAAGTCAACAATATTTTATAAATACTATTCTACTGTGCAATATTTTTTAATCCTAAATTTAAAAACATCACAATGCATTTTTTATTATACTCTTTCAATAACATTAATAAAAATAACAGATACAATAATAAGTAAAATGAAAAACATAATATTTAAAATTATAATTATATATAATACCAACTAAGTTAACAACCTTACACTTGCCGTCTTGTAGTAAGTATGTTATTATTTGTTACTTATAATTACACTCAATGCCTGGAATTAAATGTTACTAAACATATGCTCCTTAATTTGAGCTTAAAACACTCAAAATTTGTGTATTGAACTGGGACAAAAACTAAAATATAATTAAATAATGTTACTTTTACATCCGTTGTGTTTATATTTAAAGACATTTTCAATCCACAAATATTTAAATTTGAACTAGGATGTGCAATCAACCTTGTTTAATCCATTTATGGCCGGGGGACTATACCGGACCGCCGGCAAGTCAGATTGGACCCTCCGAGCACCAGGTAGAAGGGTTGTGCGCTCCTGACACACTTTGAACTTGTGCATTTCTAACACGTGCGCTAGTAACACGGAATCTGAAAACCGAACCAAACAGGAAAACCGGCTTCATCGCAACTGAGCAGTGCAATCCAGTATGTGGTTTACCATTGCCAACACTGAAATACTGAGCTTGGTGAGAAATCGTCACCAAAGCAGATGGCGACAGTTTCACAGCCAAGTCTTTGCAATATCTCTGTGAGGAGACCCAACCCTACGTTGATGAAACACTCACTGCCATGAATCAGAATGATATTAGATTGGTGATTGCGTATATTACTGGACACAGATACTTAAGGAAGTGTCTACAGAGAAAACACCAGTTGTCAGCTTTTTAATGAGGCCCTTGAGTCTACCGAACACCTATTAACTGAATGCGAGTCTCAGGAGCTCAGGAAAAGGAGAATATTCGGGGATGAGCTCTCAGAAGAAAGACTGGTAGCTAGTTGTGGGAAAAGATTTTAGAGCTGGTTAAGCCGCTCAGAATAGGAATCCCATTCTACTACGTAACAGAGAAGCCAATAAACCTAAGGTTGAAGTGTAATCTAGGAATGGCCTTGTAGTCCTCCTTTCCCCTCAGAAAACTTAACTAAACTGGACATTGATGTGGTAGGACTAGTGAGATCAAGAAGACTAAGATACTGAAAAGAGAGAGTAGGTTGCTTTTGACCCACTTTTGGGACAGTTAAGGAGAAAAAGACTGATTGGGAGTCCAAGAACAGGTGGTCGGACAGCACCAAGACAGGCATAAGATAAATAGAGACAACAGAGGAAGAGGCGGTTATCCGATAAAGATAGCACGAAAATGTTGGTGAGGCCAAATTCCTTCTTGAGCATCAAGAGAGTAAGTGTAATACAAGCCAGATGTAAAAAAACATTACAATATTAATGGAGATAATCATTAAATTATTGACAATTAATGAGTTTTACTTCATAGTACTACTATTTTTGTATCATAATAGAATTATAGTTCAACCTTAGATGCTTAACATTGTAACTGTCCAAAGTGTGTAACTAAAGTTTTTTTTTTTTTTAGTTACACACTTTCTAAGGTAACATTTTCAGATATAAAATATGATCAAAACATACAATAAATGGATTTGTTGAGTATATCATAGTTTTTACTCTGTGAATTTTTACAACAGTTACCATAGTCTAGCATAAATAAAAGTTTGATAACGAATTGAATTTAGAACCACTTGAACTTGAATTGCCCGAATTTAAATTGAGGTTTAAAAACTTCTTTTATGTAATGGCAAGAGCTTGAACTTTATAGACAAATAAATTATACATATATTATTTTGTTGGGTAGAATCTAAAAATAAGTGTATTATAACAAAACTGTCCTTTCTTAGAAAACATATCTCGTAAACAATTAAATCTACTTTATACAATTTAACTTTCACTAAATGGTGAACATAATAGATACCTGAAAGCCTTGTAGGCCGGGCGATACCAACAGATAAAGGAAAATGGCGTGAATATGACTGTATACAGCACTCCAACGCCAAATGTGCTGAAATCTCCCTTGTATATCAGCAGTAGTCCGCCCAGCACATTGCACACCATCAAGGCGGCATGGACTAAATGTTCATACAAAATGAGTTAGTAAATTATATAGGGGCCGAATAGTCATCAAAAAAACCTTAAAATATCATCAAATAAAACATGCAATATCTGCAATTAAACATACCAATAAATATAACATAGATACATTTGCTATGTATGTAGTAAAATTTTAAATTTTGAAATTATGTTTACAAAGCAATCATTATGATCAAATGATTGTTTGAAAAACAAGCAAATCGTCACTTAACTCAGCCAGTGCAATTGAATAATTCCTGTCTTGGGAGGCAAAAAACGTCAACTTTTTTGTGAGAGCAAGAACTATTACTTATGGCATATTAAAAATAAAAGCAACATCATATAAAGTAACTTTAATATTATAAGTATAGGAAGTACAGATATTATGGTGATCGATTTCAGTAAACCAAGACTGCTGTCCTGAACAGGAAAGGATTCAATTGAGAACAGGGTCTCCAACGTCATTCACCTGAAGGTGCTGACAGTGTTGTTAGAGGAAGGGCTGTATGTAAGAGGGAGGGGCCATCAAAAATTAGGGTTATTTACGTCTATATGAATTACAAACAAGTGAACGTCTCGCAACACAAATTTATTACAATATTAGTCGAAATATTATTTCTGGTGGTCAATTTTGGCATAATATGTTTACCATCCTTAAATAAAAAAAAAATGCACACCTGTTTGGAATCTCTACCCACAAGTAATATGCTAACTAAGAAAATAAAAAGTTAAAAAAGTTAAAGATCGTCTTTTATTACCAGACAAAGTTAGGGATAAGCAGCTCTCCCAAACACTTAATCCAGGAACCAACATGACTTCCGAACCACGACGTAAAACTGTTAGTGGTCACATCGGAAATCAAACCCGGACCAGCTGCGTGCTAAGCCACTGCGTTAGCCCCTTAGCTACGGCCGCTCCTAAACTATAGATCTGGTTAGTGGTTTACCAAAATAAATCACCATAAAACTCCAGTTTGCAGAAACCGGCAGATTTTGTCACAATTTTGCATGCAAATTTACAAAATTTGTATATCTTCTTGAATGTATGTCTCCGCCATAAACCAAGTGGAATTTCTCGGCTTTCAGTATGTTTCAAAATCTAAGCTTACAGCCTTGTAAGGGAGGAGTATTTTTGGGTTTTCAGGTAGTGGGGCTCAGATATTTAGACTGCTGAAAAACTTCAGATTCAAGGAAAGGATACTTTTTACTTGATGTGACTCATTTTGATATTCAGCACTAATTTAAAAAAAATAGAAAAAAATAAGGATTTATTACAAGGAGAACTTTCTTACGCTGGTTTCATGATAACAAAAGTTAAACACTTATTTAAGTTGAGATTAATGAATAAGATCACAAAAAGAACTAATAGGTATTGGCATAATACAGGTCATCATCCGTCACGATTGTTCTATATGCTGTAATAAATGCAAGTTTGGTGGATATTATAATGTGTACACTTACACATCCAGAGGTAGTAGAGGTTCCGTACAATCATCTGAAATTCTGGAGGTATCTCTACATTTATGTCTTGGTAAAAGCAGGGCTGAAGTCCGCAGCAGTTATTCTCTGGCAGTGGTGGCCAGTTATTTCTTCTAACTGAAAGATAATTTTTTTGTATAACATCCAATTACAGTGGAAAATAAGACACTGTTCAACACTTTTAAGCCTAAAAACTTTATCGCATTATAATTGTTTGCTGAGCATTTGGGTATATCATTTACAGTAGACTCCCGATTATCCACAATAATGAGTGGCTGACAATTCATGGATAATCAAAATTGTGGATAATCCAAAACTAGCCCAAAATTGCCCGGCTATGACTAAAATCAACTCTGAAACAAAACTGAGCCTTAAATTAGGTCTTACTATGAGTTTAGGTTTAAAAATAAAAAAACAGTAGTACAGTACATACTGACATTTAATTAATTATCACTTGAATCACATAACAACATTTTAATGAATGTAAAACAAACACTTTTATTGTTGGGTTGGAAAGAAGTCTTTTATAGATTTTTGATTCTTAGCGCTAGACTCTTCTCTTGCAATGCTTGCACGAATTTTTTTTACACCATAATATCACATGCTGTTGTGTCTTGTTCCCCCTCTATGGATTTTCTGTTTATCCATCTTGTAAATCAGTTGATAAGCACTTCCACACTGCACTGACTGCTGTACACAACTGACTCACGGTGGCAGACGGTAGTGAACTCAAAACAATGGAGCGTGCCACTGCCACGCCTGACGTGACTCATCAGTGGCAGACGAAGTACATTGTAAACAACTACCCTACATGTTTCAAAAATAACGTTGAAGAGCGGAAATAATGATAATAATTTGATTGATAATAATTTCAAATTTTATATATATCATATATTACATATCAAGAGACATTTCGATCATATTTTGATCATTATCAATCTGTAATTATAAGTTAAATTTTGAATACAAATAAGATTACTATCATTATTTCTATCATAATAACATTGTTGCATAAACTATGTACTATTATGTGCTTTATTTTTTTTCACGATCGTGGTTGATCCGCAACTCGTGGATAATCGGGAGTCTACTGAACTGAAATATAATAGGGAAAACTGACCAAAATTGATATCACAATCATACGCACATTTGATATCTCTAGAGGCAATTTATAATTGGAAAGTTGTATCCTTAGAGGCAAATATATATAATATTATTATTATGTACATATACATATATACAATTATTATACAAATACACACATATATATGTACATATCAAGGGCATATATGTACATTGGGAGGCAACAAGAGTTAACAATATCCTCCAACAAGTTATTTCTGATTTTTCCACAACACCACTTTAATCGATTTTCTCATTTGATTTTATATGATTCTTTGAGACGGTTGATAGAATATGAAGAGTGTAACTTCCAAAAAAGAAATGAACTTCTGAGTCTCAAGTCGAGTACGAAGCCGATGTATCGGGTTAACATTTTGACAGTGTTACGGTGGTTTCTGATATATTGTGAACGTCGCAGCAAGCATTCAGCTGAGCTGAGCACCCAACGCAACAAAGTATTTACACCTGGTGCTCCACTCAGGGTTGGTAGTCACCAAAGTTTTATCAGTGCCTCAAGGTAAATTTTGTAAAATTTCACCTTAAATCTAATATGTGGTTTTATGTCTGTGGTTACTATTAATTATCTATGGTTATTGTGAATCTATTACTTGTTAGTTGTAACAATTTTAGTGCAATGGTGTGATCAAAAGTTGAGCCGCACAGTCTGCTAAGATTTAGATAATGCTGAACATTATACATGGCAAAATAAAAGATCATTCCGAAACACTGTAAAAAATGATGTACATAAATCTCCAGAGGACGTACGTTCTCAGAGTTGAAATTCAGCTGAGGTAATGGTCTGTCGCTCAGCTCGACAGTTGTCCCATAACTTCAAACAGAGCACTAGAACTGTGAATCATTGTTCAGCTTGGCGCTTGGTTGGATAGTGTGTGGCCGGCTTAAAGCTTTTACAATCCAGCAAACTCAGACTTATCTCTCTACTTTGGGTTCCATAATAAACTATAAGTTTATCTGTTTCCTTGGTCATTACTATTAATCATATATAAATATGCCCAAATTTCTGTAATGACATGTCAGTTTTTAACTATTTCAAACATAATAATTTTGAAATTCCTAACAAACAAAAAAGTTTGCACAAAACTTACAGCTTTTATTATTGTTTTGTTCGGAAATAACTTAACAAAAATGTAGGTTAATTACAGATGCAATAATAACTAATCTACGCTTTTTTTACATGTTTTGGCATTTAATAACAGAGAAGAATATAATGAATAGACAGAATAATAATTAAGAGAAGAGGTAAAGAACATAAAATAGTTTAACAAAATCTGATGATACAACATTTAATTCTGTAACTAAAGTTAAATACAGTCATACACTTCAATTATTTCTTGCAAATACCTTTGTTTACATTTCTTAATGTATGTAATAATTTTATTTATATATTTATTTCTATGAAAAGAGAAATTATAACAATATATTAAGATATCCAATTCTTTGTCAGCTAATTGTTGGTAAAAATCCATACTTGACTGCTGAAACCAACTGAAGTAGGTATTGACTATTTGACTGCAATAAAATGCTTGTGATATCTGTGAGAGATTTGTTGAACTACGGGGCTTGTTTATTGTATCAACAGAATGATTTTTGTTTCATTTTACAGCTGTTGTCTGCTTGTTGTTTACGTTTGTTGGTGTCATGAAAGCAGTATCTGGTAGAGGTTCTCAGACACTTGTTATGGAACAGGAAATAAACAATTTATTTGGAGAAAACGATGATTTGAATAATTTATTTTCTGATAATGGTTACTATAATGATTCCAGGTCCCGTGTATAGTTAGAATGAACAAAGTGATTGTGAAAGTACTCATGAGGCCAAACAAAGATGTAAACACAAGCAAAATATTGGTCTACGTTATAAACAAAAAGGTTGATAGGTAATTTATATTTGGATTAATGACCTTTTTTAATCCAGTTGTTTAAAAGTTTGACTCATCAAATAGGGAAATACAAATCAGATGTTTTAGTAATATTTTTGTAAAAGCTATAGCTTAGTTGGAAAAAACTGCACAGGAGGGCAGACAAGTACTATTAACCCATCAGTAGAGAGGTTAAACTAACCAATTTAACTTGAAATAATCTTTATTTACTTTTCACTGCAGTATACTCACCATTGTATGGGGCATTTCTAAGCTCTTCTTCTCTCCTTGCCAACTCAGCTGCTTTTCTCTCCAACTCTTCTTGTCTTCGCTGAAATTAATATCATATTTATTTAAAAAATGCAGTACCATTTTTAGAAATAAGATTACAAATAAGCGAAGTCCACAAAATATTACCACAACATTACATTATAATTAATTTCGGATTCCACGTAAAGCTGTAGGAGGTTGCCCTGGCTATTGGGCTATTAATAAATTACCCTTTCTGAGAAGCAGTTGAACTCGGTTATTAACCAGACTACTACATATTTTATCACCTTAAAATATGCAAAAAGTTATGTCTGTGTCTCATATATTTAAGAGTCTAATTTTGGATACCGCAGATACCTCAATAGTTGTCTTTAAGAGAGTACTATCTAGTCCTAACTTCGCCATTTGTATATACAATAAAGACCATTTTCATTTCATACAATCATTTAGTAGTCAAAGATGGCAGTGTTTAAAGAATTTGATGTTTTTGAGTGTTATAGTTGCCTTAGATCTTAGGTTAAGCGCCTGGTGTTTTAACTAGAATACAGATTGTTCGGCAACAGCCTGTATTTGTAATCGTCATGTTTACAAAATCACCAGATGTTTCGCCCATACTGTTCTGTAATGTGCCATCTTAAGTGGTATCGCTAATTCTAGTTACTGTCATAAATCTTCCCAAGTATTTATTTTAATATCCTGCACTTTTTATAGAAATGAATTAACTGCTCTCCAGCCTAAAAGACATAAAAAAATAAAACGAATTTAACAAATAATATAAAAATAAATATTCCAAGACTTCTGTTTATTGTACTAAATTTATATACCAAGATAAATTTGCGAAAATCCTAACAGTATAAAAATCACTGCTCTATTTTCCTCAAACCTAACTTAAATTAATTTTATCCTGAATTTTATTTTAAGTAAATAGGAAGTAAGTACCTACGGTACGAGTACAGTCCTCCATCCTATAGTTATATTGGATGTCCTGAAAAAGCACTTTAGACAAACTTGACAAGTTAAAAGTAAATAAATTATAATAGGCCTAAACCAGAAGTTACACCAATACAAATTGATTTATAGTTCAAAAACTTATTTGATTAAATAGGCCTATAATATATATATTTACGTATGTAGAGGCAACTACTGATATTTATATTAGTTAACCTTTCATGTTAAGAGAATATTATTGACTTATCACAGATATAGACTCAAGACTCAAAATTCTTTATTCGTTTATGTACATTTAGCAGATTTGAATAGTGTCATTATATAATACAAACTAACTATACTAAGTTACATACTAGTACCTAAACAGTTTAAGTACGCTTTAAGAGCCATAAAGATGAAGTTAACAAGGTTCAATTTGAATTTTAGGAGTAGTGGAAGAATTAATTAGTCCAAAGAGTAAAACGCTTTATTTACCAGAAATTCTTTTAATTGCTTTTTAAATTTTGTTTCATCTTTTTCTTGTCTTAAATCTTCAGGAATATTATGTAAAAATTTCCTCCCCATATATGTTGGGTGCTTTTTAAAAAATTGTGTTTTATGACGGTTTGTTACAATTTCATCCTTATGTATTGTATTATAACAATGACTAGGTTGAGACAAATTTGTTTTTATTTCTTTGTTTTTTTGTTGTTAATATTGCATCTAATATATACTGTCCATAAACTGTTAATATTTTTAGAATTTTAAAATGTTCTTTGGCTGATTCATTTTGTTTCAAATTTAGTATAATTCTGATTGCTCTTTTTTGCTGTTTTAGAATTTTGTCCATATTATCCTTTTTAGTTGCTCCGAAAAGACATATTCCAAAAGAGATATGTGAATGTACGTAAGCAAAATATATATTTCTCAATGTTGATTCATCACAATAAAACAACATTTTATGCAGAGCATAGATTCCTGAATTAATTGTAGTTAAAATTTTGTTAATGTGGTCATTCCAATTCAAATTTTGATCTAATTTTAAACCAAGAAAGTGGGTGTTAGTTTTATTTTCAGCAATCTGAGAATTCATCACTATCACTGGTTCTTTTTGATTTTTGTTGTGGGCTGTTTTAAATTGTATACAATTAGTTTATATAATAAATAAAATCTTCAATATTAAAACAATGATTGTTTATAGATTCTCTTAACCATTTAGTAATATTAAATCAGTTCAGATCAATCTTGGTTCTCCATCTCAATCGATCCTCAGTTGCAAAGTAATATTTCTGTCCTTCACACAGCAAGAACAACTTTTTGGATTGATATAAGATAATGTTTGTGTAAGTTTCTCTACTATCTTCTCACCTGCAGACAATATGATTGAAAATGGTGAATTGGTATCTGATATTTCAACTAAAATCTTCAACAAAGTTTATCTACAAAAACTTACAATCATGTATAGTCTACAAATTTCAGATCATTACCATTTATTCATTAACACTATATTTTTTACATTTGGCATTGAACTAACTGATAACATTTAGTTTGAACACAGCTGTGCTTATGTTTACCTACACAGTTTGATTTGCAACTGTTGTTTGAACTTTTCTGTGGCTTTATCTTATCAGTTAACAATACAACCACTGGTAGTGGCAGCAAATCAACAGAGATAGTTTGAAATTTCTTGTCATTTCCAACTTTTATGATTCTATTCAATTTGATGACGACGTGATTTTTACTATAAATAAAAAATATTTAATATATACTTACATCCAACTCAGCCTGGAAGCGTTACGGAAAATAACACAATATTAGTAAAATATAATAATAACTACTGTACTATAAACAGTAAAAATACAATTTAAATAGTTGGGCATTGTTAGTTCAATGACAAAATTTACACAGAAATGTTTGTATATATCACTTAGTTTATGATGAAGCCTTGATTCACTCACTTCCTCTAAATTCATTTAACAATCAGTGTAATATAAAAAATAAAAAGATTACCGAGCAGTATCAACCAATTGCAGAAGGAAAAAACTCAGGGTAAGCCTTACGGCCGAGATATTTGCTGTGTCAGTCAGTTCCATACAGTTGTCACGCAACTACAGTTATTTGTTACATTAAAAAAGACGTATATTGTTGTTTATTGATTTCTAATGTATAACAGAGCAAGCGAAAAAATAAACTGTTTTTCATTTAATGAAACAAACAAAATTGGCGAGACACAGTACACTTGTAAGCGCTATCTACCAGATTTTAATATAACTACTATACAAATAACGTAACTGAGTAACTGCAATCAAACGCTTTCTAGCAACATCAATAAAAATTACAAGCAGCTGGTCTTAAACAAATACCTATTACGCAGGGTACGTGCATTTCTGCCTTCGGTCTACGATGATGTATATATGCTGTGTCTCTCGTCCGCAATGGGTTAGAGCAATTAACTCACAGATTATACGCTTTTTCACTGTCAAGCATTTATTTACAATTTAGTTTGAAACAATGAAAAGCAAATAGATTTGAAAGGAAATGTTTAGTTTGATTATAAGACAAAAATATGTATACTTTTTTCTCTAAGGCTACAGCTACACAAAGCTACATATTTCACCTGCAGACAAAGCAGTAAAATGTACTGCTATATTCTGCATTAATGTACATGGTTACATGGAGCAGTAAACTGTCTCTCAAGTGATAGTAGTAGTGCGTTGTCAAGGTCGTGACACACGTACATCGATCCAGTTTTATTTGTTGCAGTAAACTGTCTCTGTATTGCCGAGGGGCTGGCGCCATTTCATGTTGATCAAGCATCGCATAAACATGGCTGCTATAATTAATTCTCCTGCCAAGTGTTATCCAATTCTTGCAAGTTGAAGGACTAAGCGTAACAGAAATTCGAAGAATGACACCAGCGTATGGTGAAAACATTATAAGTGACAGTGTAGTGTGAGTGATGCAGAAAAAATGGATGTTCACTATTAGAATCAATTTTTAGACTATCCACTTTCAAGTGTCTGTAAGGGTTATTGCAAAAATCTAAGCCACCAGAAGGACTGGATGTTATTTCTTTTAAGATTGTTAAGTTTTTTACTGGATTAGTTTACCTGGAACTCGGCTGCAGAAAGTTGTTGCGGTTGAGGCTGCTGTGCTGAGCGAGTGTATGAGGGGGGTGGTGTCTCTTGAGTCGGCTGCATAATAGCTGGCTGTGAGGACGGCTGGTACGGAGGGTTGGATGCTCCTCTTACGGTCTGAAAAGTAAATAGTCGCTAAATACAAATCACTGATTAAACCAAAATGTCAAATCAATGTTACTTAAACAAAAATGTCAAATAATAAGAATTTATTTTTTTTTTTTTTTATTTATTTATTCATAAGACGCCGATCGTCAAGATATGGGCGAATATGGATTTCGAATGAGTGTGATGAGTGTAGATGAGCGAATGTAGTCATTGTTACAAACTAAGGCCGACTTATTCCTTAGAAAGTGTCATTAATTAATAGCCCAATGACAAATGAACAGCCGGTGATTATCAGCTGATCCTTCTCAAAATGTATTGACTCTGATTGGGATCGAACTGACAACCTTTAGCACATAAAGCTGGAATTGAACCAACTACGCTACCAAGTACAAGGTAAGTACAGTTTTGGAATTCCGCCACTGTAACACTGCGGTTGGTGTTTGGCTCATGCATGCTATGACCGCTCTTTGTTGGTAAGCCACAGCTGTCATTACGTATCCATTTGACAGTGTTTAAGGATGTTTATAACTGATTAAAATATCTCCTCCGATTGAAAATGCTGTCGATTGTGAAGTACACACTGTGATACATTTGCAGGTGTGAAAGTAGCTGACATTGCCTGTGAGATCTATGAAGTTTATTGATAAAACTCAATGAATGATAGTATGAAAATCAGTGAGAGCTTTTAAAAAGATAGCCATACTAATGTGCATGATGAGGAACGAAATGCATGACCTTCACTATTATTGATAACTTGGTGCAAAATGTTGATGAAAAGATCACGAGAGATCAGACACTTTACAATTTCATCGTAATGAAGTATCAAGAAGTGTAATTTATAAAATTGTGTCAGAACATCTGAAGTACCAAAAGTTATGCTGGGTTCTTAAAATGCTGATGGAGTATCACAAAAACAAATGTTAATCAGTTCTCTTACATTTTTGGAACATTAAAATCAGGATCGTGACAAATTTTTAAGCAAAATTGTCACTCTGACATATCTCATATTGAATGTTAGCTGCTTTCAAGCCTTTAGTGTTAAGAAAACGTATAATAGCAAGTACTTCACAGTCAGTGGCATTTTCAATTGAATGAGGCATTTTAACACTCAAACCGCAACTCAACATATTTCCTGTCCGTTACAACGTTCCTATACTGCCAACCAGCATAATTTATGTCGGTTAGCACATATCAGCTTAATCTCTTATTATAGTAGCACTATTAATGATAGCGGTATGATTCAAAAACGTCTTTGGAAACAGGAATAGTTTCAGTATGAAAACATATGTTTATTTTTTTCTGAGATGAAAGGAACGGTGGAAAAGAATAGTACGAGAATTAAGTAATCAAGTTGGAACAGTCACTACAGGGATTAAAGCCAGTCATGTAGCACCGTCGGACTTAATCTTTTACTATAGCACACCTATTGACGATATCGGCATGATTCGAATATCTTTGGAAACAGGCATAGATCTTGTTTACAATCATATGTTTTTTTTTTTCGGAGTCTAAAGGAACAGTGGAAGAGAAAGTCGAGTTGAAAAGTGAAAGCTTCTTCCACTATGGTACATGTATAATACTTGTAAATGTATATTTACATTATTATTACTATTTTTACAGCAATTGACATCAAAGTAAATGTTTAACAAATAAATATGTAAACTTATCTATGGAGCATGTATTTCTTCAAATGTTTGTATTAGTTATAAGTGATTATGTGATATTTTTAGTGGATTTTCAAAAATACTGTTACCATGGCAACACATTTTGTATAAGTTGTACAATATACGGTTATCTAAATATATAAAAAAGGACAAGTATAAGACCATATAAGATAGAGACATGAAATTTAGTACACATGTTTATCTTATGCCCTAGAGGCGCATAAGGAGGGATTTTTCAAAATTCCATTCCTAAGGTGTACAAACAGCCTCTCAAAATTTACTTTTTTCTATAAGATTAACATTGGGTTGATTGTAGTAAATTAATAACAGCTATTTTGTATGTATATAAACATGTTTATTTTGTATATTTGACATTATACTAGTGATGCATTAAAAGTTTAATCTTCAGCTGTTAAACAAAAACAAATGAAATGAACACGTTTGAAATAGGCTAAGTAATACCATGAGGGTATTTATACTAATAAATAGATAGCAACACAAGTAATGTAAGTAAAATACTGTAAATAAATTCAATATGGTGATTTTACCTTAAACAGTTAATCTACTATTATTTTTAGTCAAAAGTCAGTTGCCGAGGCCAAAGGCTGAGGTGTAACGAGCGCAGCAAGAGTCGGGTTTGGCCCATGAAGCGTGCAGGGGTGTCCCCTAGTATTAGTATAATTTTTTTTCAAGCCCGCTTATATCATATAGTACCTTTATATTTCCTAAAACTGGATAACATTTGAAATGTTTTGGCTATCTTGGAATTGTGCTGTATTATATCATATCCCAGGTGACCCCTAACCTTTTTTGTTTTAACAAAAAAACATTTTCCAAGATATCAGATCACATAATCTTTTTTACTTAAAGTGTAATATTATCATAAAATCATAAAGTAGCCTGGTTTATTTAAAGTAAAACAACACCAAAAAAGTAAGATTATATAATTTTATTATTTTTTTATGAGTTTTTGAAAACATGTCAGCAAATGCGTGAAAAACGATCTGGCGGTTTGGGAAAATCTAATAGCCGGTCCGAGGGTTGAACACTCATAAACAACCTTAAACACTGTCTCAATGGATGTGTAGTCAGCTAATAACTTAAGTAATGCACAATTTTTTGTCTCGTGTCTGCTCAAAAACTAACCAATAATACTGAAATTGATGATATTATGTTCTTATTCTTACATATGAGACGCCGACACAACGTTGTTGGTATTTTAAGGCGAATATGAATGGTTTTATGAGTGTAGGATGAGTGTAATCTGGTTACTAACTGAGTTCAACTGTTCCTCAGAAAGGGCAATTTATTAATAGCCCAACAGCCAGAGCAACTAAGGGACCTACAGCTTTATGTGGAATCCGAACCACGTAGTGCTGGTCTGATTTTCAGCTAATTGACAAGCCTGATAGTCAGTTATCTCCCCCACACAACATCCGCACAATGATAACCACCCAACATGGACACCCCAGACTTCTCTAGTAGTGTCCACGCCGATAGCAACCATCAAGCGGACACCATGTCGGTATTATGAGGACCGAGCATCCAACCTATCGCCTACAATCTCCCAAACACTTTGTCCCAATGTAGCTTATATAGTAACATCAACCCAATTCATATGAACATTTTCCTTCCTTCACTTTGTAACAAACACTATCTTCCTACATTATGTGATTCAATTAGTTTTACTATTGTTTACAACTGTATTATTACTGTAATTTTTTTTTATTTTATTAAAGATTGAAATTGATGAAACTAGGTACTTCTTAAATAAATAAGATATCAACACATTACCGAATAATATAAAATATAGATTTATACAGGTTAAATAGGCCTAAAGTACATCTGACAGTAGTAGATCCTTAATAACATAAAATATGCATTAGTATCTAAAATTATATGCATTTATATGTTGGTTTGGAATGTGTACTTTAAATCTGTGTATAACCATCATTTTAAAACATGAATTGAAAGTACAATTTTATTTAAATTTATTTCTAATCACCATGCACACTTTCATACATTTAAGGATACAGCCGTCCTTGAGGATTTTAACATGTTCAATACATGATAATATAGATACAGTTTCTGAAGTTAAGTGTACATTACATGTTGATTAAATACGCTATTTCAACGTATCAGTTGGTATATACAAGTGTCAAAAGTGAAATACTTTATAATCTTCAAGAGAAGAAGGCTAATTCCAGGGTTGCCGCCTGTCATGATTCCATAGGGACAGTTCCGATTTTAGACCATTTTGTACCACATCCCAACAGGGTCCTGGTCGAGACGCATGTTGTCCCGATACTTTCATTTCTAAATTAAATTTATATTTTACAAGGCCATTTTATGAAAACATGACAACTTTCCACACGCAAAATTTTCTGCATGGAATAAACTCAACTATTTGTCTATTTTAATCATGAAAAAGAGCGCTTTATTTAAATGTATTAACTATTTGTAATGAGTTGATTATCAATAGCCTACGAATATTATTGACTTTAATCCAATGTTTAAAATATTTTGTATTAGGCCTAAGACCTCATGTGAATGGAAACCAACTCTCTTCTTTTCATACTAAAATCACTCTTCTTATGATTATGATTAGTACCGTAATTTTTATTATACTTTGCGTAAATAAATTAAAAAATAATTATTTGGCTAAGCCCTTCAATTCAGTTGTTCGAAACAAGGTGCATTTTTAAATTAATTTGTTTGCATTAGTGTTACAAACAACTGGTGATTATTGTCTGCCCAAGGGAAGTGTCCTGCTGAAACTGATGATCCACCTCCCGATTTTTTTCTGTAAAAGGTGGTAGCCCTGCCTACTGCTGAGAATTCAAGTCTTGTTACTATTTATTTGATAACAATATAATTAACTCCACTTTAATTTAAGAAAACTAGCACTGTGCTACAAAACATAAGGAAGACCACTCACTGGAATATTCCGTTGCGGCGGTTGATCTCCGAAAGGATTGTAGTCTTCAAGGCCCTTGTGTGCATTGCTCGTTTGTTGGGTAACTTGCGTGACAGAGGGATCCTGCAACATAGAAGAGGCTTGCCTCATTCCCTCCTGGAATCACATCGGGGAGAGGCGTTCTATCAAAGCATGCAACTTTAAAGGCGACTACAGCTAATTTTACTCTACAGCACATAACAAGCAAAAAAAAAAAAAAAAACACACACTAAATGTAATGTCTATTACTACCGTTTATGACGATGCAGTTACTAAAGCATTCTGAATCAAGTAGCATCCTAAAATCAGCTGTTTTACATGATAAAATAATAATAACGACCACAATTAAGGTTGTCTAGATATTACTAAAGGTGATTAGCATTGGCAATTTATATTGTTTCCAGACTGTAAACTATTTAAAAAACATGCTGTAAGTTACACAGTAAAGCTCAAGCTTTTAAGTAGCAGATGTTGAATTCATACAGCCTAATTTATTATGTATTAACGATTGATTGCAGAATAACAAATTGGGAACAAAATAGATCAGTAGGGGTGATCAAGATGTCTTTTTCTGTTGTGCAAGCCAGCCTAACAAACGCTCATCAATCAAAACTGTCTATTTTCTGCAAAGGCCAAACAATTATCGCACACACTGATCATTATTACATTACATACTCAGAACGTTAAATAATTTCCAGAATCTGAGCAACGCCATCAGATGAAAATCTAAATAGAATTCTTATCAGACACGTAATCTAGCATTAATTCAATGGACAATCAACCTATACAGTCTTGGAAGAAAAGCCAGAAACATTTCACTAATAAGTAAAACTTAAATAAAGTATAAATACAAATACCACTTCGGCTAAAATATACACGGAGTAGAAAACTAAACAAACTATTCAAAAACATTGTTTACTTCCTATAATACTGTATACCTACTTTAACTGAATAGTAAGTATGTCAATTACTACTATTACTGAAGCGTCTTTTACTTAGAGTTTTTAATCTTAACACAGAGAGTCTGTGGTTCAATGGAATAGCAGACCTTTAACACATTCATTTTGCCTTGACCAATTATATACAATAACTTAATCTGCAAATCTTCCATTGTCCATTATTGTTTATTGGACAAACATAAAAGATAAACATACAAACATAATTTTGTTTTAAAAAAGTTATATGTTTATTTCACGAAACAGCTATTTGATGTTACACCCATGAAGAATTCACATTCATGGTGCATCTGTCAAATAGCATCACTTGTTATAGAGTTAACAATTTTAACTTGGTTTTATTTCAAAGTATTCAATTAAGGTTAAACAAGATTAACGGGTGCACAACAAACATAGTTATTCCCGTATTCACCATAGAATTTCAACAGTAATTAGATTGTACAGCAAAATATTATCAGCCAATTATTTTATCCTCTTCAGTAAACTTCATTGAGATGGAAAGTCAACTGCTGTGAACTATTTAGAAAAAAATTAATCAAAAATAAAGAAAACAAATAGTTTAAAAATTACTATAGAAGAACTGACCTTAGAGTTATTGACTTAAACAAAGCATGTAAAGAGAAAGACATTTACATAGGGGTTAAAGAAATATAAATAATTAGTTTTTATACCACAGACAAGTTTTCCGGCTTAAAGCATTTTTAATACGATTTAAAAACGTAACTTTAAGCGTTTACACATACTTAAACCATTCAATAGAACATAAGTACAGTAAGTGTAATCTTACCTGATAAATAAATCCTAATGCCAATCGAAGTAATAATTTATTGTTTACATTTAAAAATAAGAAATAATATAGTACTATAACAGTTGGTAAATTACTGAAATAATATCGATAAGATGATTTTTAAAGTTGTAACATAAAATATGTATCCAGAAACGCAACGAAAAATATGTTATGATACAAAACAATTTCATGTCACACATGGAGTAGGCCTACTGTTTCCAATTAAAACCCTTATCTCCAATTAAAATCATATCGGTTAATGTAACTAACACCTGTCACCTGCATCTATTACCAGGTAAATACGCATTACATAAAATTAGTGATGTAGTATGCCTCAACAGTTTGTAGCGTTTGGTTGGCCAAATGAAAGTACGGAAATATTTCTTCAAAACCATATTAACCAGGAGTACACATTGTTAATCACAATTAATTTGACGTAAGTAAGAGTAAAATAACAAAACTTTGTTTCAATAAGCAAGTTAAAATATTAAAATTTGGTGCAAAATTAATAACAACTCATTAAAAATCAACATAATTGTCTTTAATTCTCTAAACAAAACAATTTAGAGAATACGCAAGCAAATTCATGCCTCTATGGTATGTGGAAGTAGTTTAAGGCAAAATATTGCATGTAAGATTGCTGATGTGGATTTTTAAAAAAAGTTAGTGAGTAGATAACATGTCAAAACCGTCATATCTCAATTTTGTATTAGAAAGACTGGATTTTTTATATGTTGGTCACATGAAAATCTTACAGAAAATTAAAAGCTAATGAAAGACTATTTCAAAATATAAACTCCTATTTTTTTATGAATACTGTATATGTACGAAATTGAAAAAAATTCGTACTTTTTTTTAAAGAATATGTAACATTTGAAAGAGTAGGAGACTGCAATGGGCAGGACATGTCTTGATAAGGTGAGAATGGTGCAAAACGAAGACAATTATCAAGAATATCCCAAAGAAAGACGACCACATGAGAGGCCCAAACAGAGATGATGATACCAAGTTAGAACAGATACATTATGTTGGGAGCTACAGAAGAAGCGGAGGACCAAACACAATAGAGGGGATCTGTTGTGCAGCTGAATATCAACTATGATATAAATGGGCTGGAAGTAAGGGTAAGGTGTAATATCAACAAACTCAATGGAACTTAGTGAGAAAAAGTTGGAAAAACTAATACGCCCAAGTTAAAAACTCTTTTACTCTAAATGAAAATAGGAACTCATCAAAGAAAACTAATGTCTTATCTTTAAATAATGAAGTACCTGTCTTGAAGCATGTAGGGTTAAAAAACTTGTACTACACTAAACATCTCTTTAAAGTGATCTACATTCATTTCTAGTTTTCACCATGGAAAGATACACAGGGTCCAGGTATGCCGATGAGGCCTAATCTTTTGTTGTCAAAACATTGTCATTGTGAACCTGAGTGTCGGCCTGCCCACACATCGGTCATTACCAAACATCTCTCAAATTCTTACAAATAGCTTGGTCCAATAAAATTGCTAAAGTTAAAATGTTGATCACAAATAAGTGATGGTTGAATACTCTTACCAAATGAAGACCAATATCACAAAACTTGAATCATAACGTCCCATTGGTAATATCAAAATTTGAAGCATGAAAATAACACTAGTTTTATAAAATTTGAAAATACGCATTAGTCACACACTAGTTGATCAGGAATTCCAGATAGAAAGCCGGATGTGGTTTCACAAACATGCTTTTTTTAACTCAGACCATTCAAAAGCTCAGTTCATCTGTGTTCTCCGAGGACACAACTTAAACGGCTATATGGCGATTAGTACAAGATCCAGTGAGTAGTACAGAGTGTAGAACATGAAGTGCGTAGTAGTGATAAAGAGGAATGATTCACAGCAACCGAAACTAGCAGAGCGTGGCATATATTTGACAAAGTGTCAGTCCTCTCGCTAGGCAAAATAAAAAAAAAAAAAAAAAAAAAAATTCAAATCTTTATTGCCGTTACAAGAAGTTTACATGCATGGCATTGTCACAATTGTCTTATACTATGATTTAAAATTAACTTTAACATCATTTATAAATTCATCATCATTATATGGACACAGTTTCAACAGATATTTTTTTAGTGTTTTTTTAAATTGAATATTGTTTAAACATTTTATATTGTACGGTAATAAATTAAAATATCGTTTAGATTGCTCAATAAAACTATGAATTGTAGACCTATATCGACACTGACTAGTCATTATGTTAAATCTATTTCTGGTGCAATAATTATGAACAAATTCATGTCTGTCAATATCACTAAAATTATTTTTTACATAAACTAGGCAGTCTAATATATATAAAGAGTGTAAACTTAAAATATTGGCTTCTATAAATAGTGGTTTACAATGTGTTCTAAAATTAACATTAAAAATCATTCGTATAGCTCTTTTTTTCAACACAAAAAGTTTTTTTTATAATTACTACTTCCCCATAGGACAGTGCCATAACTGAGATGGGAATGCACATGTGCAAAATACACACACCGCAAAGCATTGAAATCTAAGGAATCCCTTAGCCTGTTTATTATGAATATACCCTTGGCAAGTTTTTTTGCAATAAAATCTATATGAAACTTCCACTTTAGGTCAGATTCTATATAAATACCTAAGAATTTAACATAGGTATAGGTATGCATAAAAAGTAGATGCAAGTTCAGTGAGTAATATAATATTTGATAAGGCAGACGATGATGGCAGCTACGATTAAGCTTTTGATTTAGGGTGTCAGGCCTTGGACTAGATTTCGTAGTATATACTTAAGCAAACTATAGCCAAAATACTGACAAATATGTAAATATTTTTTGACATGTTTTTTACTTTTTGCTTTGTTTATAATTTGTATATAAATATCAATTTTTAACAAGGCTTCGGCTGCTTATAATACCGAGTGAGTTGTTTTGTGTTTTGAAATAGAACAGATTGCTTTATATATAAGTGAAAAGCCTGCTTGCCACTTGTCAATGCCAAATATCTAGTCAACGAGATGTCGTAGAATCGTGATTTAAAGTTTTGTGATATTGGTCTTTATTTGGTCAGAAATTGAACCATTACTTAGTTATTTGTGACAAACAATTTAATTTATAGCATTTGTATTGGACCAAACTATTTCTAACTTAACCCTTTCCACTCTCCACACCACTTGTGTGGCTCCAGGTTTGACACCCTCTAGGTTGTAATTAAATATAAGAAATTCTACTAGTACTTGAAATATGACACGTATTTAAAATGTCCGCTTGTTCTTTAAACTTTAAAATGTAACTTCTTAACTTTCAATTTTTGACTATAAACCATTATTATGGTTGGTTAGTAACTATTTATTACATTTAAGCATATTATTAAATTTAAATCTTCTCTATAAATGACGTTTCTAGTGGCTTCTGACCCTAAATTAATTTTTCTGTCAGTCATTTTTACACTACTTTTATTTTAAAACTAACTATTTGTAACACTATCTATATACATCACTTAAACATAATAATTCTCCGTAAAACAATTAAAAACTATTATAAATTAAAAACTTTGAATATTTGCAAGCCTGCATTATGATAAATGGATTGTATATACTGAATAGGTTGTCTGGCAACGTAAATGGTTAATCATTATAAAATGGCGTTGTTTACTAGTAGTTCAGATATCTCTCGAACCATAGCAGCACCTCCCGGAATGCTCACAATGAATAAACTAAGAAGAGAATAGTGAAATAGTACAATGAGCCAAGTAAGTGGCCTGACGAGCTACAATGAAAATCAGTCCGGGTCATTATTTGGACTCCTGACCCGGTCTCCTCAGACAGTCACGGGTGGCGTGGAGACCTGAGGGACAGGCAACCATTCTTTAAATCTGACTTGGCTATGAAGTATGTTGGGGGCCACGTAAGTGGCTTACCAACCTGAGAGGACATTATGTAAAGCCTGTAGGGAGTGGAAAGGGTTAAGGGAGGTTTGGTAATGACTGCATGAATGCAGGCGGGCTGTCGTTCGTGTTCTACATAGTGACAATGTTTTGACAACATATATTAGGCCTCTCTAGCGTATCTGAACCCTGTGCATATTTCCATGGTGAAAACTGTGATAGAGCCTAATTTAAATGAAAAGTACAGGAAATTCTGCGCTATTACTTAGTCGACTTCAAATCTTTTCATACTTTGATAATACATTTGGGATGCTAAATATCAATATTTAGTAAACATTAGGTGTCGGAAACATAGTTAGTATCATTAGTATACACTGAGGTCACCCATAAATATCGTGCTGCGATAGTTATGGTTAGATTATCATAGCCTATAGTAGAATATGTTTTAACAAATTCTGCTTACTGAAAAGCGGTTTGTGACAGTGAAAATACGTTATTACAGGTTCATTCTACAATATAATAATCGAACCTAACCATAACTGCCTCAGTACGATGTCTCGGAAGTGTGAGTGATAGTGTGTGAACTTTAAACTCTTATCGCTTTGCAACGTTAACGATGGCTTTCCGACACTTGATTTTCATTCTTCTAAGTGAGTACTACCACATCGTTATATGAAAAGGATTGAAGTTGACTAAGTAATTGTGCAGTTTTACCAAATTATGTACTCAATCCCATTACAGAAATATATATAAGTGCAAAAATTGGGCATTGATCCATTTGATAACCTTGGTCCATATCACCAAAATACTTAAACTATTTTGGTGATATGACCATTTTATAACATTTTGTTTTCAAAATCTTTTTTCTCACTTATTATTTAGATTTCTTATCAATCTGACAATGGAGCATCAGTTGACTGCAAATTATATGCATAATGTAAAAAAACTTGGATAGTAGAAGCTTTCTAAGCTAATTTATTTTTCATGAACTACAGTACATTAAAACAATACTGCCTGATATTTGTCTGATAGGCCTAGGCTATGTAAAATATGCTAAAAATTGTGACATTGTTTATTCATGTTTTTCGGTAAAATACATGATTTCCACAGAATAAAAAGCTTATCTCGATAAAATATAGCAAATTCTTGAGCCATTTTGGGCAGTTTTCAAATTTTGGTTTAGTGGCCAAAAACTGCATAATAAGTAGGCTTAGTAATTTTGGTGAGAAGATAATATTTGTTTTTTACTTTATTTGCCAATGGCATTTTAAACGTGATATTCAAGCGTTGTTGAGGGAGAACAGTCCAAACCCCTAAAGCAAATTTAAGTAAACCTACCACGATTTGACCCCGTGACCAATCGTGAAGCATATGAAGCAGACATACTAACCACTAGGCTAGCAAGATTTTTTGGAAGCCAACGTTAATTCTAAGTCATCAAAATCCAGTAACATGCATCAGCAATAGGCCTACTGAACTTTGAAAGGATGAAGAGGTGAGTCATTGATTACACAAGCAATATTTGGTCAATGACCACCAAAATGTTAACGTTTCCAGATCAAAAACGACTCAGAAACTAATATGAAAGTGGTTTTCATGCACAAAATCATTGCATCTAAACGTTTAAAGGAAAGAATAAATGCACATTGTAAAACATTACCTAACCTCCCAAAACTTACCGCAAATGGATTATCAACAGTTGGTTCACCAAATGGATTTTCATCAAACCCCGACATTGTGAATTATATTTATTAAAAAATGTCACTAAATCCCTTCAAACTGCATGAAACCGTCAAATTAATTCTTTGACAACATTAAAAAAGACACAGCTTGTTAAATGACATATGTACTCTGACAGATTCAAGATTTAGCTCAGCGATTTCCAGTACATCAGGAATGATTACGTAACACTTCTAACCAGGTTGTCCAACAACAGCGTATGCAAACTACCTGTTATTTAAAGTATTATACGAAAAGCACTCATATGTGATTATGGTTTTTTTTAAATTAATAAAAATGTAAATTAATGATATATTTTAGTACAAATGTTGTTATTTTGTCAGATAATTAATACCTTGTAAGATGAATATAAATATCGATGTTTCTGGAGATATATTATTTTGGTATATCCATAATAGCTTAAACTATGAACAACTACATCATGTATGTATTCATGAGGTTTTTATAGCCTCCCTTCGGCTGCCTATCTAGAGGATTTAGAACAAGACTGCAAGTTTCCAACTTAAAATTCACCACAAAGGACCACCCCCTAATATGTATGGGCCCTAAACAGAACATGATATTCTCTTTAGTACAGAATTTGGTCATAATTGATTTTATTCTTAGAACAAAGAGAGCTAACTTAAATTTTTGTACCGTTGGTACAGAAATGTTCAATGTTGTATAATATGTCGTGCCTCACTTATTTTCTCGTGTATTGTTTTGGTGGACTTGCCCTCTCAAGTAAGTTTGATGATGACTTATTCCTTCTACTGTATTTTGAAAAAAAAGCTCCTCTCACACACAGAGACACAAATTTTAGATAACACTTGTAGAATTTCTTTTCAGACATTTTGATGTCATATTGTGATACCATACAAAAACGAAGACGGTCCACCCATATGGGCCCCATGAAGCTGGTTTGCCTGTTCTGTGAAATCAGTTCTTGCTCTGCCTTGAAAAGTAATGAAATGGAAAGACTACTTTATTTAATCAGGCAAAGTTGGGACTAAGAAGTCCCCTCTTCCACTTAACCTGATACAAAAATATTTACAAGAAACACAATTTCGTATTTAAATATAGTAATTACACCTGAATAAAAAAATTAATTAAATAAAAAATAATTAATTAAACCTAAAGTAAGTAATGGTAGTGGAATTATATACTTAATTACAAATATGAAATAAATTAATAGAGAAAAAATGAAATTATACTTACACTCTCACACACGCTCTCTTCAACGAGATCACACACAGCACCTTTGAATACACATTATTAATGTAATAGCAAATTATAAAACTAAAAAAAAGCCTCACAAACAACATTTATACGTATCCTCCAGATGTGCGCCAAACACCACCGGCCATCATCGGACCCGCACGTCTCGCAAGACAAAGGCTTTTACCTCCGAGAGGCAGTGCTAGCAGTTTTTTTATTCCTTTATCCCTCTCTAAATGTCTATAAGTTAACTCAAACAGTCGTTGGTCAATCAGTTAGCTGAGAATTGAAACAGTCGCCCGAGCGTTTATTAAGTCGGCACTGGTGGCGCAGTGCTGTAACCCAGCTACTTGGGGACAAAGTGTTTGGGAGATTGAAGGCGATAGGTTGGATGCTCCGTCCTCTTAATAGCGACATGGCGTCCGCTCAATGGTTGATATCGGCGTGGACACTACTAGAGAAGTCTGGGGGTGTCCATGTTGGGTGGTAATCATTGTGCGGATGTTGTGTGGTGGAGATAACTGACCATCGATCTAAAGTAAATGTCATGTAAGAAATTAATTATTTGTCCTTCCCAAAAAAGTGTGTTAATTACGTATCATGTGGAACGTTTAGACTTCCATTTTACTTTTCTGTAATGATATGTAAAGAAGGTCAATCAATAAAGTCATTCATTAAAATCATTCATAAATGTGTGATATGCGTCACATTGACAGGGCTCACCAATCCACCCACCCACACATACACGTACGGTGTTTTTTTTTTTTTTTTTTTTTTTTTTTTAGAGTATCAGGCTTGTCAATTAGCTGAAAATCAGACCAGCACTACGTGGTTCAGATTCCACATAAAGCTCTAGGTCCCTTAGTTGCCCTGGCTGTTGGGCTATTAATAAATTGCCCTTTCTGAGGAACAGTTGAACTCAGTTAGTAACCAGACTACACTCATCCATACTCATCCTACACTCATATAATCATTCATATTCGCCTTAAAATAACAACAACGTTGTGTCGGCGTATCATATGTAAGAATAAGAAACCATTCAAACTTAAAGCTAAAAAAATAAAAATAATAATAATACAGAGCAAAATAAGTGTATAAAAGTTGATCTTATTCATGGAAAGACATTATTGAGAAGTTCAATGTCAATGAACGTAGTGTAAAATATGAAGCAAAAGCTTTGGAACTTGGAATTTTCCAAATTGAAACTGGTTGATCTGCAACATATTTTGGTCGGTGAAAGGAATGATGCCTGCCAATCACAACAAAAATTAAATAGTTTTTTTCACATTTTTACATAGATTATATTACTAGATCGTATAACATTGTGCATTTACAACCAGGGATAATATTAATTTAGTACTCTTAAAACAAGGAGTGGGTATATTTTCCACATACAAAATTTTAATTAACAGAAATTAAAAACACATAGATTTATTTCTGTCATAGAACATTTTAGAAAAACCAATGAAGTAAGTTCTATAGACAATAGATTTCAGGAAGAGAATGTCGACCTTAGCCAACATATGTAGTGACCAAAGAAATAAAAACGATCACTTCATTTCTAATGTAGCCTCCAATTTTTGAACCCACAGAGTTAACAAATTTATTACTTTCAACTCTATTAATTAACATCCAAAAACTATTAGAGAAGGGTTTGGGTTGTTTAACTGGTGTGCAGTGAAGGTACTAGGAGTGACATCTCATTCAAAATATTTCTAAATCACTATCATTTTCGTTCACCATTTTGAAATTATCATTGGTAAAATTAACAAACTCTCTATTGGTTCATAGAATTTTTACTATTCATAAAATTATAATAAATAAAGAAGACAATCTTTACACAGACTTAAGAATTCTCTCTTAAACTTAACAACTTGGGATCAACGGCTTAAGCGTGGCTTGCAAGAGCAAGGAGCAGAGGGACAATGTTTGTCCATGGTACCTCACCGGAAATTTTCTAGGTTTAGTTACGTTTGCCCATGGAGAAATACATACGTTTACTGTATTTCTATATTTTTATATGATTTGTGTATATATTTGGCATCTATCAATGCCAGCTATCAAAATAAAAATGGAAAACACTGAAAACCATATAAAAAATCAAAAGGAGATCAAATCTAAAATCTTGTGTCCTTGTCTTTAAAGATATAAGTATTTATCCCCCGTCTCAGAGGAAAGGCCAGGTTTCGCAATTAATTATGAACACTGCTTCACCGATTGAATGAAGACCAGATAATACTCTCTGAAAAGAATGCAATGGCAAATCATTAGCTATGTAATCCGTAGTTTTATTTTCAGCTCCACAATCACATTACTGGCCATTTTTCATACTCCACTCTTATTGCATAACAAGTTTAATTAAAATAGCGTCTGAATTTAATAAGTTATTTCTTGAAACTTATTAAGAACTTGAAGAAACGTCATAAATCGAACGAACTTGCAATATATTCTCTTAAGTAATATATTCCGACATAAACATACAGACAAATCGTTTTTCATGATTCCAACAACTTCTAAAGAAATTGCTAGCATTATAAGAAATCTAAAGAACGGCAAAGCAACGGGCTTTGTCAGCGTCACACTTTTTATAGTAAAGAGGATTTCTGAAAACATTGTGGAAGTACTCTTTATAAGTACCTTTATAATTTCAGTATGGAACAAGGTGAATTTCCACATTTTTAAATCTGCAGTTGTAATACCCTTATACAAACGGGGTGATGTAAATTGTTTATCTCATTACAGACCTATTTCATTGCTCTCTATGTTTTAAAAAATAGTTTTAAAAAATTATCAAATGGTAACTAATAATATTTTTACTATCAAATAAATTCTTTAGTAAAAATCAATATGGGTTTACTGAAAAATTACCTATAGAGGATGCTTTGCAAATTTTCTTGAACATATTCATGAAGGTATAAATAATGGAATGTTGTGTGAAGCAATATATCTTGACAACCGAAGCGTTCGATACTGTTGATCACGAAGCTTTACTAGAAAAGTTATATCGGGAAGGTATCAGAGGATTGGCTTATGATTGGGTTTCAAGTTATTTAAATTGTAGAACGCAAAAGGTGAAAATTTCAAATCATGTAAGTGAACCGGGTCTCATCAGGCATGGTGTCCCACAAGGTTCAGTACTGTGGCCAATTTTATTTTTAATGTATGTAAACGATCTTTGTAATACACATTTAAATGGTAAAATCACGGCCTTTGCCGACGATACAGCGTTAAGTTACTGTGTCCAAAATCTTGAAAATTTGCAGGTAAGTATGGAAAGGTATCTTGAGCTACTACAGTTATGATTTGTAAAGCATTTACTTATACTTATACTTACTTATACTTACTTTAATCGATAACGCTAAATCTATGATTTTTAATTTGAGGAAAGAACAACATTTAGAAAATAAACTAAAAGGTCACACATCTCTCTAACAATCTCACACTAAAATTGTATGATTGTATGGAAATTGAGAAGGTCAGTGAAATTAATAATTAGGTTTTATTATAGATTGCACTCTTTCATGGAAAATCGATATAAATGAAATTAAAACCGAATTATACAGTATGATCCGAAAGTTCTATTTTATTTAGAGATCTGTGCCCACGAAAAATCCTAGTGTACTCGTGGAGTCTAGATTGGGATATGCTCTATCCTGTTAGGGTGGCACGTGTATCTCAGTGCTTAATCCAATAATTACATTACAAAATATACAATCAGAATTATAAACAGAAGACATGGACAGGAGGATGGAACATTTTAGGCCATTATTCATTCAGTTAAATATCTTTCCTTTTAGAAATTTGTATGTATTTAAAGTTTTAAAATTATTTTGTATTAGAAGTGTTGCAAATCGAAGTGGAATACGATAAGCGTTGTAGTTTACGAAATAATATTTCTATGCCAATTCCCAGACCATGTTTAACACAGTTCAAACTTTTTTACAGCTACACTGCACCTAAACTATTGAATAAGACAGAAAATATTATTTTTCAGAACAGTGATACCACGGAATATTTGGCTAAATTAAAAAGGCTGCTTTCAAACATTGAAGGTGTTGAAACTTTATTTGGATATATTTTGTTTATGGAAATTTAAGAAGATTTTTAGATTTAAAATATAATTTAATTGATGTTGTGTTTATTTTAAAATTCTATTAACTACGTTATAATATTACTTTGGCCGTGAATTATTGTTTTGTAACCTAATTTGTAATTGTACTGACATGCAATGTATGTAAGTATTTTTAGTTGGCTTTTATTTTAGTTTTTACTTTTATTTCTAAGGTTTACTTTTTATAATAAGTAGGTCTACCCTATCAGAAAATTTCTATTTTTAATCCAATATTATAATTTTAATGAATTTATTTATTACGCAGTTCGTATTTACTCTCTTAGTCTACTTTAGTTAAGAATATGATGGTATCCCAAACGGGCTATGCCTAGGGTTGCCTATTATTTACCGATTTATGTGTATGTAAATCAACAAAAATTACAGTTGTAATATTTTGGTAAATAAAGAATTATTATTATTTTCCCTAGTTGCATATTTCACATCCGCGCATAAGCGACTCAGTATACTTCATTCCTTATGAGAAAGGTCAATTCCACCGATGACAGTCATATGGTTGTGTTTCGCGTTTGAAGAAGAATGACTATGTTCTGGTTAGTATGGATATACAGTCTTTGATCTTATTTCTATCAAAATAATGACCTAAATTTCATTTACCCTCTCATTTGACTTTTAAATTGTTGAAATTTGTTTAGTACCTATTTACTTTTCCAGTACGTTTCCGATTATAATAACTATTTGTTAAAATTAGGTTTTAAATTATTTAATAAGGAGCTAGAGCAGAACTAAACCACTCTTGCCTATCTGAACTATCTAGGTATTAATTCAAGAGCCTTCATTTCAACGATGCAGATTCCTCGACATATCTACTACAATATAGCAAAATCTTGTACGAAGGCACCTGTAAATTAAGACAATGCTGGTCGGTCAGACACGTTTGCACGTCAGCTCTGTACAGTCTATTGTTTTTGAGCGGTTTTTCTTCTCGTTTCAGAGTTAATTTTAGACTTAGTTAAAGAGCGTTAAGTTTTTCTGTGTAATTAAAATTCTTAATTATTAATAGATACTTTCGTTTTTTCAATATTCAATTTATGTTTCTGTCTCCACCCAACGTTAGATCCGGTTCGAAAGGTCAGTCAGTGCCGTAATCTGCAAGCGATAAGCGAAAGGTAGTACACTCGTCTTCTGTGTCGTCGTTCGAGTCGTCAACAATTCCAGCTGATAACCAACCAAAGTCAGCAAACCAGGGCGACCCCACCTTGATTGAGAGGAGTGTTAACAACTATCTGTCGGGTGAGGGGGGGCTTTGGCGGTCTCGTCTTACGTCTGACGGAGGAGTTGAAGGGAGTGGTGGAGACTGCTGTCAGTGGCGCCTTTCAAATACGAGCTGGCTCGCTGACTTCGCTGAGGGGTGAGGTGACTTCGCTGGCGGTGAAGCTGCAGGTGATGGAGGAGAGGCTGGCCGACCGGACTGACGAGCTGGAACAATACCAACGCCGCAATAACCTCAGAATATTCGGGGTGTAGGAAGATTCCAAGGAAAACACTGATGCAGTTGTTACCAGGCTGTGTCGTGAGAAGCTGGGGGTGGAGCTGCTGGAGCATGCCATTTGCCGTTTACACAGATTGGGGAGGAACATCGGACCTGGCGCTGAAGGCAAGGAGCGACACAAACCCATCATTGTGCGCTTCGTCAGCTACAGGGGCCGGCGAAGTGTCTTCGGCGCCAAGAAGAATCTTATAGGCTGTGGCATAAGTATAAAAAAGTCCGCACAACTCGTCGGATGGAAGCCGTAAGAAGGCAGTGGGCTACTTACGGCGTCAAAAACATCTGGATGCAAGATAGGAAGGTGCTCTGGGTCGACGGCGGTGGTAGGAGAGGCGCGGCAACACGACCAGAGGACCTGGCGGCGACGGCAATTGGCAGCGCAAAGGACTCTGTTGATTAAGTCTAAAACAGCTATTTTGTGAAGGTATGAATGAGTTATGTATTTGTGCATGGGTATTTATGTAAATGTGAGTGTAAATATGAGTAGGTATGTTAAACATTTGTAAAAGGAGTGTAAGATGTAATTCACTATAATCATTTTTGTATTAAACTGTATATTTGTCAGCGCGTATGGGTTTATATAAACAGGTAAGAGTGTGCATTTGTTAAGCTAAGTGGCATGTGTACGATTGTGAATTTACATGCATAGTTTTATTGTTTAAATATTCATGTAATGTAGCTGAGATAAAACCCACTTTATTTTAATTTATCATGAGCCGGCGTAGTGTCAAAGTGTCCTATTTAGTTTTAAAATGCTTTTTTACTTTGGATATATTGTTAATTATTGTATTAACTTTGTATTGTTAGCTATAAGCTTCTTTTTTATACTGTGTGACTGATATGTGTATGTGTTGCCATTGGTACTGGTGTCTTGTGTCGCTCTGTCCTCGCGTGATCTTGCTGCATCTGCCAGCCGTGCGTGGTCCTGACGTTACAGCCCGTGACCGACCCGCTGATGATGCCTCCCTTCACCAACTCATCTCTCAATCGTTAGCCCCATTTAGCCCTTTTCTAAAAATAGCCCATGTTAATACTCAGTCACTTCTCTGTCATATTGATGAATTCCGTAATATATTTAATACTTCTCAGTTAGATTTAATCCTTGTATCTGAAACCTGTCTTAAGCCTTCGATAAGAGTATTGAACTTGAAGGTTACACTAGCTATAGAAATGATCGCATTTCTAAAGGCGGTGGGGGAGTCGCCGTTTATGTTAAATCAAATCTTCCTGTTACTTACTATCCGTAACCTCCAGAAACAAAGAGATGTTGCATTTCGTAAAGCTACAAAAATTACAAAAAACTGTGAAGTAGAACCAAACAATAATTTCGTAATGCCAGACATTTCTCAGTACCGCAATCTTGTAAGTCTTTATCGCCAGTAGTTAAAGAGCTTGGTATTGGTAAAAGTAGCTGTGATACACCGGTCAATATGGATCTGAACTTCATCAATGATTACTTTGTCGATATTCCTATTGATCTGTCTGGTGCTCGTGACTTTGTACAACAAATTAATGCTGTCCCTATAGACCCTCCGCTGGGTCGACCTGTGACTGAGGCTGAGGTACTGGCTGTCATCATGAGGATACCTAGCAATGCGGTTGGAGCCGACAAAATCATCTTAACATCCTTCCTGCTGTAATTCCTGTGATTACAGTAATTTTGAATAAATTACTTTCTTCCTCGAAATTACCGTCAGTATGGAAGCTTCCAATTGTCCGGTTGCTCACTAAGTTGTCGTCTCCAAAAGGTCCTTCTAACTTTAGATCCATCAGTATTGCATCTGCTTTATCTAAATGTCTTGAGAGAGTAGTACGTCAGCAAATATCATATTTTCTTGAGTCTAATAGACTGTTATCAAACGTATAGTCTGGATTTCGCTCCAACCACAGTACTACTGGTGCCCTATTAAAAATTACTGATGACATTCGCTTGGCGTTGGACAAAAACACGTTTCAATTTTAACAATATTCAATTTTTCTAAAGCTTTTGACTGTGTATATCATCCACTTCTTATTTTAAAACTGTCCAGGATGGGATTCTCTGTTGGCTGCACTCTGGGTAAGGTCTTATCTGTCTGATCGTCAGCAGTGTGTTAGATATACTGATAGGGAATCTCATTGGAAACCTGTTAATTGTGGCGTGCCTCAGGTCTCCGTCCTTGGTCCTCTTTTGTTGTCTATCTATATTGATGATGTCACATATGTTATTGAGCATTATAAATTTCACCTGTATGCTGTACGCTCTGCAGATTTACTGCCACTGTTCCATAACACTGACGTACCAAGTCTAAAATTAACTATGATATTAACGCTATTGGAACGTGGGCCTTCAAACAGGGATTGATACTAAATGAAAACAAAGCCCAAGACATTATGATAGGTTCTCCTAGATTACTGAGAAATATCGATTTTGGAAACTGTCCTAGACTTACGCTCAGCAATCACCAACTTCTATACAGTGACAAGAACCTTGGTCTGATGATGACAATGCACTTAACCTGGTCAGATTACACTAACGAAACTTGTAATAGAGCATTTTCTGGCATTCGTAGTCTTAAATGATTTGCTGTTTATTTACCCTTGAACATGAAAGTGATGCTTGTAAAAACTTTAATATTTCCCCACTTTTACTATTGCGACGTTGTTGTCAATGACACGAAGGTTGAGCTTGCAGACAGATTGCAGCGTGCCCAAAATTATTGCATTCGCTTTATTTTCAATCTTAGATATAGAGATCACGGAACTCCCCTTTTTTAACGATCTTTCTCTTATGAAATTGGACAAAATCCGACAGCTCCATATACTAACTATGCTGCATTCTATTTTACATCTCGATTCACCTGCTTATCTGTCTGCACGCTTTTCTTTCATCTCTGAGATCAGTTCCAGAAACACTCGGCGCTGAGCAGCACTATTATCAATTCCCATTCATAGAACTTCTATATTCAACAAATCATTCACAGCGGCCGCTTGCCGAATTTTGAATAATCTGTCCGTTGTTGAGCGGGCTCGGTTCGGGTGTGTGTTAGAGGCCTGCTGCTGGCCTCGCGGGATTGAGAGATTCACGAGCCAGGGAGTATATTTATGGCAATGTATGAATGTTGATGAATGGCTGTTAGGCTATTACTAGATTAATTAAAATTTTCCTAAGTTTTCAGTTTTGTTTATTTTTATTTACTTATTGAAAGGTTTCTGTTATTAAAAAAATGTATTAATTTTATTTTACTAGTGAATGTGCTAAGTAGAGTTAGTTTATTCGTTTTGTTTTGTTTTGACATGATTTTTGTTGTTGTTATTGTTGGTTAGGTGTAAGAGATGACTTACTAGTCCTAACCTCGCCATTTGTACACTTTGTTGTCAATAAAGCCATTTTTCATTTCATTTCATTACATTCTTTTGGCCAAAAACTTCACCTCAAGCTGGGTAAGAAATTCTTTTTGAAAAGAATACTAGCTACTACTCCTTGTGATGCCATACGACTCGGTCACTTTGTTTTTATATCCTAAGATATTAAAAAACTATACTTTCTTTGTACATTTTTAATTGTTATCTCATTTGAAAATGTAAAAATATATGTTAAATAGTTATGCAGGTTAACCTAATAGACACCTCAATTTGTTTTTAATTTGAACTCTTAGAATAAATAAGTCAGACTCTAAGCAGACTCTTCTTTTAATGTTTATAATTTATACACTATAAAGTACTATAAATACAAATAATAAGTATTATAATATTAAATCATAAAGTTAAAAAGACATCAAAATAGAAGCTATCTAGACATAAAACCAATGTCAAAGACATTCAAAAGGACTAAACCCAACAGTCGCGAGGACCGCGTCTCGCCAGCGGATTCATATAATGAAATGTAGATAGAGAAGGCAGCGGGCGTAAGCCTATTGAAAGTCCCCTGCCACGGCCAACTTGATTTCGTGTAACCGGAGATTATCCCGGTATTGGGGGAGTTGACACTATAATAACGGCTCAGGGGACCCGGCCCGTCCGCAATAAGGCTCATTGCGTCCTCTATGCCATCCGCACGCGCATATTAAAAACACCTTACAAATACGACCCTGTGGAAATACGCCTTTCTGATATCCTGATCCTTCTTAGAATTTCTGTTGCTTAGAACATCATCCCTACCGAGCCAAGTTTCCCGGCCAACTTAATTAATCAACGAATTCTTGCTCCTTTTGTTAACGTTCATTATAGTATTTTATGAACGCGTAATTAATTATTAATAAGATTATTCCATTTTGTTACATCACATTATGTTTGGAAATTTTTGTTATTTTCCTTTTGTTCTATGAAAATTACTATTTACTATGGATTGTTTTTCTTTTTGTTTTTGTCAAATACTTACTGTTGGAATTTGTTCTTTGCTGTTAATATATACTTTTATATATAATTTATACACTGAAAATAATAAATTGCTTTATTTTGTGTTTTTTTCTCTACTGCTTCGTCTGTTATTATTTTCATGTACTCATGTTCCTTTTAGTATAACAACTTATGACTGATATTATTATTATTAATGCTCATAATTGTGTTATCGTTATTATTTTTGTTATATCAGCTCTATTTAAATTATTACATTTATTACTGTTATAAATTAGTATTTTGGTACAAAATATCTTAAGGCTGAACCATTTCTGTGACTGTGTAATTTTTTTGTTATTTGTTGTACATAGGTCTGTTTAGTTTCTTTTCGTGATAAATTGTTTTATTTTGTGTTTTTTACTGCTTCGTCTCTTATTATTTTTATTACTCGTGACTTATGACTGTTCTTATAATTGTTGTTATTATTACTTATATTTTGTATTGTTGTTATTACTAATGTCAACCCTAATTCTTAGTACAAGTATTTATACGTATACAAATTTATCTTAACGCTAAAACATTTTCTTATGTAAAGAAGTACGCGGTAAATAAATAAATAACACTCCTCTACTACTAATAGGTAAAACATGATAGACCAATTTGTTAATTGTAGAAAAGGCGCGTGAACTATGACACTGAAAATGTCCATTTTGTACAAAGACGTTAGTGTATGTGTAAGTCTTTAAGAAAGTATAAAAATTTGCGAGGTTAAAAATATCAAAAATAAAGTAACTTTTGCCAAATTTTGGCTTAGTATACAGCAAAATACATACCTAAAATCTCTTACACCGAACCAAAAATTACTAAAAGTAACAAACAATTAGAAATGTTTGAGTGCGTTTTTAATAACTTATAGGTATATAAAAAAACACACTTTATTTAAAAGGGGAGTTGTCCACAAGCAGTTCTTCAAAAATCCTCTTTTTACTCATTCGTTTTACATTCACTTCCCCCTAAAAAAGTTAATATAATTTGTGTATTTTATTTATCAAAATAAATGTTGGGCAAAAAATGTTCGATAACGTTTAAACGAAATGTCCTGTAGGCTTGTTTGTTAAAATAGTCTAAAAGACACAACTGAGCATCGCAGATTCGTTCTTTATATTGTTGGGATCGCTGGATCATAAACACGAATATTTAGTATTCATCGACAAAAAACATATTTATTGCTGATTTTGTTTATCAGATTTTCTTTTTTAATTTTAGTTCATCTATTTCCAATGTAATTATTATAAAATAAAGAAATTCTTGTCAGGGCTGTTTCTACCCTTCACGAATTTATTTAAGAAAAGACCTTTCTTAGTGCGCGATACAGAGTAGAGACACTTACGTCACGTCCAATAGTGGTGCTGAATGTGTGTCGAGTAGTTATTTCTCCAGTTTGCCATGCGATTACAGTACCAGCATTATGTCAGCATCTCCCTTATTTTCCCCAAATCCTCAAAAACGTAGTCTCGTAATTATCACTAAATATGTATATCAGTGATGATCTGTATAAAACTGCCATTTAGGCTTTCACTGCGGCCAAAAGTAATCGATCTCTGTTTCTTTTTTCTCTGTGCACTGTAGTTTTAAAGTTTCGTGATGAGTCAGTGAGTGGTATTTCGTTTAATCTAAACCGAAACCTCTCCTATTAATTAATACTCCTTATATAAAATATGTGTTAACGTAACTCCTCCCTTATTTCTTAACCAATTTTTATGTTTTTGATGTCGAAAGATTTGCATCTATTCGTAGTTGTGCAAAAATATGCTAAGTTAATTGTTTAATATTAACTCTGAAAAGCACGGGAAGCCCTCAAAGTATGTTTTTAGGCCTAATAATAAGATGGAGAGTGATTAAATTAAACAAAGAGTAACAGCTGTTGCAATGTAAATAATGTTTATGAAATTTTAACAGCTGTTGGAATGTAAATAATTCTGTTTATAATACTGAGAAGGCTATAGGCTTTAATAATGTTAGAGAGGCTGAACATCATAACATAAGAATATTTGTAGTGCGCTGTGTATGTAATATAAGTGAATTGGAAAAAAGAATTGGAGATAGAAAGACGAAAGGCAAAGTCAGCAACCCTATAATAGAGCAACCCTATAATTTTATAGAGATGTCTCACACGAAAAGTGAAGCGGAGCAAATATTATATTTAAAAAACATATAGTTGGAATCAGTTGAGAAATTGCGAACAGAAGTACGAAACATTTTTGTCCATAAAATAAAAAAACCTAAATTTACAAAAAAGTGGACAATTGTCTGAAGATATTAGCCAAATACACTCACATACCAAATTTCATAAAAATTGATCCATCCGTTTTGTCTCCAGCGAACTACACATACACACAAACATACACACATACAGACAACACCAAAAATGTTTTTTTCGACAAACCTCCTTTTTAGGTTCAGTGGACCCTAAAATGTATTTTAGACCAATTTTTTTCGATCAAAATTAATTACTTTCTTTATGCTAACGCAACTGGAAGAAAGTAAAGGGCGAATGCATGTCTGTCTACGTGTATGTAATCATCAGCTGTTAAATTATAGTATATTTCATAACAAGAGAGGAAAGTGGGGTTTTGCATGTTCGAGACCATATGTTTGAAGTGCGAGACTTGTCGAGCACTTCGAATGGTCGAGAACATACAAAACACTTTCACTCGAGTTTTGAACGATACTTTTCACTACACTACGGAATAAAAACAGATGTTGTTGACTGTGGAAAATTTTCGGTTGTAAACAATGTTACTTTCGGTAGTAAACAATAGACAGCTGTTGAAAATATGATGTTTCGCAGGTTGTAAACACATAACGAAAACAGCTGAACTCATAGTAGTGTAGTGAAAAATTAATTTTTTTTAAATAGGCTAAGTAATAACATTGGGTGTTTAAATTTTTACAATAGTTAGGGTACAAATAACGAATAGTGAGTGAGGTACTGTAAATAAATTTATAATATGGTTTTACTTAACACAATTTAACCATTAATATTTGTAGTCAAATGTTACATGCCGAGACCGAAGGCTCGCCACGCTCGTGATGGGTTTGGCACGTGAAGCTTGCAGGGGTCTCCCCTGGTTCTTTCTCTCCTCCTCCTCCTCCTCAAGTAGTCTTTCTTAATTACTATCAAAATCTAATGTTTTATTTTGTCGGTGTTTACAGAACAACTTTGTCGATTTACATATTTTTTTTTTTATGTTTCAACCAACAAATTTCTATAAAAAAATACACTGACAAATACGAGTACATTTAAGTAGTTTCGTCAACTTGATACTGCTCGTTGAAACTGTAACCACGTATGCCTACTACGAGAGTCTAACCAAAGCTTTTAGCAGCTAAATCGAATCAGTCGCAAACAAAGCGCTAGGTGCTACATCGGCCAATCGAATTTGCTGACAATTTGTGACACTTTGAGCTCAAAGATCGCACTAACTCGAGTAGAAACTCGCCCCAACATTGCATTACCTCTATAAGCTGACGCCAAATGGTCTGTGAGGGCAGTGCCCTTAGTACGTGGCCATTTGGCCACCTCACAGCAATATGTACCAATTAAGGTACAAGTGGCTGTTCCTTTAGGCCTAATTGTCGTAACTAATTTCTTAATTATAAATACAAAACAAGCAACTGTCATATAACATACATTTATTACAATATACAAATATTTTTGATCGATTTCGGTAAACCCTTCTACCTTTCTCAGACCAGAGGGATTTACATAGGAATAGATCACCATGAATTTTTACATTTTGTAATTATACTGTAATAAATGTATGTTGCGTACGTTCGCTTGTTTTGTATTTTTGTAACGTAACTTTTTTATTGCAAATAAATTATTATAATATTATATTGTTTTTTTTTTCAAAGTAAGTTGTTGGAATATTCAATTTTTACACTGGATAAATTCTATAGAATAGATTTTTTTTACAGAATAACACTTTATTTCTCACACACAATGTATACAGCACAAAACAATCTTAAATTCAACGTTTTCTATACAATATAATCATTGTTTATATTATTACTTACAAATAGATTATAGGAATATTTGTGCCAGTAATTTGGTTAGTTAGTAAGGTACGCCACTACAGCTTTTTTAAAACTGCACTACATATACATAAGACTACCCCTCAACAATAGACCACAACAAAAACAGCTGATAGTTTGAGAGAGTAAATGTAACATTGGATAAATCTATCTGTGTGTTTATAAAATCAATGACATTACTTAATGTAAAATACTGTAGGTCAAATAACAAAACAAATATCAACTAGGGGACACCTACTAATCGCTACGCTCGTGTCACCTTGGCCTTCTGCCTCGATTATGACGGTTTGTAGTGTCTTTGGTCTCGGTCTGTAATTTACCGTAGTAGGTTGACTATGAAAAGCAAAACTTTAATATTTAGTATTGTTCATAGCTTACATGGTTTTTTTACTATGTAACAAATATTTAGGTATACAGCTGGATAAGAGATTGACTTGGAGAACATATGGCATAAAAGACTGCAACTAAATATAAAAGCCAAAAACCTGTCATGGCTTCTGAACTACAAATCAAAACTTACTAAACCTAACAAGATTCTTCTTTATAAAATGACATTAAAACCTATCTGCACGTATGGTTTGTAAATTTGGGATTGAGTAGTGAATCAAATATTGAAATCATTCAACGTTTTCAGTCGAAGAATTATTGTTGTTCAATGTTTCGTTTCAAACAGAACTATACACAATGACCTTCATATTTTGACAGTGAAAGAGGAGATCAAGCGGTTCAAACTATCAAAAAAAGTTAAACAATCATCAAAATTACCTTGCTCTTAATTTACTTGATAACTCCCACGAGGTCGCAAGGTTGAATCGGGCAATGGTATTGTTTTAACTTTTAAACGCCCTCTTTCAATGACTATTTTTGTGCACTATTTCTGAATAGTCATCTATTCATGTTCTTGTAAAATGCCACATTTTTACTTATTGTAATGTTCAATTTAACAGATTGTAAAATAAAACATAATTTAAAAAAAATCATACGGTTTTCAATTCATGGACCTGCCAAAAATACGCATTGCTTACACCAGCATAGACATTATAAACATAAACAGCTGTTATATACATCATTAAAAACTATGTAGTGAAAGAAAATCGTTCACTCTTTTACAGCCAGTGGGGCAGAGCCCATGTAATTTTTGACAATACTGTCATTTTCTCATTGACCTTGGCGCTTCAGTTGAATCTAATCTAGTTGTTTTATCATCTTCCTAGCTCGAGAAATTTCGTGGGGAACGATTCGTTTTCGGAATTAATTATATAGAACATCATATAGCTGGCTAAACTGTGCTTCGATACGTGAAAGAAACGTTTATTAGTTTACAGATTTTTACTATCTCACATAGGCTAAGTTTAGGATGGAGAAGTTATTGTAGTCTGTGCAGAAAATATATTCTATGAGTTCGTCTAAAAATCCAATTAGTTGGCTCACTGCTCTTGTTTTTGCTACCTGACAACTTTAAAGCTTTTTTTTAACAAAATTAATATTTAATTTAATCAGCTGTCAATTTAAAACCTTGAATACAAACAATCTTTACTCCAGAGGCATTTTTTACTTTTTGTACAAACGTTGGTATGAGACAACGGTCCAAACCAAACCCATCAAGCAAATTTTTAGTGGACCTCCTGGGATTTGAACCCGAGAACCTCTTGCATACGAAGCAGAAGTGCTAGCCACTAAACTAGCAAGAGACCTTTAAAAACCTGTAGTCAAATCTCACATCGCTAGTGTATTGGGTAGTCGGGAAGTTTTGATTGTTGATTAAGGCGGTTTACTTTTATACGTAAATACTTACTACAGATTATTTTTTTATTTAAAAACCTAAAATACAGGCTGGTTGATTCACAAATTACTGTATTATTTTTAATAGACTATTTTAATTTTGGGATATCATGGTTTATCGTTCTGAGAAAAGGTTTCGAAATAAAATCTAAACTGTGCTTTATTTGTGAGATCGATGGATCTGGTTTCTTTCAATACATACTTATCGATATTAGAATAGTTCGATAGTAAATACGTTCACTTGAATACTTCACCTTCCGTCTCACATACTCGGCGGGAGAGGAAAGTGAAAAAGCACGATGTTAGACGGATGATTGTTACCAAATCGAAGAGTCATTGTTTGGAGTAAAAGTTAGCCTGGTTTCTTTTATATTCTCCAGACGAAGCTCGGTCAGGCAGAAACAACAACAAAGTCTCATGCTAGCTTGGCTTTAGACTCAAGTCACGTAAGCCGCCATTTTGCTATTGATTCCTGACGGTCTGTCTGCTCTTGACTCTCCTCTCTTGCCCAAGAGGGATATTGTAGGTGAATGTGTATGTAATTGTGGTAAAACTCATGAATATTTATTATACAAAATATTATTTAGCACCAGATAAATAATGTTCTGTAGGCATAATGCTTAAAAAAACATTTAGGTGTTGATGGAAGTATAGCTGTGCCCATGAAGATGAGGAACCGCACAATAAATCAAAGCTGTCCTAAAAACATTAGCAGAACAGCTAAGTTATTTGAGTAGTAGCTAATAACAGATGTTAATATAAATTAAAAATACAAATTGCCCTGATAATCATATCCTAATTTCATTTGACATTAAAGATTTATACACAAACATCCCTGTAGAAGAGAGTTTAACCATTCTTGAAGAAAATTTAACAAAACAAAATAAATTAGACAGCAAGAAAATTCAAGAAATCATCAAATTAACAAAAATTACTCTTAAACAAAATTACTTTCAATATAACGATAAAATTTATTCCCAAGATAAAGGATTGGCCATGGGATCACCACTTTCAAGCATCATAGCAGACATTTTCCTAAATTATATTGAAAATAAATACATTCTCAACCCTGAAATAAACCCTTACGCCAAGAAAATTATATATTATCATAGATATGCTGATGACATTCTTTGTCTATTCAACGGAAACCAAAGACAAATAGATCTATTAGAAATCTTTCTGAACAAAATTCATCCTAACTTAAAATTTACAACAGAAATAGAAAAATCTAACAGCATAAACTTTCTTGACCTTACCATAACTAAAAAAGATAACAAACACCAATTCAAAATTTATCGTAAACCAACATCAACAAATCAAATAATTCACAATACATCCAATCATCCAACTTCACACAAATTAGCAGCCTTCCACAGTATGATTCATAGACTACTGAATACACCTCTTACAGAAGAAGATTACCAAGAAGAAATCTACATTATCAAACAAATTGCTGTCGATAATGGATATCAAGCAAATTTAATAAGTAAATTAATTAATAAACACAGCAAGAAAACTCTTGATTCTAAAACTAAAGAAAAAAATAACTACATTCAAATGACCTATCATGGAGATATTAACAAATCTTTACATAACATATTCTCCAAACAAGGATATAAAATTACATATAGAACGAAGAACAGTATCAAACATATACTACAGCATAACTACTCTACTAAAAATAATGAAAACAAATACAATAATTCTGGAATTTATAAAATTAAATGTTCAACTTGTCCTAAATATTACATTGGCCAAACAGGAAGAAGTTTTAATAGAATATTCAAGTAACATATACCAAAAAACAAACATCAAAATTTATCAACATTTGCTGAACATTTAATACAAGAAAACCATAATATTTCATCAATTGAAGAAAATTTAGACATTATCCATTTTGCACCTAAAAGTAAAAAACTAGATGCCATTGAAAAATTTTACATATACAAAAACACAAAACAAAACCCATCATTATTACTCAACGATGAAATAAAATTTCACTCAAATATTATGTTTGATTTTATCATGAAGATGCAAAATTATAAAATTTAACAAGATCTACAACTTATCCATCTACATTTTTATTTAAATTTTTATAGTGTCAGCTGTTAAATTAATTATTCTAAAGATATATTTATAACCCTATTTGTTTTTTTTTTTTTTTTTTTTTGTACACTTTTATTTCTGGATCAACATTTTACATATTATACACAGAAAATGTAACAGGTGGAATAATAACATTATCGGGTTCGCTCATATATGAGTCACCCTGTAACATGAATACAATCAGTAAACAAAAAATATATATAACATATTTAAGTAAGTTAAATAAACAAATAAGTATTACATAGACATGCCTGACCTACCCGCCCACTCACCTACTCGTACAGTGGGAAGGTGGGAGACACTGACCCACTCGCCCACCCATACACGTACTGTGATATTGACCCACCCACCCACCCATACACGTACAGTGATATTGACTCACCCACCCACCCATACACGTACTGTGATATACTACTAATGTGTGTGTGTGTGTGTGTGTGTGTGTGTGTGTGTGTGTGTGTGTGTGTGTGTGTGTGTGTGTGTGTGTGTGTGTGTGTGTGTGTGTGTGTGTGTGTGTGTGTGTGTGACAGGGTGGGCGGGTGGGTCAATACCACTGTACGTGTATGGGTGGGCGGGAGGGCCAATAACACTGTACGTGTATGGGTGGGTCTTTGTCATTATTGTCAAATGAACGAGACATTTCAACAAACCTGAACTACTCGACTATCATCGATGACTATAGTGCGGCCAAAAGTAGGAAAGTGTCTTTTTAATAGTTCAGGTTCATAACAATAATAATAAAAATCTCAATGCCACCGTACGTGTATGGGCGGGCGGGTGGGTCAATGCCACCGTACGTGATTATTACTAGTACACTGCGCCGCCATCTTGGATCCGGTCACGTGACCGCCGCCATCTTGGAAAAAAAAGTGAGCCTCGCTCTGTCCTAAAATAACTACTCAGATTCAACCCAGGAGTAATCCACTTAGATAAGCGTTAGTTGACGCTACTCGGGATAAACTCTAGACGCGTCACTCAAGAGGCTGCAGGACTCGTAAATTAGTTTACCGCGAGTTGTGGGAGAATAACATCTGGAAGGGCTCAGTCTAACACGTCTTGAGGAAGTCTGGCTTTCAAACGCCTGTTCAAAGTAGGTTCTCCAATGTGAAAGCTAATAGCTCCTGGAACATTTTCTAAGTTTGCCATGAACTTACGACAACTTCTTTTAATAAAAGCATCAATGGTATCGAGTCCAAATTCTACATGCAGATGAGAGTTACGTATATACCATGGACTATCAACTGCAATTCTTAAAACTTTGTTTTGGAAAATTTGAATCTTTTTCAGTTTGCCGGAAGAAATGCACATTCCCCAAACTGGACAGGCATACATAATTAACGGCCGAAGAATTGTTTTATATATTAAAAATGTGCATTCTGGTTTTAAAGATGACTTTCTGTTTATTATAGGAAATAACATGGATAGACGTGCGTATGCTTGAGTGAGTTTGTTGTTTACGTGAAGATTCCAGTTTAATTTTTTATCGAGGTAAACACCTAAGTATTTTATGCCTTGATCATCAGGGTTCCAAGGAATTGAAGTATTTTCAATAGCAACTTCAGGTGGCAAAGTATACTTCCTCAAAGAGAAAACCTTTGTTTCACACTTCAATGGATTTAATTATAGTCTCCAGCTTTTAAACAAATCGGTCAGAGATGTAACGCTGAATTGTAAAGAATTTACGGCTTGGTTGATGTCAATGTGCTGGGTAATAAGAACCGTGTCATCAGCATAAAGAGCGATAGTAGCCTGAGGAAGCTCAGGAATATCAGACATGTAAAGGTTAAAAAGAAGAGGTCCCAGTATTGAGCCTTGAGGAACACCTGCTCCTATTGGACGAACTGAGGAAAGTGTGCAGTTGAGTTTGACACAAAAAGTCCTATCAGACAAAAACGATTGCAACAAAGCTCTCAGATACAAAGGAAGTCCAAACTGATACAATTTATAGAACAGGCCACCATGCCAAACCTTATCAAATGCACTTGTTATGTCCAAAAATGCTGCCGATGAATGAAGCTTCTTCTCAAATCCTCTACATATGATTTCATTGATTCGTAGAAGTTGATGAGATGTAGAATGCCTTGTACGAAATCCAAACTGATAAGGGGGGATGATATTAGAAGAATCCAAGTGTTTTAGCAGTCTCTTCTGTATAATTTTTTCAAATAATTTTGATATTGATGAAAGGAGACTAATCGGACGGTAACTGCTAGGAAAATGTTTAGGTTTGTTGGGCTTGTGTATAACAATTATATGAGCAAGTTTCCAGTTTGTGGGAAAGTAACCAACAGAAATACAAGCATTGAAAATAGATGCCAGTATTGAAAGTGCTTTGGTAGACAAATTCTTCAAAACTATGTTAGGTACCAAGTCATGCCCTGGAGATTTTCTGTTGGGGAGATTTTTAATAATATTTTTAATTTCCGAGGGTGAGGTAAATTTCACAGGCTGCTCTGCACTGCTAGGGGTTGTGGACAAAAAATCCTCAACATTTCTGTTAGTTTCAAAATCATGAACAACATTAGGAATGAATGCATTCTCAAAAAAATCAGCAAACACATTACTTTTTTCGGAATCACTTTCAAAAATTAAATTATTTTGTTTTAGTGGAGGCACATTTGTCGGTGATTGTAAAAGCCTCTTTGTTGCTTTCCACATATTAGAATCACCAGGATCAATATCAGAAACGTAATGTTTATAAGAATTAATCCTATATTTATCAAGTTCGCTACGTACTTTACGAATTAGTTCATTTAGCTGCATCTTTAAGTGAGGGTACCTGTATCTCTGCCACTGATGTCTCACTCTATTTTTAAATCTAATTAATTGCGTAATTCTCATAGGAGGATGAAGAAAAGTGTTTCGTGTAGGGGGAAAAGTCCGGATAGTTGCATTTTTGACTGATATTTGTAAACACTCTGTAAAGTCTTGAACTGCTCTGTCAATACCATTTACTGAATATAAGTCCGTTGGAACTTTCATGCGATTGTCGAATTCTGCACAGAAGGTATCCCAATCGACTGGACCGTTTATCAGTCTGGGAATTTGGGGAGAAAATATTGGTTGTATGAAAAAACTTACAATAATAGGAAGATGGTCAGAATCAAGTTCGTTGATTACTTGTTGTAGAATAGGAGCTCCAAAGTTTTTGTGAAGAGTAATGTCCAATATATCGGGATGGAAATTGTTTTGCCAAGGGTAATGAGTGGGTTCAGACGGAGCTGAAATATTTATATTGGTTTCATTCATAGCACGTAACAAGCGAACCCCATTCGGGTTAGTTACCCTACAACCCCAAAATTGATGTTTACAATTTAAATCTCCTAAGATAAGAGTTGGAGTGTCATCATGACTGAGATTTAAAAGATCTTGTTGGTGAAAACGTCGATTGGGCGATTTGTACACAGAAATAACATTACAAGACTGGTCATTTTGCAAATTAATTTTGATACCAACAGCTTCAGCTGAAATAAGATTTGGCAACAGTATATTGTGATGATTAAGGTTTCTTTTAACAAAAATTGCCACTCCTCCAGAAGCATTGGGTGCATTCCTGTCTTCTCTATAAATAAAGTATCCAGGGATTTTAAAGGGCTCATTTATTACAAAGTGCGTCTCAGTGATGCAGGCGACATCGATGTTATGCCGAACCATGAACTCTGAAAAAATATTCTTCTTTCTCTTTAGGCCATCAGCATTCCAGTTTAGGATTGTTAAGTTTTGTATGATGCATGTTCTAGGGTGCATTTTGGAACAGTGAAGTAATAACATTAGATATAATCTTTTTAATGATAGGCATGGCTGACTTAACTAAATCTAATATTAATTGTTCTATATTAGAGCCACTTTCAAGTACCTCGTTAGCTGCAGTTTCAATAGTGTCGTTATTAAAAACACTGAAATCAGTTTGGTGATGCAAATTTGTTGACGTCTTCTTAGTTGCTTGAGCGTATGACTTGGAAAAAGGAGGGCGGGCTTGTGAGGGTTTTATTCCAATTCCAGTGTTTTCGGTACTGCACTTTTCATCAGTGCTCTTAGTAGATGAGTGATGGGTGAGTCCAGTAACATTGCTTTTAGTCTTTTGCTGTATATCTTTATAGTATTTACAGCCTTTGAAATTGGCCGAATGATTCTCCCCACAGTTAACACATACAGGGGGGTCGGTCTTCTTCTTCGGACAAGCAGAGTAGAGATGTTGGCCAGTACACTTCACACATCTGGGATCGAGCTTGCAAAAATTTTTCGTGTGACCATAACGTTGACATCGAGTACACTGGGGAACATTTGTAGGCTTCCTTTTAGGCTCAACATGAACAACAGAGTAGCACAGTCTATTTAATTCAAATATAGCTTTTCCAGATTCATTGTTTTCTAACGAGACTGCACAAATAGGGAATGGATTTTTTTCCATAATCTATTTACAGTGAGAACCGGATAGTTGTGAGAGATTAACTCATCTCGAATTTCCTCTGGAGAAAGAGAGCAGGGAACGTTTTTAATTACGACTTCTAATTTTCTGTCTATTTTTGTCTGAAACGTATGGTATTTCACTTTTGATTCGACGTAAAATTGTGTCAGTTTTCTAAAATCATCTATGGTCTGAAGATTAATTTTCAAAGATGAGCCTTTTACTTCAGTGGTAAACTCACAAGTAATTACACTTTTAATATCTTTGACAATTTCCTGGTGATTGTTAACATCGTGGACAAAAATAGGTGGAGGTTTAACAATTTTATGCAATTCACTTGTAGCAGTTACATCATCCATCTCATTTTCATCATTATTAGCAATAGAGTAGTTGTGGTCTGATAGTGGATTAAATTTGTTTTGATCACACAGCTGATTAGTATCTAAGACATACCTTTTAGGCTGTAGATTTACACAATTGTTGACTGTTTTTCTTTTTGGTGGTCGTAAGAAATCTTGATCAATGTTTTCATTTGATTCTGTAGTGTTGGGTGTTAAATCACATGATTTAGGCTTGTTGACAGAAGATTGGGAAGGGAAAATAAACACTGGCTTAGCCATTATTGTTTTTTGGTTATGCTTAGGTAAGCAATGTTTAAACAAAGACCCCTTCGTTATTTTAACAATAACTGGGTGAAATCAACACAAAAACACAAAATAGGTATTCAATATCACTAATATTGCAATTAATAACAAAAAAATAAACTTTTAACACAATTAAAACTCTAAAAAAACCGAGCGAAAAAATAGTTAACTATTACACTTATAATGCATCAGCTGATCCACCCTATTTGTATTCTATGTTAAACTGATGATGGTCTTTCGAGACCGAAATCGATTTTAAACATTAAAAACATCAAGAAAAGATTGATACGTGTGTTTCTTTATATATATATATATATATATATATATATATATATATATATATATATATATATATATAAATATTAAGCAATCTAATAGCTAAAAATGTCAAAAAATAACAGCTGACTACTTATTAAACTGAATCCAGAGGAATTTAAGTAAACAAAATTATAATTAATTTTTAAAACGATCACAATCCAAACAAATAATATTGGCCATAACATTTTATTTTTAAACTAGGGGACACCCCTGCACGCTTTTTGTGCCAACCCTGTCGTCACTCGCTACGCTCCTGAGGTAAGCTCGGCCTGTGGCCTCACCTGGGAACTATCTACCTTTACGCCCTTTTGGAACTCAGCCTGCGGCCTCCTCGTGGAAGACTCGCGAAACTGCTCTGCTGCAGGCTCCTTTGTCAAACTCGGCCTATGGCCTCGCGTGGAACAGTTCGGCCTGCGGCCTCACCAAGACAATCTGCTATAGTTCCATTTTTCCTGGAGGTTTCAGACCGAGAGCTTCAATACAAGTATACATATGTAGGGCGTAGAACACCGGGAAGTGCCTCAATATTTAGTGTCAGTCAGCCAGTGAGTCACTACATCGAGCATTATAGTGTACTAGTAGAGTACCCGTCTATCATACGGGGTTTACTTACCACTGAAAGTTAGGCATATCTACTGGCATCTGTATAGTGCAAAAGTGCGTTGAGGTTAGGTTTGGTACGGTATTTACTTCAGAACTATGCAAGTTCTTTTTTTATTCCAACAGCTGATTAATGAAACTATTATAAACAATTAATTGTCAAATTGGTATTGCCGTAGGGGTTGCATTGATACTTCGTAGAGCCCCTGGGGCCGAGTCCTGATGGAATTAAAAAATAAATAAATATTAATCAGAGACCCTAAGAATGTCCATGCAAAATTTCTGCTGAATGGGTCCAGTAATTTATGCGTTATTGAGTTAAACACACACACGCACACACACACACACACACACACACACACACACACACACACACACACACACACACACACACACACACACACACACACACACACACACACACACACACACACACACACACACACACACCCACACAAATGTAAGAATATTGACTTTGATTAGATAATCGAAATGTGCAGTAAGTTTTCAGTTTACACTGTATCTAACTTAGGACAGCTAATTTTATGAATAGCTTAATACTGTACTAAATTATTTTTAATTTTAAAAGTTGAGCCTAATACAATTTTATTCAATTTGTTTTTATTTAAAAGCTGTTAATCAAATATATTAATCGATTAATATAGCTCCATAAGAAAGAATACCATGGGAATTTTGGAGGTCAGTGGGGCGTAGTCGTTAGGCCGGAGAGGAAAATACTTCCTTAGTGAGCATCAAGGAGCCAAGATAAACCTTTGTACAAAAATTCAAGTCAATGAGACGTATTGTTTTGGAGAAATCGTGATGAGTGGTAAATGGCTTTTATATATATAGATCACAGTAAAAAAATGTAAGTTTACTTTGAGAGGGAGCAAAGTAGGGCAATTATGGCTGAATGCAAATTAATATTGTAATCTTGCTATTTCACTCAGACTTTTCTTGTCGTTCACAAACTTTGTTTGTCTAAAAAATCTGAAAGTCTACTTTTAGAGGGCGCAAAGTACAATAATTGTCTCAGAATCAGTGACAATTCTAGCCATGTCCTATGATCTGGCTATACATGTGTTCAGATCAAATTGTATTTCCCATTTAATGCAGTATGTTCTCCTAGATAACAAAGTTTCACAGTCTAGAAAAATCTGTCTACTCTTAGAGGCCGTAAATTAACCAATTTGATTTACATGCACAAGTTAAAAATCTAGCTCTACCCAAAGATGAAGGAGGTGAGATAGAGCAAAAAGTCATAGATCCAAAGTTGTAGATCGTCTCAAATCTGGCGCAGAAAATGGTGTTAGTTTTGCTGTAGAACGGTTCATTTAGCCGCTACAGTCTAAATGCTACAGAGAAACGCTGTTTTTGGCATTTAACATTTTTGGCACTAATCTTTACCATATTCGATTTACATTTTTAGAATCCCTTTTTATGTTTTAGGAAATCTTATGTTTTATGTCAAACATCTACAACATAAGATCTTTGACTACAAAAATGTCAGCCTCGTAGGCTTAGTAGTTTTTTAGTTACAGCGACGAGTGAATGAGTCAGTGGTATTTGTTTTTTGTAGGTATAGATAAACAAAATAAGAATCACGATCACTCACCAACATCGGTATAGAGTGATATATTTTTTATTCAGTAGGATGGACTTAGTTTTGGAACATGGTTAGTACAATACACAAAGGTCACTTGGACAGCTATTCCCCTTCATATATATGTTGTTTTTTTTTCGGTAAATAATCAACTAATTACATTCCAGGTATGTAGGCATACAAGTTTTAAAAAAAGGTTTACACTACAAAGGGAAAACAACTTTTCCCAGACTACATAATTTTGATGAATTATTTCAAAATTAAGTACATTTTATGAACAATTTTATGAGTCAATGAGAATTTAAAATTTAAAATACACATACTATATTCACGCATATTATTATTATTTGATTATTATATTATTATTGGAAAAGTGTGATAAACTAGTCCAAGTTAATGCTCATAAAATTGTAAGCTAAATGGAAAAATAATCAAAATTGTATACGTCAAAAAGCCAATTTTGTAAATAACCAGTTGTCTGGCCTCATCCCCAATGACATGCCAATGAGGGGGGGGGGTGATAAGCCTCTTACAACCCTGTAATTGTGTAATAGGGCTCAGAACAAACTCACCCCAAGCCTCCCTTCGAGTATGGTTGTTGATACCTCTTCAGTCCCGTTGAACGTTATGTCTCAAAGGATTTATATATTAAATTTCGAAAATTCATTTTGTATGTGGAGGCATGAATCCATTTCAATAGTTCTAATTGTATGTAATAAAATAGTTTTACGTTATATACACACAGAGAAAAAAGAAACAGATGTCGTTTTCTAATGGTCGCAGGGAACGCCTAAATGGTAGCTAGATATATTGCCAACTAATGTATTTGTATACACCTGTAGTAACAATTACTACTTCTATCCTTAAGGATTTTGGGGAATAAGGGAGTGACTGACGAGGTGTTGGTGCTGCTATCGCATGGTAAATTGTAGAATCAACTTCTCAACACACTAATTCAACACACATTTAACGCACTATTGAATGCGACCTCTGTTTCTTTCTTCTCTGTGATACAGACAAAATGTCATTGCACTGATGCGGTGTCTTTTATCATTGTGAAGGATTCCCCTTATGGCTATTTTGAATCACCTTACTTTCTCTTTGTGTTTTCAGAAATGGTCGAACAACATAGGCCTACATATGGTTGTTCACACAGAAAAGAAAGAAACAGAGGTCGCGTTAAATGTGTGTCGAGTAGTTATTTGTCTAGTTTTCCATGCAATAGCAGAGCCAGAACCTTGTCAATCACTCCCTTTTAATCTCCCAAATCTTCTAGGATAAACTGACTACAAATTATAATATATAATATAATATATGTATATAATATATTATACTATATAGTATAATATAATATGTAGTATAATATAATAATTACAAAATACAACATAACATATTATAATATATATATATACAAATTACATATATAAGACGTACATTACTTGTAATCCATATTTGAATGCCAATGAAGCTTTCGCTGCAGCCATAAGAAAGCAACCTCTGTTTCTTTTTTCTCTATGTTGTAATTAACAGTAACGTTGCTGCAATGAAAATACTAAAACTCTGCATTTGACTTCTCCATCCCTATAACACACAACATTCTCTATCCAAATAAAAAAAACTGACAGTTTTCTGTGTAACTTGGGGACTCTTTTAAATTTATATTTGGTACAGCCACCCCATGGGTTATTTTTAAGTCAAATGTGGTTAAATAAGACCAAAATAGGCTTTTTTTAAATCTCAAGGGTGCAAAATTGTGCCAGGTTACTTAAGGTAGTACACCTGTGATAACCTTCGAACAGACAGACGTAATCAACATGGTCGTTCGTTCCATGTCAAAATTGTTTCAAGGTACATACCCAGGAACCGATTCGAATCAACTTCCTCTAAAAGTGTCTCATCAACTTTGACGGCAGTAACTCATTGTCACGATATCACAGAGTAAAATTAATATCGTTTGTCTTAAAGTGGTCAGCATGAAGATTAAGTACAATAACGTGCTAAACACAAGTGTTTAATCAAATAAAATTTTCATTTTATAATATACATTTTGAAGTTTTTGACGCAGAGAGCCATGTCGTTCACATATTGATAATTCTTTCCACCCTAAATCGATGTTCCAAGATCACCGAAATAAATTAAAAATAAAATAGGACCAAGAACAGAACCCTGAAGACTCCCTGAGTCGTGACATCTCGCTGTGATAGAACATCGACGGCTTGCACGCGTTTAATTCTGAGATAAGATGCAAACCATTTCTGTGGCGTATTCCTCGTTATTCAAACTTACGAATAAAGTTGCATGGTGGACACAGTCAAGAGCCTTGTAAATGACAAGGAATACGCTTAAAGTTTGTAGATTAGTTAAAGAAGAGAAAATAAATAAAAACTATAGAAAAAATAGACTTCAAAAATTTCTCTAAATATTAACGGCAGGGACATGAGCTGTTTATTGTCTCATTTACGAAAAAAAATCAATCAGTCCACATTCATTCAGGAGGTCCACCGAAGCGCATGTTCCTCTTTTTTCTCCGGCATTTAACGGGCTCAACCTTTTTTTCTTCCTTCTTCCTCCTACAGTAACTTGTGTCCTTACTTCGCTTCTTACAACCTCCACCAGTGCCAGTTATACCACACCAGGAACCTTGACTACGTACGATGTCCATAGTAATCTTCGAAGGGTGCTGAGGCATAGCTTTTAAAGCGGCTGGCACCAACTGGCTTGCCTTACGCAACACCATCCCTAAACCCTGCAACAATGTTAGGAATAAGAGTCCTGAATGTTTAAAAATCACATAAGTTAATTTTCATCTTGTGACCAAAACCTACAACCATTTACAACACAAGTATAAACATTTCGTTACCATCCAATAGATTTTTATAAATAAAAGGCGATTCCATTCTGTCGCTACTTTCACAATAAAAGATTGAGAATAAGCTGAGAATCAGGCCAATACTACATGGTTCGGATCTCACGCAAAACAGTAGGTCCCTTAGTTTCCCTGGCTATTGAGCTATTGATAAATGACCTTTTCTGAGCACAAGTCGATCTCTGTAAAGAATGTTTGGGTAATTATGCACTTTCTTGCCACCTCTGAAAAATTATTTCTTGTTGAAAAAGTGGTAAAATATGAGTTTATATCTCTTGAGCAGTTTGCTTTCATCCGCGGAAAACTAATTTTTTAGTGAAAAATCGAAAAACTAGTTTTTATCTGATAGTGAAAAAACCAACTTTTTAAAAAATCTTTATTTTTCGACAACTTTTTATCATTTCTCGTGGTTTTTTTATGCTGAAAACACACACACACACACACACACACACACACACACACACACACACACACACACACACACACACACACACACACACACACACACACACACACACACACACACACACACACACACACACACACACACACACACACACACACACACACACACACACACACACACACACACACACACACACACACACACACACACACACACACACACACACACACACACACACACACACACACACACACACACACACACACATGCATTTTTCGTTTATATATTTCGTTTATATTATATATATATATATATATATATATATATAAATATATATATATATATATATATATATAAAACTGGTTTTGTAGTAAAATTATTTTTTCAACTCGAAAAATGCATTTTTTACTAACATACCAAACATAACCTAACCATCCTAATTGTCTATTTTCTCAAAAAAATTCGTAATTTGCGTTAAATTCGAGTGTTTGGCCTCCGTGACGGCCTGCCGGCCGTCACTCTGGCAAGCATATAGGTGAATTCAGTTTTTGTGATTAATAGTTGTTGTATATAATGATCGTGTAATGGCCGCAAATCGCGATGGTCCCGATAGTAGTTTTTCCGTTATATCTCGGGAAACAGTTGTAATAGACCAAAATAGTTTTCAAATTGTATTCAGCGTAAAAAAACACATCAAATTTAAAAAAAGATGATGAAAATACCATTAAAATGAACGGAAATATGACAAAAATACTAAAAGTGGTGACTTTGGTTTTTTCGAATTTTTCGGTAAAATAGGTTATTTCCGCGGAAAAAACCATATCTCGTGAAAATACAGCCAATTCTAGACCCATTTCAAGCAAAATGTTCCAAATTTCTTTGGTGGCAAGAAACTGCATAAATAGCGAATGTTTGTAACCAAACTACACACACATTCTACACTCATGTACTCTTTCATATTCGCCTTAAAATACGCACAAAGTTGTGTCGCCGCAGCATGTATTAGAATAATCTGATAATTGAATCTAGTCCTATACGAAGTGTACAATTTCTTATTTTTATGAATTCATATATAATATAATTCAGCTTGCTTCTCATTCATAAACATACTTATAGGTAAGTTTAATTTTATGGGGCGATTACTTTTTTCAACTTCAATCGCCGGTTGACATATGAAATGAAATAACCCTACTGATCCTCAGCTAGGTTAGGGACTCGAACCTTGGACATTTTCATCTTGGTCGTGCCAGCAAAACCCTAGAGCCATTAAATTACAAAGAAATCTTCATTAAGCCTAATGTCATTTGTGTGTTTGTATATAAAACAAACACAGTTAAGACACTTTTCGATTTAATTAGAAATACAAATCAATGGGGTTTAGATTTGTACATTTATGTTTCAAACTTTGTTATTTCCTCACTTTTGAGCGTGGTTACTTAACATAAACACGAAAGTAGACCTAATCTAAATAAACAAAAATAGCACAGAACATTCCAGTGAACGTTGTACATCTTCATTCCATGAATGTAGCGAGGTGAGCATACACCTATTCAAAAAGTGTATATCTATCACTTAAACAGTAATATAGATTTTAATTAATTATAGAATAAATAACGTGTCACAATACTTACAATCATAATTGTAAAAGGAATTTCTTGAAAAAATAATACTGAAATTTAAAATTATAACTAAAATCTTGAACACACAATAATTGATAATAAATAAAGTAAACAACAGCTGGAGTTTTAATTTTGATACAAACACAAATTACAAAGAGAAAAAGAAAACAAAACCTAGAATTTTTTATAAACTAGAAAATACGAGCTGACAGCCCGACCACGTGACACAAGCACCAAAAGAAAGAAGTTAAAGACTAAACAGAGTTATTAATTTTAAGAATTTTTACTATTTAAACAAAATTACCATATATTTAGATCTGTTACCATATAAAATAGCTCACTCTCCTGCATCACCACCTAACGGAAGTGCTATGTTTGAAATATAATTAATATTAATATCTTGTATCATGTTTTTTCTTCAAAGAACTGGTTTCAAAGAAGATTTTCTGGTAATTATTGGTTATAGCTGGTAGCCTTGAACCATTTTGGGGTTACCATATGTCAGAAGTGCCAATTACAGTTAAACTTTATAAAATATACTCCTAAATATTTACAACTGCATAATCAAGATTCCAAAGCCTCTCAAGATTACTTATATGTACAATAACTTGAACATAGTATTTAAACGTAGTATTTTTACTTTATTTTTTTTTAATTTAAGGCAAATCTCAAGGATTAAATCAAATCGCTTTTTCATTTATGAGTTTTTGTAATTGTAAAGCTACTCAATTTGCACGTTTATAATGCAAAATAATATCATTATCAGTAGGGAAATAAGGATGGTAATGCCGTCAGAATTTAGGATTTCTGCGCCAAAGAGGGTGGGGGAAAGTCATGTGACCACCCCGAGCTCTGATTGGTCCATTTTTTCGATTTTCCAAGATGGCGGCGCCCATGTTTCCCGCCAAATTTCCTAACCTCACTTTTTCGAACCTCACTTTTTTCGATTTACCCTCAAATTTCCCCCAATTTCCCACATTTCCCTCCAAATTCCCTTGTTATACTATATAAAATTCACTCTTAACCTAACTTTTTCCATGTTATACTATATAAAATGAACTTTTTTGTCCAATATGGCGTCTTTCCCTCCCAAAATTCCCTCCTCAAAATTCCCTCCCAAAATTCCCTCATCCAATATGGTGGCCTTTATACTATATAAAATACACTATAATAAATGACTAACGCGTCGTCTGCTGGTCGGGCGCGCATGCGTGTTGTTACTCTACTCATATATACACTACTTAATATACTCTATGTGCTCGACCCGATCGCAGCGCACCTGGTGACAAAACTTAGCGCATCCTTTCGAAAACATGACGCCTTCGGAAGGGAAGTCCCCGTGGGAAAATTTCCTCCCTAAAATTCCCTCGTCATACTATATAAAATGCATATATGATTATTACATTATTACTATAATAAATACATATGATTTTTTCTCTTTTTTTAATAAATACAAATGCGTTTTTCGGTGTTACAGTAATATTATTTTACTTCGTTTTCCTTCACATATAATGTGTATACAAGTATTTTTTCTTGTTGTCAGTGTTGCCAACTTATGATTTCATTCGTAGTATACTATAATACATCCGTGTACTATAATAAGTGTATTGATATTTATTCTTTGTCACGTTATAATATAATAATAACAACATAATAACATTTGGAAAATCGAAAAAAATGGACCAATCAGAGCTCGGGGTGGTCACGTGACTTTCCCCCACCCTCTTTGGCGCAGAAATCCTAAATTCTGACGGCATTACCATCCTTATTTCCCTACTAGTATCGACAGACTACAGTGCTAATGATGCGTTTTGAGGTTGAGGGATATCAGCTACCTACGTATAGTTTAAACAGCATAGGACCTAAAATTGATCCTTGAGGAATGCCGGCTTATGTCATGCAAATTGTAAGAAAGCTTTAATCAATGCGTACAAAGAATGTACGGTTTAAAATGAAAGATGAAACCTAATCGGTTAAAGGAATTCCAAATTAATGTAGTATAGCCTATACTAGAAGCCATCTTGCTAATCGTTATTAAATGTTTGGACATTATCTTAGAACGTTGCTGCTGCAGTGGCCTCATTCTTTTCATATTCGGTTACAATAAGTTAACTTAATCTTTTACTTGGTGTACTATCTAATCGCCGAAAACCAAACTGATGTTGAAGGACATTTACGGAATATCAATGAATGACAACATTCTTTTATGAATCGTATCTATGATATGTTAGACTAGGCAGTGAGCTTAATGGTTTTTGACTTGTGAAGAGTTTGCTGACTTACCGAGTTTATTTATCACGACTTCTGCATGCTTCCATTTTTATGGAAAAGGGCCTATATCGAGACAGACATAAATCATTGAGGCTAATCCACCTAGTGCCTTATTGGAAAGATTCTTTTGTGTTATGATGAGAATGAGACCACTTCCTGGCGACTTTTGAAGGACGTTTTCTGATGATGTTCTTTATTTCAGATGGAGACGTAGGCTAAAAGACTTCTCAGCCGAGGGAAACGTTTCATTGAGATAGTCAGCGGCTGTAGTAGCAGTCTCATTATCTATATTGATATTTACCTTGAAAATGTTTTCGAAAAAACTGTTAATCTAGATTTTAAAAACATACAGCTCCACCTCAGAAAAAAGTTCCGTATACATTATTCAGGGATTGTTGAGAGTGAAGCTCCACCCACTAGTGATGTGACGTAGGTGCTACGTAGGCAGCAGAACGTATGAGCAAACTGATTGCCAGTATCTGACAGACTGAGAAATAGGGATCCCAATGAATTAGGCTTATTTTAAATCAAAGGTCCATGTGGACACCCTTTTCTCAACACCCTTGAGACAGGGACAATCTAGGTGGAGCCTCACTCTCAACTCTTGCTGAATAGAATATAGATATTTCTTCAACCAGTATATAAAATATGCATGATTCCATCCATGCCAATCCGTATAGATGGCAGAATCTTCTTTACAGCTGGTTGGACAGGAAAATAAACACCAGCTGATGTCTTGTTGTACGCACGCGCACGCCACATTCCTTCAGTGTCCAGCGATGGAGGCGGCGCCTTTGATATGATGACTCATCACACCCGGCAAATCCTGTGAGTGGCCTTCCTCCCACGCCCTGGCATGCTAGTCATCGTGAGTGAACCCAAGCCTATGATTGGCCTGGTTCTCCATGCTAGGAGAACCGCAGACGTGAGTATTGCCAATAAATAAAACTTCTGAACAAAGTGATTTCATAATTAATTTAGAATTCGAAGAAATATTTAGCTTGTAATGTATATTTAAACAAAGCCAATAACAGTAGACAATATAATTCAGTTGTTCAATTTTTGTAGAGCATTCATGAATAGTTTAAATTTTTGTATACGGTTTACCTTCAATTTAAAGATGTATCCATCAAAATTACTTATAATTGGATCACAATTAAATTTGCTTTCAGGAAACTTTTCCGGCCACTTGACTCGATATAGTATAGTTTGTTGCTCGATATATTGCAAGTTATTTTGATAAAATAAAATAAAAATGGCCAAGTCCTCTGAAAGCTCCTTATCGATCTTAACTGCCGAAAAGCCTAACCATGATATTGTGAAATTTTTAGATCATAATCTAACTCATTCTAAGTTATAAATGTCGAATCTGCAGGATTAAGATGACATTATAACGTAGTACTGTACACTTACGAGAGAGATGTGCCACTGCCAGTGTCAACTTCAATGAAAATCGATTGTATTTGTGCAATACAAGTGTCGATGTACAAGGTGTCGATGATATTTCATACGTACTAAACTCACGAAAAAAGTCCCATGGCAATAAAGATAGATTTTTTATTGTGCGTACAAATCGAGTAAAAAGGGTCATGATATTCATAGTATAAATTCACGAGAGAAATCCCATGCAATGAAGAAGATTTTTTTATTGTACATACAAGTACGATGTAAAAGGTGTCGATGATTTTTATACGTACTAAACTCACGAGGAAGTGCCACGGGCAATAAAATAGTTTGTTTAATTTGCAGTACAAGTATCGATGTACAAGGCGTCGATGATATTTCATACGTACTAAACTCACGAGAGAAGTGCCACTGGCAATGAAGATAGATTGTTTATTGTGCAGTACAAGTAGACTATCGATGTACAATTTTAAATTATTTTATACGAGAAAAACTCACGGAAAGTGCCAATGGTAATGAAGATTTTGTTTATTGTAAAATACAAGTCCGATGTAAAAGGGTTCGATGATTTTATACGTAGTAAACTCACGAGAGAAGTTCCGTGACAATGAAATCTTGTTAACTGTACAATACAAGTCTCTATGTACAAGGTGTCGATGATATTTCATACGTAATAAACTCACGAGAGAAGTTCCAGTCAATAAAGTTCGATTTTTAAATTGTAAAATGGGAATGTCGATGTTCATGCTGAAGATATATTCATATTTTAGTAAATCACGAGAAATTGCCACTGGCAATGAAGATAGATTGTTTATTGTGCAGTACAAGTATCGATGTACAAGGTGTCGATGATATTTCATACGTACTAAACTCACGAGAAAAGTGCCAATGACAATGAAGATCGATTGTTAATTGTACAATAGAAGTGTCGATGTACACGCTGAAGATTATGTTTCATACGTACTAAACTCACGAGAGAAGTGCCACTGGCAATGAAGATAGATTGTTTATTGTGCAGTACAAGTATCGATGTACAAGGTGTCGATGATATTTCATACGTACTAAACTCACGAGAAAAGTGCCAATGACAATGAAGATCGATTGTTTATTGTACAATACAAGTGTCGATGTACAAGCTGAAGATTTGTTTCATACGTAGTAAACTCACGAGAAAAGTGCCAATGGCAATGAAGATCGATTGTTTATTGTACAGTACAAGAGTCGATGTACAAGCTGAAGATCATGTTTCATACGTAGTAAACTCACGAGAGAAGTGCCAATGGCAATGATCGATTGTTGTTTGGCCGCGTCTCCGTTGCCATGGCGACCGCCCGCCCACACTGCATAGATTTGGGTCTTGTTTGACACCTGATTCACCCCCTCCCATTTTACTTCATCCTTCCGGAGACTCCGACTGAGAGAGCTTTCTTACTTTGCCTACCCTCCACTCCAGTCGCCACCTCGTTAGCTTTGCTTCCTTGTCAAAGAGTCACTAAAGCCTTTATAAGAAATTTTATTTTTGTTAGAAACTGAGATCAAGTCAATTTATGTTCTTAAAGGTTCTTATTTGTCATGTTTTATTTTTTCATTCACACGTGTGTTGATAAAATTACTGTTGTAGTTTGTACTGTAGGCCTATTCTTTGTTTAGGACCAGATTATTCTTTAATTAAGGCTTTAAACAGACAATTGGGATGAAAAGTTTCATACACTATAAGGAAAAACAGGCCAAAATACTGTGAATTTTGAGGTTGGGCGCTGTCCATAAATATTAGGAAAGAATTGAAGACATGTACTTTTATACATGGGCAAAAAATATCTTAAGATTTATATTAATGGGAGAGCCAGTGGCCGAGCAGTATAAAACGTCAGGACTTTTCAACTGAGTTAGAGATAGTGCAGGGTTCGAATCCTGGCCCTGACTGTTGGGTTTATCAGTAACATTCACCCTCTACTGTACTGGTTCTCCACCTTACTATGTCTCCGCACAGATTAATAGACTGTGGGAAATGGATAGAGGAATGGATAGGAAATGTTAAAATAGAAATCGGCCCCTACTTCAGAAAAGAAAAAAATGATTTTGCTATCATAGCTGGAAATGAAGAATGACATACAGTATACGAAAGAAGATAAAAGAGAATGACCATGATCATGAATGATGACAAAAAAAGACGTACATGGGAGAGAGTAAAAGTTATATATATATATATATATTATATATATATATATATATATATATATATATATAAAATCAATTTTCATCAGTTCAATCCCAATCAGAATTAACTGTAACAAATTTCGAAAGGGACCAGCTGATAACCACCTGCTGTTCATTAGTTATTGTGTTTCTAATTAATGACACTTTCTAAGGAACAGTCGGACTCAGTTTGTAACAAAGACTACATTCGATCATAAACAGTCATCTCATTCGTTCAAAATGTATATTCGTCCATATTCTGATGATCATTGTCTTAAGAATAAATGTATAAGCATATAAGGTAAATACCATAGACTGAATGATCGCAGTTTCCCAAAATCTATAAAGTTATATGTACGACTTTTGGACCATGACACTTGGTAAAAATATTCTTTATACGCTCTAGATGCGTAATATGAGCGGGTTGCAAAACACTTTCTCTCAAAGGGCTGAAATAAACACGATACAAATATTATAGTAAGAAAAAACCAAAAACAAATTATTAAAATTAATAAACAACATTAATAATGAAATAAACGATTTCTTAAATAATTAATGAATAACTAGGGAACACCCCTGGTGCCAACCAACAGTTCACGTGACATCTCGGCCTTCGGCCTCGGTCTGTGGTTACGGTACAATTAGTATTGTAGGAAAATTAATGCAGAAGGACAAATGTATAATATTGTTTTACAGCTGATTTTAAGATGAAAAAAAAACCAGACGGTTTTAAATCAACACTAAAAATACACACAAACAGCTGTAATATGCATAATATTAAACACTTTAGCGATGTAAATTCGTTATATGTTAAGGCCAGTCGGATAAAGCCCAGATAGTTTTTAACGTGTCTGATATTTTTCCTTCCCTGGCCCTTAAAATTTAAAATTAATCTAATCAATTTATCTCCTTCCTAGCTCGAACAATTTCGTGGAAACCGATTTGCTTAAAGACTTAAATACAGGGTGAAACTAAAAATACGTCCTGGCTATGTATTTTCAGATTCTATGCCTAATTTAGAGCATACAATTATAAAAAAGCTTTATCGAATTCCGCTCCGTTTAGAGTCTATCTCTATGTATGTGTTTTTACAAAAAAAATAATAACTCAAGAACGGGTTGTTCGACCGATTTAAAATTTTGCACAGTTCTTTAAAATAACACTAATAAACAGTATAAAAATAGCCATTGTGTTATCGTTAGCCATTTAAAAATGTCGGTAGTTTAAAGTTTTAAAATCAAAATAAGTTTACGTTGTTAACTGTTAGATTCAAAACAATGATTTTTAGTAAATTTTACTAAAAATCTATTGGTAAGCGCACCTTAACTTTTATTGTAAGCCATTAGTGGAGTTTTGGTAAAAGATTAATCTAATGCTTTCTCCGAATGCTGTAAATACTTGCAGAAAACTACATTTTTTACCAAAACTCCACTAATAATAGACCACATAAAGCAAAGTTTAAGGTATAATAGATTTTTAATAAAATGTTGCTAATAATTATTATTTTTGTGTAAAATTTATGAACCTAACGGTTTATTTTAACTTGTAAATTGATGATAACTCAACGACTATTTTTATACTGTTTAGTAGTGTTAGTTCAAAGAACTGTGCAAAATTTCAATTCAGTCAAAAAACCGTTATTGAGTTATCAATTTTTTGTAAAAAGCACATACAGTCAGATAGACACCAAACGGAGCGAAATTCAATAAGTCGTTATCCTTCATTTTCTATTCTAAAATTAGGTGAAGAATCCGAAAATATGTAGCCAAGACAACATTTTATATTACATAGTTATACATATGTAAAATGAATGAATATTCACTGTTGTGATAGTGATTATTTCGGACTTCATACTAGTTTTTTTTTGAAATTTTATTTCCTTTCTTCCCCTCTTCCTCCCCCTGTTCTACGGTCTCCAGGCAAACCTGCCACCGCCCTCTCAAGAGGAGGATCTCCACCAGTCTGTTTGTTTGGTATCGAAGGATTGTTTGATGATACCTCTGCTTATCCAAATACGGATGGAATGCACGCTGGAGGGCTGGAATACGAATTCCAGCTCCATCACGCATCTCTGGAAGGGAGGGGTTTATTATTGACTTAATTATTATTATAATTTTTTTTACAATTGAATTATTATGTTTCATAATATTAAAATAATAATAAAAAATAATTTAGGGCTGCTGCCAAACATTTTATAAACATTTTTTAATTGACCTAATACATAGCTAGGATACAAATATAATGTTGCTAAAACCTAATATTTGAAACGTCAAGACATATTTTACTCTAAACTTAGTAAATAAATTAATTATTAAATTTTTTTAATGATTGTGTAAATGAAACTTAAAATTATTGTTTGATACAAAATGAAATAAAACTTATTGAATAGAAAAAGACTTTGCTACAATGATTTTAAATACTTTATAAATATTACTATCGTTGCATGTTGTTTTATTTTTTACTCGTCTTATAATAATGAAATGATCGGTGCGCTAGGAATAATTCTATAAACATTCCAAATACCATTAATCACGATTTACCAAAAACTATCAGAAAACGTCAACGCCATACCATTAAACATTTCTTGAACAAACATTCTTTATAGGCTCTATATAAAGAATATTTATATCTAGAGTGTAATTAATATTGTATACTGTATAAGGATTGTAAAATTGTATTTTCTGTCAAATAGATAAACATATAAACATGACATAAGTTAAATATTACAATAAGAAAAGAACATTATCAAAAACTAGGTAAAAAATAGTAGGCTAACAAAAAAATCAGAACAAACATAATTATAAAGAGTAACAATGATAGTAATAAATAAATATAGGGAATAGCAAAATAGAACGAAACTAAAAAGTCTATGGATGTTAGTCACAATAACAATTTTTTTTCAAACAAATAATTAAAATCAATAAACACCATTGCTTATAAAATAAATGATTTCTTAATAAAATTAGTGAATAACTAGGGAACACCTCTGCACGCGTATATACAAGTGGTGTAATTTAATCAAATAAAAACACATTATTATTAATTTATTTATACTTGGGTATGCATACAAGTTATATTTGTTTAATTGAAAAATACTTTAAACTCTTCCAAAAAAGAAAAAAGCTGTAATTACAACAGAGCAGCATTCTAGCTTTCTCAAATTGTAAAAAACATCCAAGTATTACATAAAATACGTTTATTTTACAAATATTTTACCAGATTATAGACGTTAATACTTGGCCACCACAGTATAATATAAACACACAGTGGCGAAGCTTACTTTTGAAAAAAATACCAACTGCTCAACGCTAGCGATCCTAGTGGTCGTAACGCAGAGCTACTGCATCTCTCCGCTAGACAGCATGGCAGTTTACTTATGTTGCAAGGCAATTTTTTGGGTGTAAGTATTCAAAACAAATCGCTTAATTGCTTACCACACCAGCAGTTTGCTATACCACCGCTAGGATCGCTTGTATGGCAAGTGAAACGGCTGAGCTTCGCTATTGTACGTTAGCATTATACTATGGCTTGGCTGTCATTTAAGTGAAAAGCAAAAGAAATTTATATTTTAGGGACAATGTTTAGTTATTTGAATGCCCAGTGAATTTCAATTTCCTCGGAACACGAAATTGGCCACACTAGTTAAATGTTTTGAATGTAATATAATAATATTAATGCACAATATTCTAACCATATGTGGATTAAATTAAGATAAGTTAGGTCAGAAGTTAGGTTAGGTTCTGTTGCGTTAGGGTATGATACATTTTACGTGGCCTAGCGGTCGGTTGATAACCAGGTCTCAGATCATGACTTCTATTATTGTTATTAAATATGTTTTTCAATGTTTTAAATATTATGAACACATATACAAGGTGAAAAATGTCCTGAAACAGGTTAATATTTTCTTAACCGTACCAGATAAAGCACTGAAACTCAGCAAACAAAAATAAGATAGGAAATTATACTTTTTGGGGCAACTGATTAATTTTTTCCCTTCCAGGAGTTGGCCCACTTGTATTAAAAAGAAAATCTGTAATACTAGAATATGTAATCATGCGTATCAAATTAAAGTTATTTTTAAGTTGAACACAATGCCACAAATTTCATCTCAAATTGACCACGTACTTGGAAATTACAGCAAATCGAAGTGTGCATTGGATTGCCATTGGTTGAGCATCGTAAAATTATGGGAAATTTAAATGATCATTCAACAACTTTAGATACCGAACTGAAAAACGTTGTTATGTTTACAGGTCACAAACACCTACTAATAAGAAATATCAAGTGGCTGCTGCAAATTCCTGGTGGATAGTCGACTAGGATTAAGAAGAAAGTTTTAAATTAAATCAAAGGTACATTTAAATCAGGTAAAATGTGCCTATTATTAGAACATAGTTTCGCAAATCTATTGTCAAAAGGGTTATTCTTTGCAAAATGGCAGCAAATTAATTTCAGATAATTGTTAAATTTCAAACTGCTGTCATGTTTGACCCGGTTGTTCATTAGAGGCAGTAAAACTGCCAAAGACTGACAAAGACCTTCAATTTGATATCCATATTAACGTATACATGTGTTAAAAATTGTCTTTCAACTCCAAGCGAGCCTTCCCCAGAAAGAGAAATTGTAACGGTATAGTTACGGCTGAAAATACAATTTTAGATCATGTTTATCTGTGATGAGTTTTATTACCTTATCTGGAATGATTGAGAAAAATGTTAAGGTATGTCATATAGTATATTTCATAACAAGAGTGGAAAGTGGGGTTTTGCACGTTCGAGACCATATGTTTGAAGTGCGAGACTTGTCGAGCACTTCGAATGGTCGAGAACATACAAAACACTTTCACTCGAGTTTTGAACGATACTTTTCACTACACTACGGAATAAAAACAGGTGTTGTTGACTGTGGAAAATTTTCGGTTGTAAACAATGTTACTTTCGGTGGTATACAATAGACAGCTGTTGAAAATATGATGTTTCGCAGGCTGTAAACACACAACGAAAACAGATGAACTCATAGTAGTGTAGTGAAAACTTATTTTCCACCCTGTATATTACATGAGTACGGCAGATTCACGTGCAACCGTCCGGTAAACATGAAACATTTGAAAAACTATTGGCGGATCTTTTCCGTTATACGTATACCACTATTTAATGTCGGATCTTTTCCGTTATGTGTCAGCAATCCCAAAATATTTCCATATACATCGCGCCACGGCAGTTATGGTTAGGTTAGGTTAGCATAGCCTATTGTAGAATGTTTTTACAAATTACAGGTTCATTCTACAATATAATAACCTAACCTAACCATAACTGCCGCGGCGCGATGTATATGGGCGGCCTCGATGTATTGGGATTCTAAAGGTTGAAAATGAGGAAAACATGTTTTAAATCAATAAATTGAATACCGTGTTCCGTTATTTATACCAAACAATGGTTAAAATGTATTATTCAATATATTTAAATAGTGGTATACGTATAACGGAAAAGATCCCTATTGGCTAATTATAACAGAAAATAAATGGTTCCAAAGAATTGGTACAAACTTTCCCATTATTTTATTAAACACTAAAAAATTCAAAACTTTGAAAATTACCAGTTTCATTCCCAAATATTTTTTTTGCTATAACTCCAAAACTGTTCAAGTTAGAGACGTGCAGTTTTTACTAAAATATTTTAAATTTTAATTAAAATCTGTCCTGAAAATTTAATCAAAATCGTTTGAGTCGTTTTTTGAAAAATTCTATTTTTGTATGTTTTTGCCCATAAAAATAAAAAAATTTCAAAAAAGTGAAAAAACTGTTTGGAAATATGGGCTAAACACAATATATACAATATTTCCAAATTACAATTATACAAAATTTCATAAAAATTGTTCCATCCGTTTCGTCTCCATCGAACTGCACAAAAACACAGACAGACACACATACGGACAGACACCAAAATGTTTTTTTTTCGAAAAAAAACAACTTATTGTGTTCAGAGGACCCTATGATGAGTTTTTAGTCCAACTTGTAAAAACATTATTTTGGACGATCACAATACTTTCTCTATGCTAACGCATATGGGAGAAAGTAAAAATCCAACCTATAAACCCTTATACAAATGAAAGCTGGACAGTTTTTGTTTCCACTGCATTGTCTGTCAGTTTCTCTCAACATTTGAATAACTCGATAAAAGGTGTCGCCCGAGGAGCGGCGGAAACCAAGCGGAAAATGTCCCGCAGCCCCTCTGCCCCGGGCTGTCTTGTATTTGCATTTATTTATGTCTACTCAGTAATTCTCCTTAGTTTTGTTCCCCTAACACGGTAACATCACGGTTAACACTGTTTACAATTCAGACAAGCAAAAGGAACAAATGAGGCATTTTCTGTATTTATGAATTTTCTAGACGCTTCTCAAATCTAAAATAACCTCATACAGTGATGCATTTTTTGTAAACGCAACCCCTCCCGTATTTCTTGACCAATTTAAACGATTGAGGTGTCAACAAATTTGTAGTTATGCAAAAAGTCTCCATTTTTATTATGTTTACCCCGAAGGGCACAGGAAGACACTAAAGTACGTTTTACGACTATAAGAATAAAATGGAAAGACATTTAAATTAACTGAAAATTAACAGCTGTTCGTATGTAAATAATGATTTACAAAAAATATTAAAGCTGTTTGAATGTAAACAATGGTATTTGTAATATTAAGGAAGTTTTTTTTTTGTTTTTTTAGCGACTATTGAATCGATCAGTTAATACCACATGCGCATGTTATGCATTTGGATATAAAACTAATGATATATTTATATGTTCTTTTTAAATAAATATTTTTGAACAGCCTCCTTCCCTGTTCATTTGTTTTGCGATTTTTGGAATCAATGCTTAGTGCCAGACTAATTAGTGAGGAAAGGTCTTTTAGACAGCTGAAGGATGGTCTGCCACAGGGGTCTGTTCTTGCTCCAATTTTGTTCGACGTGTATAACGCTGGTACCTCTATCACAAGTCTAGAATTTAATTTAAAAGTGAAACCAGTCTGTCTATAATCTCTGGGAACATAGCTTTCACGAAAAATCTTGTTTTGAACTAAAAAATAAATAAGTAATAATAAATATTTGTTTTAGGAAATCTTTATTCACTAATATTTTTGTTGTTTTGTCACAAATAAACATGCTTTTATCGTCTTTAAATAGTACATTTTACAATCGACATTGTCAATAATACGGCGAACTCCTATTTCAAACATAAAGGCTTATTTTTATATACAAATATTTACTTTCATAACAGTAATTGACTATCAATTTATATATACTTTTATCATAACGCAATAATAATAAGAACTAAATCACTAAAAATATAAAGAGAGTTTTTACATTTTAAAAATTCATTCGTAGAATAAAATCATCTTTCCTTAAGCTACCTCTCATAACAGCTTAAAACTTTTTTAATTAGTTGGTTGGTCATCATATTATGTGTTGGAAGAAATACAATACAACTGAATGTTACACAACACAGATCTATTACAATAAAAGTACAAAATATACTAATATTATGGTGATCGATTTCGGATTTTTTGTATGAATCACTCTGATCTGAAGAAGGCAAACTTAATTTACCGAAATCGATCACCATAATATTTGTACATGTTGTAACTTTATTGTAGTAATATATGTGTGTTGTGTGATGTTCACTTGTCTTTCCTAATGGAAAAGTTAGTTTAATAGCCTAAACAAAAAAATTAAATTTGTTGTGTATAGAGATAATTTGGTTTATTGTAAACCAAGGGCATTATTATTTTATTAAGTAAACAGTAATAACTTAGATTGTTCTTTAAGCGGAAAAGAGTAGAGGAATTATCTAGAGTTTATTTATTGAATGTCTCAACTTGACTTCAGCGCGCTCTTACTGCAAATGCTGGAACTACGAGGAGTTTGGGAACACTGCAACCAATGAAGTGACGATGTAAGCCAGTCGCAACCATAGCAACGATGCCTTTAATCCATCCGCGACTAAGAAGTTCAGGTTTTCGCCACTTGGATCTCACGAATCATCGAATTTTTTTAGCAATAAATTACCATGCAGGCATTCGCGCGGTCCCATATGGGCAAATTGAAACAAGATAAATTTCTGATTATAATCGCTTTTTAAAATTTCGATAAGCGATCTAATTTTATTTCGGTACGTGTTTGAATATTGGGTAATTTCAATAACCTATAAAATCAAAATAAAGAAGAATTCAAAAATTTTAAAAAGCGATTCTAGACAAACAAATCTTTATCTTTAAATATATATTTCATTAATAATTTTACGACATTAAATAAAGGCTGTATAGTGGACCGCGCAAAGCAGTTTTTGCGCTACTCAGGGCGGGGATTTTATAGACCTCTTAAATATTGCATTATAGCCAAGTTACAGGGCTTGTTTAATGTCAAGCGTTTTTTACCTCAATAAGTAAATTATTGTTTGTCATAAGTCGAACGCACGTCAGAGCTACATTAAAATGCTATTAAGCGCGCTTATGTCAAGTCGGAGAGTTCAATAAATAAAGCATAATAGAGACTTTGACTAAATACATGCAGTGGTCATCAAACTACAAACATTTCGCATCTATTTTACTCATAAAACGCCCATCGTTAAGATATGGCCGAATATGGTTGGCGAATGATTATGATGAATTTAGATGAACGGATGTAGTCATTGTTACTACCTAAGGTTGACTTTTTTAATAGCCTAACAACCAGACCAACTAAGGGTCTTACAGTGTATCATGAAATCCAAACTACGAAGTATTGGTCTGATATTCGTCAAAATTATAAATCTAGTACTGAATCCCGCGAACGACTCGGGATCGCAAATATTTTCAATACTTCGATACATCGAATTATCGATATATCGAAAACCAAATATTGATCTAACGATAATGTCGAAAGAAAAATGTCGATATATCGGGTAATGTATTGTAAATCGTACTGTCGATCGTATTGCAAAATGATTTATCTGTGTAAAACTGCACTCTTATGTCATGACCAAAAATACACTGTCACTATTTTTTGCTGTCACTATTTAGAATAGCCTACTGAATGTAAAAATTAAATACATTTATCTACACAAAATAAGTTGTGGTATGTGTTTCGAATGAAAAGAATTCAAAATAAGAATAATTATACATTTTATTATTATGTTAATTATAAAAGAATAATGTAATGACATTGTTATTTTTGTTTTTCACGTTTACAAATGCCACTAGACTTCTTATAAACACAACAATTAAACAAATTGATTCACTAAACTATATTTTAATGCGTTAAACTCACGTAAAAATACTAAATAAAGTTACTTTTTAATTTCTGTTTATGTTTTGTACGCATAAGAGGCTCTTTAAATGTGTTTTTTTCTCGAATCGTCATGATTTTCAGGAGAGAGAATAACGTCAATATTTAGTGACATGATATATCGGACAAAAACATCGATATAGCCGATATTAACGAAAGAAAATATCGATACTAATATATCGATATATCGAAACATATGTATCGAAATGCCGATATATCGTTGCTGTCCCTACGAACGACACCCAATCCTGGCAACTATGCCGAAGGTGTTATTGGAAGAGAGAGGTGTTTGGTGAGAACAAACAGGAGTCACAAACTGTTTGTACACTGGTCCTCACGCAAACTTGCGTTGAAAGTAAGGCAACACCGGACACCGGATGACAAATATTGAATTGTTAATTTACTACCTGGGCAGTAGTAGGCCTAAAAACTGACGCATGGACTTCCTGAACAAACATAGAGCCGCAGCTTTCACAAAACTAAAGGAATAACACGACTACAGTTGTGGTATCGTATTTTTCCCAAATTAATAAATAGGCCTATATATTCTTAATAAATAGGATCCAAACGATGGGCTCACTCATCACCAAATCTCCAGAACCACTAAAAAGATTTTAACAAAATTTGGAGGAAAGTTAGCTTTTTTATCATAAACACCTACAGGTAGAAACATACCCACAACCTTTCCTTTTTCTATACAAGATTAACATTGGCGTTATTGCTCAGAAATGCTTGTCTAATTTGGTTTTCGTTGTGAAAGATTTAAGGTCATGAGACTCTGACATGATTGCACTATTTTGCATCACCCTAACTAAGCAAGGGCTATCGACTAGAACAATGAAGAAAAACACGGGATCATATCCGTTAATTCACTACCACTACCTTTTTTTGTTTCCGTTAATTTACTACCGCTGATATATATTATTGCTCAAAAAACTGTTCCCAAATAATTTTTACGTCCACTATGGTATTCCTAATCCGCTAATAATCCGGTATCGCTGGCCTTATCGCTGTCCAAGAACTTACCGACACGAAGAGCGTATTCCACGGTAAGTCAATCATTGGATTTACCAGTTTGTGATCAACTTTAGTAGCTACCTCAACTAATCTAACCTAACCTTACCTAACCGTAATTGTGATAAAAAAGTAGTGGTAGTGAATTAACGGAAAAGGTCCAAAACACGTTGAGACTTTCAGCGATACATCGCATATGGTTCTATCGGAAGAAATGGTTCTTTTTTTAAATAGAGACCGATCTCCCTTTTAACCTTAATCTGCTCATTTTGAAAATACTATCGATCTGTGTTCAGAACTTATTCAGATAGAGTAAAAAGGGAGAACTAATAGAGTTCAAGTGAACCTTACTGATAAAAACTATCTGTCAAGGGCAGGATTCGAACCTGCTTGAACTCATGCTGAAAGTCCTGGTGCCTTAGACAACTGGCCACGGTTCTCTCAATCATTTACTATAAAGATAGAGAATTCATTTAAAACACATTAAATCATAGAATATCTTTAGCTTAATCATGAACACAGCGCCCTAACTTAACTTGCACAGTTATATTACGCGTTTATGTTTTGTTTATTATATAGTACACACATTTGTTAAAGGTTAAAAAAGTCTGAAAGACATATTTTTGACGAATATTCCATGAAAGAACGTCAGTTTCGTCTGCAGTTTCGTGATACGAGCATATGGTCTTCTTCACTGATGTGAAGGAAAAGACGCAATTTGTAAAGGCAATTTTTAACTTCTCGTAATCTGAAATAAAGAAGGGTTTCAAAATTGGCTGTAGGCTATCTACAACTTCTAAGCCATGGATTGCAAAACATCCTTACTACCGTTTCTCTTGCCATTTTGTCAAAACAGTTTCAACTTCTTCAACTGTTGCTGAACTGCTAAATGCTGAATGTTGATCAGTTGGTTTATCCAAATTGTTTTTGCTTTCGTTTAGAGTAATATTATACACATTTATCATTAATATTAAATAAAAAATAAACAAAATAACAAATTAACAATCGATATTCTCCGTTACAATACCTAAAAATTGACGTATGAAACATAACTTTATAGACAAAAATACGTAAAATAATGCTTCACTGTGTAGCATTGGTCTTGTGAAAAATAGCTCCAGGAAGACCAGCCGCAGAATATTTTATGAAATCTTTAAGGATTTTTTGCTAGTCTATAAAGTGGTTAGCACGTCTGCTTCATATACGAGGGTCACGGGTTCAAATCTCGGCAGGTCCATATAACATTTGTTTCATGGGTTTGGAGCCCTTATCAACGTTAGTACTGACAGTTCAAAATGCCTCTGGCGTAGGTTCCATGCGGCCAGACCCATAAGACGCAATGTCGATATAACTCCTTATGGCGTTTAATAAACCCACCTGCTTTTTGGCTGCAGGTTATATGGGGTTGGATTCACCCGATTCTTTATGTTCAGGTTGAGAAAATAATACTAGAGTTGTACGTGAAAAGTTATGAAGGTTTCCCTAGCCTCTGTCATTTCAACAAGTCAAGTGTACAATCCCTATTACAGTAAGGGTGTCTCTGACCAGTGTATGTTGTCGTCATTAACCTACTACTATTTACCATTCATCATAGAGATATCAGCGAATATCAGTGGTGAATGAGTGTTATGATTGTGGATGAACGAGTGTGACATGACTATTGTTACTAACTAAGGTCGACTGCTCCTTAGGAAGAACCGTTTATTAACAGCCAGGTAAAGAAGGGACCTACAGTTTTGCGTGGAATCCGAACCACTTAGTATTGATCTGATTTTCAGCTAATGACAATGCTGATACTCAGTTATCCCTACACAACACCCAGACACTGACTAACACCCAACACAGACACACCAGACTTCTCAAGTAGTGTACACGCCGATAGCAAACACTGAACGGACGCCATGTCGGTATAAAGAGGACCGAGCATATTAATAGAACCTATCACCTACAATCTACACAGCACTTTGTCACCAAGTAGTACTGAGAACAATGTCAAGTACAGGTCACAGCAGTGCGCCAGTAGTGCCGACATTTAATATTCACCACCCCGCCGTCCCAAACACTTAGTATGGCAAGGCCGGCCAGGCCTCAAATACACGTACTGTGGCATGGAACCACCCGCTGTCCCATACACGTAACTGTGGCATTGACCCATCCACCCACCCTTCACGTACTGTCTCATTGACCCGCCCACCCACCATACACGAACTGTGATATTGTTGCATCCACCTACCACACACTTACTGTGGCATTGATCCACCGCACACCCATACAAGTACGGTGGCATTAACCTGTCCACTCACCCTACACGTACTATGACATTGATCTACCCACCTACTCTTACACTTACTGTGTCATGTACGTGTACCTCTGTACGTGTATGGGCGTATGGGTGGGGGATGGGTAAATACCACTGTAATAGAATGTGTAGTCCATATGCGCGCGCGCGTGTGTGTGCGTGCGGGCACAAACACATGATACTTCATATTTCTACTAAATATCAGCTAGGGGATTGAGGTCCGTGAGGGGGAAGGCCGCGACCTTGATTGGAATGCGGAAAGCTTGTCACTAGGTTATCGCATCGACGATTATCAGTCGTTTAAATGGCTTAAAGAGATTTAAATGTCCACGCCCGATTTAAATATTCTTCTTTAACATATGACCATTCTCCTTTTCTTTTAAATTTCAGTAACACACTGCTTATTTTCTTTTTATTCTTTGTTCATAATTGTTTGTGGCTGTAATTATTTTTCAAAGAAGAGATATTTTTTAAGAAGTCTAGTTTGATCTATAAACATGTGATTTTTTAAAAGTTTTATACGTTAATACGGGTTAGTTAAGTAGTATAACAATAAGTTTGTATGTAAGATAAGTTAGTAAGTAGTACCTGAAGATGGCAGAATTACATACCTGTCTAAAGGTTGAGTTAGGTTTAAAAACACTTGAAGCGTTGTGTTTTTAAATCTAACGCTAAGTTTAAACATAAGCACTTAAAAAACTAAGAAACAAAAAATGAAAAAAGGACATTGTCTAGATATAAATTTAAGTAAGCACATAAATATAGCCTACAATAACTAAGTCTTCCGGTAACGACCGGGTCAAGGTATTATCTACAATATTTACATTACCAAACGTTTCTCCCATGTTGAGATACGCCATCTGACCGTAGTTGACGCGGTCGTTACCAGAAGCTTTAGTTATTAGTAATGACTCCGGCTGCCCATGAAATAAAACATAAATACACACATTACATATGACAAAAATTATATCATACAATTTTAAATAGACAATTTTTGTTACTGAATTTGAATTATAGCCCAATGACAGCTTCAAGAACGTAGCAATGTTGCATAAGTCGCTAATGGTGGTCAGAGAAACGCCTCCTCACTTACCGGCCAACGGACAGGCAACAGGCCCACAGGGTCAGAGGCTAAACGCACACGTGCCGACAGACGGACAGACAGACACCGATGACTGTACATTAATTAATTACAACAACATCGGCACCTTTGGTCCGGCTGGGCTAAGGAAAACATGCCAATTTGGAGGAGGCCTGTTCAAAGACACCGCCTATCACCTCCGTCGGTCCAAGACGCATTGTATGTTGGTAACAGAGGAGAAATCAAAGAGTGTTAGTTTTGTGAGGGTGTTGAGTCATTTTGGAACTTGAATGGTTGCCAGCTAAAAAGAAAGACGATTGATTTCTTTTGGTAGAGTTGAAGAGGGTTCAAGAAGTCTCTGGTGCATTGTTGAAAGCTTGTACAATAGCTCATTTAATATTGTAAAAACTTATATTATACGGCCTACAATAATAAGTTTGCTTTGGTGGAAAATACAGAAAATTAATTTATGAGAGAGTGAATAAGACATCAGATCGGTAGGACAAATACGGGGGAAAATTTACTTCAGCACTTAAAAAAAAAAAAAAAAACAGTATCAAACTAATCAGATATAGTAGTTAGTTTAAAGTACACGTTGTACAAAACTATAGATGTGACAGTGTCAGCGAGGAGGACGACAAACATGAGAACGTTATATTGACGTAGTGGAGGTCCTCAAACCTGGGGGTGTTACAGTGTCAGCGAGGAGGACGACAAACATGAGAACGTTATAATGATGTAGTGGAGGTCTCCAAACCTGGGGATGTAACAGTGTCAGCGAGGAGGACGACAAACATGAGAACGTTACAATGACGTAGTGGAGGTCTCCAAACCTGGGGATGTAACAGTGTCAGCGAGGAGGACGCCAAACATGAGAACGTTACAATGACGTAGTGGAGGTCTCCAAACCTGGGGATGTAACAGTGTCTGCGAGGAGGATGATAAACATGAGAACGTTACAATGACGTAGTGGAGGTTTCCAAAACTATAGATGTGACAGTGTCAGCGAGGAGGACGACAAACATGAGAACGTTACAATGACGTAGTGGAGGTTTCCAAAACTATAGATGTGACAGTGTCAGCGAGGAGGACGCCAAACATGAGAACGTTATAATGACGTAGTGGAGGTCTCCAAACCTGGGGATGTAACAGTGTCTGCGAGGAGGACGATAAACATGAGAACGTTACTATGACGTAGTGGAGGTTTCCAAAACTATAGATGTAACAGTGTCAGCGAGGAGGACGACAAACATGAGAACGTTATAATGACGTATTGGAGGTCCTCAAACCTGGGAGTGTTACAGTGGGAGCGAGGAAGACGACAAACATGAGAACGTTATAATTACTTAGTGGAGGTTTCCAAAACTATAGATGTGACAGTGTCAGCGAGGAGGACGACAAACATGAGAACGTTACAATGACTTAGTGGAGGTTTCCAAAACTATAGATGTGACAGTGTCAGCGAGGAAGACGACAAACATGAGAACGTTATAATGACGTAGTGGAGGTCCTCAAACCTGGATGTGTTACAGTGGCAGCGAGGAGGACGCCAAACATGAGTACGTTACAATGACGTAGTGGAGGTTTCCAAACCTGTGGATGTAACAGTATCAGCGAGGAGGACGATAAACATGAGAACGTTACAATGGCATAGTGGAGGTCTCCAAACCTGGAGATGTAACAGTGTCAGCGAGGAGGACGCCAAATATGAGAACGTTACAATGACGTAGTGGAGGTTTCCAAACCTGTGGATGTAACATTATCAGCGAGGAGGACGATAAACATGAGAACGTTACAATGACGTAGTGGAGGTTTCCAAAACTATAGATGTGAGTGTCAGCGAGGAGGACGACAAACATGAGAACGTTATAATGACGTAGTGGAGGTCCTCAAACCTGGGTGTGTTACAGTGGCAGCGAGGAGGACGCCAAACATGAGAACGTTACAATGACGTAGTGGAGGTTTCCAAACCTGTGGATGTAACAGTATCAGCGAGGAGGACGATAAACATGAGAACGTTACAATGACGTAGTGGAGGTCTCCAAACCTGTGGATGTAACAGTATCAGCGAGGAGGACGATAAACATGAGAACGTTACAATGACGTAGTGGAGGTCTCCAAACCTGTGGATGTAACAGTATCAGCGAGGAGGATGATAAACATGAGAACGTTACAATGACGTAGTGGAGGTCTCCAAACCTGTGGATGTAACAGTATCAGCGAGGAGGACGATAAACATGAGAACGTTACAATGACGTAGTGGAGGTTTCCAAACCTGTGGATGTAACAGTATCAGCGAGGAGGATGATAAACATGAGAACGTTACAATGACGTAGTGGAGGTTTCCAACCCTGGTGATGTTACAATGTGAATGAGGAAGTCACGAAACTTTGAAATGTTATAGTAGCGTAGTAGATGTTTCCAAACCTGGAGATGATACAGTTGCGTAGTAGAGGTTTCCAAACCTGGAGATGATACAGTGTGAGGGAGGAGGACGCCAAATTTGAGAACAGTAGAAACGTGGGGCATGGTGATTACACAAATGTACATGCCAGCAGCTACACAAGCGAAGTTTCCCCCTGTTTCCCCACATCTCAATGCAGTAACACAATCACCAGCCGGTGGAAAGGGGGGAATGTTCCTCCAGCGCTAAAACTCTCAGCTCTGTTGTTCTGTATTTATTTGCATGTATTGGCGCTACCGCCCAACTGTTTTGACATTCGCAGACGCCAACGAGCGACTATTTGCATATCTGTACGATGTTCAAATACAATCCACCACACCTATTACCATTTTATCGGCGCATTTTTATTTTCCATACAAGTAAGGAAATTCATTGTAAATAACAATATATATTTTTACATGAAAAACTATTGTAATCATACAGTCAAAATTATGTTATTTTATAAGAATTTGAACGGTTGAAAGTCTTCAATAATCTTCGACAGTGCAAGTGATATTGTATTGTGTGTTAATTGCTTCATTTTCTGATTGGCCAATCAATACATCAAAATGGGTATAGTAAAATATACTAAACAACAAAATTAAAAAGAACCAACTAACTAATAAATAAAATCATTTTAAATATTTATAATCCTAAGCATGATCAATAAGTATAGAAGAAAATAACGTACGCACACACAAGAGAGCAGTCTTTGTCCGTAGCTCGTTTCTTGCACTGACAGATTATTCGATACAAATAATTACTAGTTGAAAAAAATAATCATAGTTTTAATTTACTAAGATAAAAAAAGAGTAAAGATATGCTCAGAAGCATGTTTTTTTTAATATTGAAAGTGTATGCTTACCAGTTAGTTTATTTATATTTTCCGACCGGTTATCTTTTTAAATTAGTATTTGCTTGGTGGAAGTTTTTTACTACAAAATGTGTTATTGTTATAGACAGCTTGGCAAATTTTTCTCTGACTGAAAAATCAGTATTTGGGCTGACAAAATTGGAAGTCTCTTTTTCCTTCTTTTCCTACGTTCCATTTTGGGCAAATAAACCCTACTCGAGTACGTTTCAGGCTCATGCATATTGACATCATAGAACTGAATGGCAAATAATAACGATACCATGCAACCGTCATGAGTTTTTCAACCGTGACAGGCGTGTAAAAGTAGTATTAGTAAATAATAGAAGCATATAAATGTAAAGAATGAACTGGAATTGAAAATTATAAACGTGAGTTGAGCAATAGTATTTTGGGGTGGTTATACATACTTAATAAATTTGGTCAACAACACCTTTTAGCTGCACTCCAAATCATACTATTTCC
>JAQJVL010000504.1:618839-639891 GCA_035578905.1 Stictocephala bisonia | reverse complement strand
GTAAAAAACACTAGTCCACAAATATTATATAATAAAAAAAATGTTAATAGTATAGAAATTTATATTTACAGCACTTTATATACACAATGTCACCAGAATTATTATTAACTTCACTGTCACTTCCTTCACTAACATCTTCACTCAAACAATGCCTAATAGCACTAGAACGGCTAAGTTCACTCATAATAATGTATACAGTATGACCTTGATAACTCGAATCTGAAGGGGGTTGTTGAAAATTCGAGTTGTCGAGGTTTTCGAGTTAGTGAGGTTCGAGTTATCAAGGTAAAATGACCGAAAATTCGAGATATAGAGGTCCAGTAATGCCTAATAAAGTTTCTCTTAGAACCTCTATATCTCGAAGTTTCATTGACTTAGCCTCTATAACTCGAATATTAGAGCCCACTACGTCGTATTCTACATAAGATATCATGTTGGTACACTGGTAAAAAAAAAACTTTCATCAAAAATAACGATTTATTGCACAAAATTATCATGAATTACTGTATGGAAAATTTTAAATTGTCCCGCCACTGTTTTAGCCATTTAAAAACACACTCGTCCACATCGCTAAACTCGGCACCTTTGACCCTCTTTGTCACCATTGAAACATTACTGTCACTCTCATATTTTCCACGATTTTTCAGAATTGTTGACAATGTGTTGGGTGGAATACCGAATGACTTGGCTATTTCACTTTTCTTCTTCGTACCTTCGTCAACTGCTTTCAACACTTGCCTCTTCTCCTCAAACGTTAAAGTTTTTAGCTTACGTTTCACCGACATGACTTACGCACTACTGTATTGTGTAATAAACGCTTCACGCACTACTGCACTCCTCTCACTGGCGATGACAACAACACAATGCGGTGCGGGGTGAGTCAGCTAGACAGGTGCAAGTGGTGACTTGTTGTGTTTGCGCGCGATACCGGACAAGAGGGAGGAGGGGTGTTGACCTAGTTGCAAACAAAGAACAATCTCAAGTAGAAAAATATATCTAAAACTTCGAGTAATAGAGGTCACTCTGAGCGAAATTCGACTTATAGAGGTTGACTTCGAGTTATAGAGGTGACCAACCATCCAACTTCGAGTTGTAGAGGTTAAACCCACGACTTTGAAAACCCTAAAAATTCGAGTTATCAAGGCCATAATTTATGAAAAATCGACTTATAGAGGCCTTTTTTGTATTGAGTGTTATGGGGAGTTGAAGGGGATTACAAAAATTTCGAGTTATCAAGGAATTCGAGATATTGAGGCTCGACTTATCAAGGTCCTACTGTATATATATATATATATATATATATATATATATATATACACAATAATAATAAAAACAATAATATAAAACAATAACCTAGCCTCTATCGTCAATAACAACAACACGACAATGCAACTGCGTAGTACTACTGCCGCCGCTACTGTCAGAGCGCTGGCGCCAATCAGCTGTCAAACTATATTCCCAATATTCTCAAAAACGTCAAAAAAGTTTAAATCCAATATATCCATGGAAACCCTATTATTTCCTCTTTAGTACAACATCAAATACGAGATTATCGCTAGCGCCATTTTTGCGTAAATTACGAAAATCGAATATATCGCACAGTGCGATATCATCATTTATAATTGACCCAATATATCGCACCATGCGATAGTCATCAAACGGAGGGTTAATTGACCAAGCCATAAGCTGAAAATAATTCATTATTATTCATTATTCATCTCTAAGACGCCGATCGTAGAGATATGGGCGAATATGAGGCATGAATAAGTGTGATGAGTAAATGAACGAGTGTAGTCATTGTTACTATCTGAGTTTGATATAGCTCAGAAAGGACTATTTATTAATAGCCCAATAGCCAGGGCAACTATGAGACCTACAGCTTTACGTGGAATCCGAACCACGTAGTGTTGGTCTGATTTTCAGCTAACTGACAAGTTTGACACTTAGTTCTCTTCTCTACACAACACCCGAACCTTGACTACCATTCAACACGGACACTCCAAACTTCTCTAGTAGTGTCTATATTGATGACAACCATTGAGCGGACGCCATGTCGGTATTAAGAGAACCGAGCATGGAACCTATCGCCTACAATCTCCCAAACACTTTGTCCCCAAGTAGCTGAGTTACAGCACTGCGCCACCAGTGCCGACTTATGTTATGACTAATGTTATGTCTTTGCATGATTTGCAATTAATTGATAAAAGTATAACTTTTTTGTTAATGATGTGGATTTATAAGCATTTTTGCATACGAAATCGGGTCATGTTTTTGGACCTATGATCTGACTTCATTTTCTTGTGGAAATAAAACATAACAAAACTATCAAACCTGCACGGCATAATGTAACAACTTTGTAAATATAGAACAATGTACAACAGCTCATAAAACAATGTGTCAAATGAAAATCCAAAAAGAAAACAATCACTTTCAGTGATTCCTAAGCTGTGGTCCATAGCAAGATCAAAATTTGTCCTCAAGAGGATCTTCAATAAATAAGTTTACTAACACTACATAGCGAAATAAGAAAACAACGTAATTTTCACTGACATTTCTTTCAGTTCAAAATGTCATTAAGAAAGTTACTTTAAAGCAAAGTACAATATGTTTCATGTCTGATAAGGGTCTTAGTGCTCTATCAAAATATTTGCTGAAAACACTATCAAAATATTAGCTGAAAGTTTCACTCAATGTTTAATCTAATAATTGCTATTTCAATGTGACTTCTTTGTTGCCAAATACTGAAATATGCTAGTGAATTGCAATACCAAGGAAGTTGCTATACTATACTCAATCAAATCCTTTGTGGACGCCCATATACAAATAATAAAAATACTCACACCATTTGGCTGTCCCACAATGTATAAATAATGATTTGCGTACTTGGTATACCACTAATCAATGCATTTTTCTAATTTTGATTTATAAATTCTAATATATATTACCCGACTTTGCATAAAGGAATTGAGATTTGGAACATGGAACGTTCGAAGTTTAGCCATACCAGGTGCAATAGACATTCTGTCAAAGGAGCTAGAAGAAAGAAACATGGATATTGTAGCACTTAAAGAGACAAGATGGCCTTTGGCAGGAAGAGTTAATACCAAAGAGTATGTGATATATTATAGTGGCTGTGATTATAATAGATACTACGGAGGTACCGGTTTTGCGATTAAAAGAAAGTGGAGCGAAGCAGTTTTATCTTTTAATCCTTGTAATGAAAGACTATGTACAATAAGAATTAGAGGAAGGTTTTCAAACATATCGCTGGTGAGCATTTATGCTCCCACAGAGGATGCTGAAGAAGATGATTTTATGAAAATCTGGAAGAAGTTACCAATGACCTTCCTCAGTATGACCTAAGGATGATAATAGGAGATGCAAACGCCAAAATAGGGAAAGAGAAAATATGGACTGCCGTTGCCGGCAAGGAAAGTCTCCACGAAACATCCAACGATAATGGAATCAAGACTGTTAAGTTTCAGTGAAGCAAGCAACTTCAAAATAATGAGTACAATGTTCCCCCACAAAAGAATACATAAAGAAACTTGGGTATCACCGAATGGACTCGTAAAGAACCAGATTGACCACGTATTAATAGATCAAAGGCATAAAACAAGCATCCTTGATGTACCCAGTCTAAGGAGCGCAGAGTGTGGCTCGGACCATAATCTTGTCCTCATAAAAGTTTTTCAAAGAATAGCAGTAGAGAAGAAAAAGGGACAAAGACAAACTGATATTTATGAAATAGATAAATTAAAGATAAAAGAAGTGGCGGATAAATTTAAACTAACTCTTAAGAATAGGTTCCAAGTGCTTACTGACCTAGAAGCTGAAACTGAAACAAGTATAGAAGATAGATGGATTAGTCTGAAAAATGCTATACAAGAAATAACTATGGAGATATGTGGAAAAAAGAAAAGGAAAAAGAGAAATGTCTGGTTTGACGAAGAATGTGAGAAGAAACTGGAAGAGAGAAAAGATCTAAGGGAAAAATGGCTACAAGAACAATCAGAGGAATCAAATCAGAGGTACAGAAGGTTTCAAAACGAAACAAATAAACTGTTGAGAAAGAAGAAAAGACAGTGTATAAATAGGCAAAGCAGAATCTATGCATAGTGAAAACACTAAAATATTTTATAAGACAGTAAAAATGTTTAAGAAAGGATTCCAACCGAACTCCTTTGGGATTAAGCTTGAAGGAAAAGTCATTGTAGAAAAACCTAAAGTCCTAGAAATATGGAGAAAATATTTTGACAATCTATTAAATGTAGAAAACGATTTTACAAACAATAATAGTGACTGTATTCCTAAATGTACAACCAAAAGTAGAAGAACCAAGTATGGAGGAAGTAAAAAGGGTAATAAAAGAGATGAAAAGTAACAAAGCACCTGGCGCAGATGGTATCAGTGCCGAAATGATAAAGGCAGGAGGTAAATATTTAATTACGCAAATCCATAAGCTGTTATTACAAATCTGGAAAGAAGAATACGTACCGAAGGAATGGGAATAAGCAATAATAATACCATTTCATAAGAAAGGCGACAAACAGAACCCAGAAAACTACAGAGGAATATCTCTTTTAAACACTACCTACAAAATCTTCTCCAAAATTGTACGTAGAAGACTAGAAACCTACACCAATGAAATTATAGAAGAACACCAAGCTGGATTCTTAAAAAGCAGATCGACCGCAGACCAAATTTTCATTCTTAAACAAGCCATTTCAAAATACTGGGAGTTTAACAAACATTTTTTTTGAATTTTTATCGATTTCAGCAAAGCCTATGACAGTCTGTGTAGAGAAAAGATATGGGAAAAAATGGAAGGTTTCGGAATACCAAGGAGAATCATAAATTTGGCAAGGCTTAGTGTAAATAACAGCAGATGTAGAGTAAAAGTGGAAAACGACTACACCACAACCTTTGAAGTTAAGACAGGAGTGAGACAAGGTGATGGCTTGTCCCCTATTCTTTTTAATATCGCATTGGAAGGAGCATTAAAAGAAGTAAAGAAAACTAATATAGGGATAGAAATGGGGGATAAAATATCAGCTCTGGCCTTTGCAGATGACGTAGTTTTGTTGGCAGAAAGCAAAGAAGATCTGAAAATTATAACTGAAATTTTAATTAAAGAAACCCAAGAAGTTGGACTTAAAGTTAGCAATGAAAAGACTAAATTTATGTATTTTGGCCGAAATCCTGACAACACACAAAATTTTACAGTAGAAGGAAACAATTTTGAAAGAGTAGATGAATTCAAATACCTTGGTACAATAATTAGCTCTAACAACAGTGAACACACAGAAATTCAAAGTAGAATAAACTCAGCTAACAGAAGCATGTTTGCTCTAAATAAACTTATGTCATCAAAACTTTTGTCTTACCATACAAAAATTAAAATTTACAAAACAATAATCAGACCAGTAATTATCTACGGAGCTGAGTCATGGATTAAAGACAAAAACACATAAAAAAAGCTGATCACTTTTGAGAACAAAGTACTCAGAAAAATCTTTGGACCTACATTAGAAAACGGAGTATGGAGGCTGAAGCACAACAGAGAAATTAGAGATCTATTCAAAGAACCAGACATTATAGCAGAAGCCAAGTGCCGACGTTTGCAGTGGGCGGGGCACGTAATGAGAAGAAATAATAATACTATGATAAAACAAGTGTGGAAAGAAAACCCTGACGGTAGAAGGCCCCCTGGACGTCCTAAGAAAAGATGGAAGGATCAAGTGGTCATCGACATGAATAAATTAAGGGTCAATGAAGAAGATGCAAAGGATTGTGAGAAGTGGAAGCAAATTGTTGGTGAGGCCAAATACCACCTTGGATATCAGTGGCCATGGGAGTAAGAGTAAGTAATATATATTACCATTGTGATATACTCAAAATGAAAATGCAAAAACATCATGACTTGATAACAAATATTCTATGTCCGAATTTTTAAGATAGAAGAGGGCTCTTAAGTATTCAAATCTAATCAACTTATTCAAGTAAAAAGAATGGTCCTGAACAAAAAATAAAATCTTATTATATTGTCCATAAAGTTTTTTAAAGATTTTAGTTGTCTCTACCATGTAGGAAATCTTCTGTATTATTAAAACAATAATAAAATACGGCATTAGAGACAATGTTTAATGGCTCTGTTTCCAAAAAATCCCCAAAACCCAGAGATGTTCAATGTTAATCTAACATGCCCAAGTTGGGTATCAAATTAAAGGTCGCTATCACTTTTCTATAATACTGCATTGGAGTGTTCAAACTGTGTACACTAGCTTCCCAAGTGGTCCGTCCAGTATGTTACACAATATTTTCTGGTTTTAACTTCAGCTGCTCTTTTCTGTGGATTCTAGAGGTGATATTATAATTTTAAGAAATTTGTATGAATAATAAATTATTATTTTTTAAGTGTGTTGCTAATAAAAGGCCACAAAATATGAACAAGATGGGACCAAGTAAAGAGCATGCCATCTTTTTGCTATCTAAAATTGCTGTTTCCTAAACTGCGATAAACTAGACACTAAGCATTCCTCCAAGAGGGAGACAAGGAAGAAGACTGTAAAATTGTAATAAACACACCTTTACTCAAGTTAGTTGTAAGTGTAGCCCACAATAAAAATCATAAACGTCTCCTTGTTGTCAAATCCACTCTCAATAAAACATAGAGAGTTTTCAGAATTTTTCATAAATATTAATATGCAATAGAAAATAAACGCATGATAGTATTTTATTTATAACAATAAATACATGATAAAACAAGTATAACAGAAATGTAATTTGGTTTTATTAGGTATTTTTTACTATATTCAGGGTACTTCTGAACTCTGTGTGGACCATTCTTTTGAATCTGATAGTGGACAGTACTTTCTTGACGGTGTAAATTTTTACTCTAATTAATTATTACTATTAATTAATTTTAGTGGAGGACAACCTTTTTGTTAAAGTAAATAGGTTTATGCTACCAAGTACTGTTAATTTAGGCCGTGAGCTATGCAATTTTTGTACATAGATTATGTGTAAAGGAAGAGAGAAAACACTTTTAAAAAAACAACAGTATGGAACATCAAGATATATGAATTGGGATTATACCTTTAGTAGGCCAACGAATAGACTTGATTTGCTGATAAAAAAACAATGTGCCAGTCTTACTTTTGCAGGCACTATTGCAAGTAATGAGATCATGTTTTTGGATTTTCTTGGTCAATGCTGTTATACCGGTAGAGGGATCAATGACTTAAAGAGTTCAGAGGAGAATTGGCTCTCACAGTGATATACTCAATGTGAAACAAAGGACACTGAGAGAAGGTGTCAATCGCTCCCAAATGCTTGACACTGTCCATTCTCCCCAATGCACAGTTATTTAAAGGGTAATTTAGGAGGGACATGTCTGACCCGTTTGAAGAATAACATGACATATTTGGATTATATGTATGTCATGTTATTCATTATTTATCTTCATTAATTATCTCAACACTAGGTACAGATTTCAGGGTTTTTGGAAGTGCAGATCTCAGAATGTAGGCTATTAGCATTGATTTTACTATATAAATAGTAAATATGTATCTATGTATAGTAAAATCAATGCTATTACATACAAAATCTTCAATCACTAGTAGTATACATTGAAAATTTCGAAATTAATACACTGCTAATATCATTCCTGAATAAGTTGTAATAAAATGAACTGACGTGATTTATGTCCATCAAATCTAACAAACAAAAAGTAGTCTATTCCAAAGTAACTAACTAGCATGCCAGTCTAGCATGAGTCCACACTCACGACAACCCTTGAGTTTGACAATCTAACATGGGATCGTTAACCATGTCAAAAGCCTTGACCAAATTACTCACACTCGTCTTGGTTTGAGTTGTTAAGAGCCATCATGACGTGTTCTTTAAACTATGCAGTAGATTAGATATAGTTCAACGAGTATGCAGGAATACACGTTCAAGAGATATGCATTTCCTTGGATGATAAAACAAACATGATCAAGGTCACATTAATTTCAGCAACATTGGACTAGGTAATAATAGGTCTGTAATTTTTCACATTTACATGATTTGGTCGCCAGATTTGACGATACGAACTTCAAGGGTCACCTCACTTTAATACTAATGAAAATATGCAGTCTCCATTACTTTGAGAAAAGAAGAGCAAAACGTTGAAAAAGTATGAGCGCAACATTTGACTAGTAGAGGAACGCGTCTAGGCCCACTTTCTTTCTGGTTTCTAGAATTTCGAATCTGCGTTGAATATCAGTAGATAACATAATAGAATAGATGTGTTTTGCTTAAAGTTAAACCAATAAATACACGTATCTAAGAAGCGAAAAGAGATATGGAAATAGTCATACTTCCTTAAACAAATGAAACAAGCTTTGCGAAGCTGCTGTTACGAAGCGCGAGGGCTGGCTGAGATTACCTCGTAACTATCTCTCGTATCTCATGCTTATCCGCAGTTTTTCTCTCACGTTCTTACAGCTATTTGAAATTTCCCCTCTCTCTTTAGTCGGTCATGCTGTCCTGTCCACCCTAGGCTGCCGTGCAAAAAGCTCGATCTAACGGCAGCTGCGCAAAGACCGCAAAATAAAAATAAGTGCAAAAACTAGTAGTCCGACTTTTAACATTGGCTTTTCGCTTTTTATTGACGTCTATTTATTGATCCAATTCAGGCATCACCAAAAAGATGATAAATATTTCATATTCTCTTCAGCAGTTTCACTCACCATATCATTAAAGTTTATTGATACGTATTAGGAACGCATGGACATGCTTCATGCTATGAACACGTGACCAAAATTAATTGTAATTAATAGGGTTTTTATTTTCTATTCTCTCCTTTTTCACCGAACAATTTCCAAGCTATCTTGTTTCCAAAAAGTCTCGAGTTGAGAAGTGCCCCATAGCATCTGAAGTGATATCATGTAGGTATACTTTGAACCAAAATGTTGTTTTTTGAAAGACCTGATTGAACATATTTGCTGTCGGTAAATGTTTAATAAAATAGCAATATCGTTTAGCAATTCATAGTTAAATGAAATAATGGGCATTTTAAAATAATATTTCTGTAGACTAGCGTGGACAATTCGTAAGGACGAGGTTTATTTTTGAGTTTTGTTAACTTATTCCAACTTAATCATCTTCAGAAAATATGATACATCTTTTCTAGCCCATGTTATCTTTGACTAGCCCATGGATATTTGAATCATAGTTTGACACGAGTCACAATTAATTGCAGTGGGACTTAAACAATATGCAAATAGATGAAAGAAACAACGACCACTTAATTTAACGATTACGATAATTTCAATAATTCCTCTTAGAAATGAAAGTAAAACGAATAAAAGTTGAAAAATAAGTGTATATGTACTGTTGGCCGAGCAAGGTAGCCCCATTCATTGGAATTTGTAAGAAATTAATGTATGCTTAGGTACCATCTCAAGAGTGGAAGGGATATGTCTATAAGAGGAATTACAACAAATGACCTTGACCTGCCATGACCCATATTACGAGTGCCTCCTCCCCCACCTATCTGGTTACATTGAAAATCAATGGGATGGCGCACGCGGCCGACTCGACTGGAAAAGACAAAATACACGTGGAAATACAAAAACGAAGGCAAATAATAATTGTTTAATTAAATTGGCTTAATAACTAATTTTAATTAATAAATAATTACATTAGTTATTACTTTTTTGACCTGGTATGATCATACTTAATGTGATATGTTAAAACCTATGAAAATGTAGGTAACACAGAAGAAACAGGCCAATTAATTGTAAACGGGCTATCAGATTAATTCTATTTAACTTTTAGGAATATACTTTGTTATTTATTCATTATTATTATTATTCCTTTATTGAATAAAATAAATTGTTACACATGGTATTATTTTGTAAAGTAAAGAAGAAGGTATTATTAATGTGTTAAATGTTACTATTTCTTCGAATAAAGAAAACTTTTCACGCCTACGTTAATAACATGAAGGCTGTAAACTACATAGAGAAAAGCATATTTATTGGATTAAATTTAAACAGTATTATGTACTTACGTTTATAAATAATATTTCGATTAACTATACTTTGACAATAACTCATTGTGTCACGAACTTATATATTTTATTATTTATTTATAAATTGAACACAGTAGTAATTACCCGACCATATGAAACATATTTGTAGGCACAAAATAGTTCAGCTTCCTGTTTGTGTACTAAAAACAGCATATCTCAATTTTGACTATAGTAGGAACTTCATGTGACCTTAGGGCTATAGTGATTTAGATAATTTCATTTGCATTATCAGGAAATAATTAATTATCCTGATGCCTTTCGAAGCAATGCGTCTAATTTTGTTAATTAATATTAATTGTATTTTGTCTTGTGTGGCGTTAACTTGTACTGTGAATGTGTCTAATGTAACTTTTCATAGCTGTTACGCAAGGCAAGTATTTCTTTCATAATTATAGTCCAGCTGTTCTAACTCTTCTTTACCTCTGAGGGTAGCACAGCATGGCAACATTGTATAACTTGAGTGCTTGGCTTTTTCCTTTCCAAGGCTAATTTGTTTCCGGTCTAGATGAATCACAACTAGTGCCTGATAGTTTTTGTAAGTTAAAACTGTCCGACTGATTTAGTTTTTGACATTTATAATCAATAATACAAGTACTTCCCAGTTAAACACTAAACAATTTTAATTGTCACTTAAAAAATTAATTTGTACCATCCTACATCATTATCAATTTGAGTCACTAGATGTAAAATTTAGAGGAGGGCTAAGACGGTCTGAATGCAACATTGCCTATGTCGATTTTCCAGTTTAGCCCGCAAAACTCACTGGTAAAGTTGGAACCACTGAACTATAATATCGGTGGCGGGTGGATAGAAGTGAATGCCGCTTCGCTAGCCGAAGAGTAACTTACACATATACAAAAGGTAATTAGTGGCTTCCAGTAGTATTCTTTTAGTAGCAACCAGTACAAAATGGAACATCAATTGGCTGTTGTATTTTGCGATAAGGAGCATGAAGTAGCGTTTCATAAAGCTGTTGGAGACATTGTTAATTGTCTTAGTGAACAGCTACAATAACTGTTACAAAGGTGTGTAGTATAGCATTGGTAGCAGAATGGGTGGGTTGAAGAGATAAACTTAGTAGAATCTACATTTTTCTGTGACAACTGCGTCAAGGAGCTACCTACATTACTAACTAGATAATCAAACGTTTCGCCTATGCTGTGATGTGGCATCCTTAGAGGTATCGCTGAGACTACCATCCTCTTTTCTAGTAATTAATGTAGATATCCCCTTGACGCGGTTGTAACCGTAAAATATAGATTCTAGTTATGACACAGGCCGCTTAAGCCTAATTTCTAAGATAACCTTATTTATTATATACCCACAATCTATGGGTATAATTCGCGGTAATTCTAAGATTAAACTTGTCTAGATTACACGAGGCATTAACAAGTGATAGACACTTTAATGAGCTGTTAATCATACTAAACAAAAATCAGCGAAAAGGAAACATCAACGTTAAATGTCATTTCCATTCGTCAAAAATTAAAGGCGACTTAACGGTATTCAGCAGTTACAACAACTTCCAAACACTGTCGTGGATCTCTCATTAGCTCAGTGGTAATGATCCATCCACCCATAGGCCTATACTTAAACTCATAGTGGTATTGATATGTGTAAGAATCAACTTAAGTATAACATTAGAAAATCGTCAAGTTGTACATTTATCGTGAATAATTTATTGGAATAAATACTAAAATTTCATTTTCTTTAGTTTTTAACTAATTTTTATGACTGAACTATGAGCAGAGATCAAGTAAATATGTTTTTGTTTAGATAGCGGCAGCAAAGCTCAGCCTTTCAAATGGTAAAAAACTTCTTCTGATTGCCATTTATAGAATTTCTGGTAGTGAGTACAAGCAATTTCTTGATGGTCTAGCCCAATGTCTAGACAAACTCCTCTATGGGTCAATGCCTACAGTTGTGATTGGAGACCTTAATATTGATGTGTTGAGTGACACACTTTCAAGTCGAAGCTTCGTGCATACAATGTCATCCTATGGGCTGAGACATACAATCACAAACTATACCAGAGAATTTAAAAGTTCTAAAAGTGCGATAGATAACATTTTCACAAACGTTAATGATTCTTTAATACGCAGTCAAGTTATTATAGTGGCGTTATCAGACCATCATGCACAAGAGGCAACACTCATGCTTTCTGTAAAGAAGCCAGATCTCGGTCCAACCTTTAAAATAAGTAGGCAATGTTCTGCAGAAAATATTCGGAGCTTCCGCTACTACTTGAAGCGTGTGTCTTAATTGGAACTCGGTTGTTTCGGCCACGGTTATTGATCTCGGGTTCAATGAGTTATTTGAAACCGTAAAGCACTATTTCGATGTTAGTTTCCCAGTGCGGAAAAATAAAATTGTATCTCAGACCAAAAAAAGTGGGGTTCCACTGGATGCTGACACATGGGCCTTGAGGGAGGAGGTGTTGGAGCTGTATTCATCTAAAAAAGATTTTGATTACAACCATCCTCAAAGAACCCTTTACAGGAGAACAAGAAGACTCTATAAAAATAGCATTCGTAAGTGCAAGCCTAATTCCGCACTCAAAAAAATTGAGCTTTCAAACAACAAAACTAAAGCTATATGGGATATTAGCCAATGCGAATAAGCATATGAAAAACCACCCCTCGCTTCGCATAAATATGATTCAGGAGGATGGCACTAATAAATTAGTCAGCGATCCTCAAATTGTCGCTGACTCGTTCAACTCTTTTTTCTCTCAATCTATTCACCCTGAATCTAGTCTAAACATAAAACAGATCACTTCAAATAATCCATTAAAATTCGGTCCTCCCTTAAATACATCTTCCATGTACCTGTGTGAAACATCAATAGATGAAGTGGAAAGAGAAATCTTGTCCTTAAAACCCAAACACTCTTCCGGTCAGGATGAAATATGTTCTTCATTACTTAGACAAGTCCGTGATCTTGTATCAAAACCATTAGAAACACTTATCAATTTGTCATTTAAAACTGGTAAATTTCCTGATGCTCTCAAACACTCCACCGTCAGGCCTCTTTACAAAAGAAACAGTAAGGAAGACTGTTGCAACTACAGACCCATTGCTTTAATATCATCATTTTCTAAGGTATTCGAAAAAATATTTATGTCCAGACTACTATCCTTCATGGAAAAAAACGACATCTTATCAAAAAATCAGTTTGGTTTCACTAGACGTAAATCGACCACTGATTCCATAAACTTCTTAGTATCTTCCATTACAAAGGCACTTGACGCTGGAACACCAGTGGTGGGGCTTTTCTTCGACCTGAAACAAGCATTTGACCTAGTGGATCATGACTTGTTGTTAAACAAACTTGAGAGACTGGGAGTCAGAGGTGTCCCTTGGTCATGGGTTAACACCTACCTTCGAGGAAGAGTCCAAACGGTAAAAATACCTTTTGTGGACAGCAATAAATGTAATGAGTCTTCGTTTCTCCCAGTACTTAAAGGTGTTCCGCAGGGGTCGGTGCTGGGGCCTGTGCTGTTCCTTTTATTTATCAATGACCTTCCTATACAGATATCTGACGATGTCAGTAACATATGTTTATTCGCAGACGATACATCATTATCAATATCGTCTAACAGCTGAACACAACTTGAAGTAAAGACACGTGAGAAATCTTCAGTGGTTTGCACAAAATCATCTTGCAGTAAATGATGACAAAACCAATTTAATAGTTTCACATTAATAACACAAACCACTCCCAAGCATTTTCTTGTCATGTTGGCAATTCAATAATCAATCCATCTTCTGTCACAAAATTTCTTGGAATTCATATTGACAACAACTTGAGATTCTCTAATCACATCGAATCCGTATGTAAAAGGTTAAGTTCTGGAGTATTCGTTCTAAAAAGTCTTTCTTCAACTTTGAATACCTCTGCCTTATTGGCAGTATATTATGGATTAGTCTATCCACATCTGAACTATGGTGTCGAAATATGGGGTTATGAGAACCTGAGAACAGATCTGGTGTTCAAACTCCAAAAAAAAAGCTATTCGAGCGATGTTTCATCTCTCGCGAAGGACCTCTTGTAAGCCATATTTTATAAACAACAAAATACTGACATTTCCTACAATCTACATACAAAGGTCTGTTCTCTTTGTTAAAAATAACATGAACATAGTACAAAAGCACAAAACTAATCAAAGTTGTTACAATCTCCGAACAAATAACAGCATTACAATCCCCTCTCACAAAACTAATTTCTATGAAAGGCAGTTAGTGTACAGCAGTTCTAGGCTCTTCAACTCACTGCCGGAATCACTGAAGGCTGAAACAAGTTTAATCAAATTAAAAAGATCATTAAAAGACTTGTTGATTCAGAGCTGCCACTACAGCGTCAGGGGGTTTATGACGTAAGGATCAACCTTACATTGGCCACCTGCTACAAAGAAAATTTGTTTTTTCGTTTTGTATGTATAATAAGTTAATTTAAGTTATTTTAATTAAAAAAGAAAAAAAACACTGTAAAACAAATGTATGACGCTATTATGCGGTTGTTGAACTGTCAAAAATAGAGAGTTTCTTTCTTTCTTTAGTCTAAGCTCAATTTGTTTTTTCTTTCTACCACTGTTGTGTATAAAATTCAAAACTTAATTGAACATTAACGATTTCATTTGCTGTCGATATATTGTAGTATTATACAATAATCAATGTAGAGGAAACAATATTTATCATTTGACAAAAATTATATACAGTAGCACCAGAACAAATAACGATAAAAATATATTTGAAGATCAATAATTTTATACAATGTATATGTAAATAAAATTACATTGTACAATGTACAATGTAATTTTATACATGTCATGACTTAAAAGGATTCGAGTTGAAGTCTAAAAAAACAAATGTTGCTTTTTGAGATGTTATTAACGTATTTAATTGTTTTTCTGTGTCTGCTTTTGAATTCTTGCATTTCGAATAAATTTTTAATATTTTGAGATTGAAAAAAAAAAATGTATTTTGAAAAGTCAAATGAGCAACATTTCATATATTTGTAGATTGTACAGAAATATAGTTCTTATAACATACATTTTACAAGTGTATAAGCAGAATAAAATAATATTATACAATAGCAAAATGTATATTATTATAGGAGAAAATATTGAACTAAATATGGTAGATGATTTGGCTGTTACGCCTGAGAGCATACTTGCAGATTTTGACAGTTGGAAAAAAAGATTCGTTATTTAGGCTGTTAGTTAGAAAAGAAAGGTTAGTTAGTTGGCTTTGAAGCAATTCTAGTTCTAGATCTAGTTGGCTTTGAACTAGGCGTGTTTTCGTTAATCGTTTTGTTTGTTGTGGATTATGGCGTCAAAAAATTCGGACCTGGTAAGTTTGCTAAAATCATTTCTTTATTTATAATACTAATTTATTTTATAATGCACGAGCAAACTCATTCAGACATGATACTTCGCAACATTACCTATTTTTAATGTCTAGCTGAAACCAACATTTTTTAGGTTAGTCTCTAGGGTACTTTTGACAAGGCATTCAAAGAATGTTACTGTGATTCAATGTGACACACCCATTTAAAAATTAACCGCCATTCTAATTTTAAAGGCCAGTTTCTAAAGGACGAACATAGACACTAACAATCACAATGCTCTGTATGAATATATTTATGAGTATTTAAGCACTTTATTACTCTCAGAAGGATTCTTTTTATTTGTATAAAATCCCTCTATTTTCAGAGGAGGTGATTTTTATTCAGCAGGAAACTTAGTTTTACTGAAAAGAATCTGAAAAACATTTTCCTACACATATTACTGTTATTTTTAGTAGGCTTATCCACTGTGTTTTTTACATAGTTTTTAGTTTGACTTTTTATTTTAGTTTTGCTTGTGTTTTTATAATGAACACAATCTGAGAACTACTGTACTGTCCTTCACAACAACAAATTTTCATGGAAATGTGGTGTACTCTCTCCAGCACTTCTTTTACCCATATTCGAGGCATGTAGGCTCTGAAAACTGCTTGTTGAAAAGCAATCCTCTTTGACTGATAAAGGAAGGGCTCAGGAGATTAGGAAGGCAATAGATAGAGTTTTCTTGAGTTATTTTTGTAGCCATCTTTAAAGTCTTATTTAATCTACGATTGTTGGATGAATTGTGTTTATTTATGTCTTATATCGTCATTATTTTAGCTATGTTGTTTTGGATTTTGTTTCCTCACACACCTAATGGCTTGTATGTGTGTACAAAAGAAAAAGTCATTATTTTTCAGGTTTTTGAACGGGCTATAACAAGAAGTTTTTGGTGTCACCGTATTGTTTATAACTGCAGTACAATAAGTGTCCCCCCCCCAATAATTTAGATTCAAATGGCCTATAGATTATCTATTAAAAATTAATTAGGATCCAATAAAAAATGCCCCTTGCAATTAATTACAACATTTAAATTTTCCTTAAGGTGGTCAAGTGATTTCAAATTAATTTCTTTAAAATTTCTGATAAGTTAGATTAATTTCTTTTTACGTTTTTTATAACGTAGGTCTCGATTCCCAAGTTGTAGTGTCAAAATAATATCGTCTGTTATTAATTCCTATGGCTTTTCTCCTATAGAGTATGCTAATACAATGGAACATTTGCTAGAACATAAAATAAATTTCCTTTAACCATTCATTGGTGATATGAATTATACAACTTGCGTGAGTTGTAACATCGTTTTGAGAGACCAATTTATTCCTATATTTTAAAATTTACCTTGGTAATTTGGGAAAAATATTTAAGCTTCCAAGTTACTTGTTATTGTAATGTGACTTTATTCATATTTTATCATATAAATTAATACTCCTAATTTCTAAATCATAGTTTCAAATTAGAGCCTCACTTATCTGAAGTATAATAGACTGTGATGACGTCGGATAAGTAAAAGATAATAGGGAATGATAATGAAAACTCTAAACAGTGCTAAAATGATATTATTAAGGATTTACAGTACTGTATAAACAAGAACTCTCTTTCAGCTTTTACAACAAAAACAATGAATTTATTGTGAAAATATTACAAAAACGGACTACAGTATCCTGCTACATTTTTCATTAAAGTTATAGTACAGTATTAAATTCTGTAATTGTACAGTACAGAGATAAAAAAATGTACAGTCTACCGCAGTTACAGTACATATTAGTAAACATTTATTAACATTAAACTGTAAGGCTTTTGAAAAAATGTACTGTGTATAATTACAAAAAGTGATTTAAGATTTTGAAAACAGGTTTGCTATTGATAATTACTAGCCTGAAAACTGTCAAACTATTCTCCCACCATACAAGCGCAATCTCAATAGAGTACATTACTATAGGACCACATAAATGTGCAGGCGATCAACCGCCCTAGTGTGTGCCTCAAAATTCAAGTAAGGCAATTTTTAATCTGTCGATTTTATTATTGGTGATATAAAAATTGCCAGTGTGCATTTAGGCCTCAGTTTATATGTGGACAGCTGGGTATTTTAAGCACTGTCTGTCCTTAAAATACTGTTGACTCAATACATTGATAAAAGTGGTGTAGGCCTAGTCTGCTTACAAGGTTCCCGCTCAACATAAAATCAAATAAATTAAGCAACAAAACAGTGCTGGTTGGGAGAACCTTACCAGGTACATATAGTTTCATTCATTGTAGTATAGCATAGTTATAGATTATATTATTTTCAGGCAACAATATTTATTACAATATCGTTTTTGTGATGAGTGTGTTAGTTAAAACTGAATGTAGGATAAAGAGATGTATATAGTACTAACTTTTTGAAATATTTTATTTCTTTAAATTTTTGCTTTGACTTTTTGTATCGAAAATTTGTGCTGATTTAAACAAATATCTACTGAAATATGAATTAACTTGATTTTTGAGGCAAAGTTTTAAACACACACTAGAAATATTACAATCTAATTCATCACAAAGTTTTTTTTTTTAAATTTAGTTAACTTTTCAGTATAATATTTCTAGCAGAAGTACTTTGTCTTTCTGTTATCGTTTGAGCAACAACTTTCATCTTTCAATAGTCTTCGGGCTGGTGGGCTATGCCTGTCTCACTATGTTGCAGATTGCACAAGTCTTTCTAGTGTCAGTTGTGGCAAAAATGTGTAGCTCTTTCAATAAAATATACTTTTATTTAGTGTATTGGCCAGTTTCGTCAATAAATTTTGCTGTACCATAATCCATTTGTTGCAGGATTGGTGGTAGATACAATTTCAGTATTTATACAGGATATATTTAGAAGAGAACAAAGTAACGTTAGTGTTTTAAGCCTAGTTGTAGTTTGTGCATAATTAGTCAACAAAATCAACGTGTATTTTCGATTTATTTTACTCTACAATAATTTGTACGGGGGCGAGGCCTACAGTAGTTTGATGGTATCAACATCCATCGAACCATCTTCATGAACTGTAATTTTCAGAATGCAAATTGAAAATGGAGGTCTGTTCTCTTGAGTTGACTTTGTAGGGGTTTGCCTATTTGTTTTTCTGAGTTCTTAACATCAATGCTTGTTAACCAATCATCAGTGGTTACATCCACATATGTACCAAAAATAGGTTCCATTAAATTTAGAGGTTTTTTTATGTTGGATACATTAAAATAAGGCATTTCTTTTTTTCGGAAGAGAGGTCTCATTTTAGGTGTAGGCCCTACGCATGTTAAAAGATAAGCCGGGATACAAAAATTTTTTTATTTATACATATTCATGATTATATAATTGTAGCTATTGCAAATGGATTCAAGGCTTCAATCATTGATGAAATTGGAAGCAGAATAAAAAAGAAAATAGAAAATAAAGTCTGAATAAAATAGATGAAAATGTAGATATTCTAAAAGTTTGTAATAACAGGTAAGATTATGAATGCATGGGAAGGATCATTAATTTTTAAAGAAAAATGTAAGGATCAAGATAAATTAATGAAAGAACAGCCAGGTTAATTTTGATTCTGAAATAGTTTTTAATAACATATTTTCAGCGATTAAAAGAACAGAGGAAACGGCCAATAGGAATTAGCCAATATCACAGCAGCTGCCATTTTGACATTTCCAGCTAATAGGGTCACACGGTCGTAGGCCTATAAATTGAGTTGCTGAACACCATTTTCCATTCTTTTGTGATTCCGTCTAGTCTGAGGAAGTTGAGCGTGGTTTACCGAAATCGGTCACCATAATATTTGTGCATTTTGTACTTGTATTGTAATATATTTGTGCATTTTGCGCTTATATTGTAATAAATTTGTGTTGTGTGACGTTCACTTGTACTTTATTTGTACTAACCTGTATTATGCTAATTAAAAAAAATATTCATAACTATTTTTATTGATACATATTATTTAATTATTAAACTTAGTTGTTAAGGCTGATTGTAACGTACACTATAACAATCATAAGAAGAAATGATTATGATTACTTTGTTATGAATTGATGACTGTGATAGGTAAAGGACATTGTAGTCAGTAGCGGATTTATGCACAGGCAGACCAAGTACTTGCCTGGAGCAGCAAATTTCTGGGGGCATCAAATGTGAGTTGACAAATGATATCTGGGGAAGACAATCAATGATCAATTCTTTTGTACTTGTTATAACAAATTTGAAAGTTAGATACAATATGCAAATTTTGGTCAAAAGTGGGAAATTTGTAGTCATGGGTAATTTCCTTCTGGCTATACTGTGTCTTGGGTTAGCTATGCTGCCGCCCTCTGTCTTATTTCAGCGTTAGTTTAGTACATTGTAGGTTTTCATCTTCATTTATCTTAATCTACTAGTGTTCATGTTTCATTTTACTTTCATTTTTAAACATACAGTAAACCCTCATTAATCAGGACCCCATTAGTACAGACTTTTCTTAATCCGGACTGCCATTTAACAAAGTAATAGAGATTACGATCAGCTAAAAATATAAATATGATACTACAAAAAAATGCAGTGCTGTGTGCAGATCGTTGTAGATCTAAAGGGAAACTACAGAAGATCAGTAGTTTTTCTAATCAGTAGACGAATCATGTCAACAAAATAAGAGTAAACCTGGACCCTAAAATTTTAAGGACTAGAATAATTTTTTTATCATTGATAGTACATTTCTGCTATACATTACTGTAATTTAAACTTGAATACACGTTTTATATACTATAAATGATGATTAATTGTTGTACTCTATGTATCTTTTTCTCATGTTAGGGTCCTTTCATTTATTCCGGACTTTCAGTAATACAGACTACTTAGAGCCCCAATTAGTCCTACTTAAGAGGTTTTACTGTACTCATGGGCAGGGGCCCATATTGTAATTAGTTGTGGAATAAAAATACTCTTTATAGCCAATTTTGTGTTTTTCTTTGGTTCACCCCAATTTATAAAAACCAATTGTGTTTTCATAAAAATGATCGATTATAGAATGAATGTTTACTTATTTTCTTATTAAATGGTCATTTAATGATGGTTAAAAGAGGTGTCCAAAACAAGCTGAACAATCTTAAGTGAAAGTAATAGGATATAAAATCAAAGAATATATAGTAAGAGGATATAAATCAAAGAATACGAATAGAATGACAAGGTCCATCCTAATGGACAAAAGTCAACCTGTTTTGACGTAGTTCATTAATCTTATATCAGATAATGCATGTGTCGGTACCTGGATTATAATTTATATTCTTTTGGCTACACTGTATTTCATATTCATATTTTGACTGTGTATTGTGTACTTCGTAATTATATTTCTATTTTTATTTCTTGTGAATTGTTATTTATATTTCAAATTATATCTTGTTATGTATGATGAGATTAAGTGGTAGAGAGGGCTTTGCAGCCCTAACTTTGCCTCATGTTGCAATAAAGACGTTTTTATTTTTATTTTATTACTGTTTCCTAACACATTATCTCCATCTTACTCATTTTGATTCGTTTGTTTTGTAAACACAAATTACAAAACTGATGAACATATGTTGAGATATCAGAGAACAGAAGTTACGTACAGT
>JAQJVL010000504.1:386339-616339 GCA_035578905.1 Stictocephala bisonia | reverse complement strand
TGTGTGTGTGTGTGTGTGTGTGTGTGTGTGTGTGTGTGTGTGTGTGTGTGTGTGTGTGTGTGTGTGTGTGTGTGTGTGTGTGTGTGTGTGTGTGTGTGTGTGTGTGTGTGTGTGTGTGTGTGTGTGTGTGTGTGTGTGTGTGTGTGTGTGTGTGTGTGTGTGTGTGTGTGTGTGTGTGTGTGTGTGTGTGTGTGTGTGTGTGTGTGTGTGTGTGTGTGTGTGTGTGTGTGTGTGTGTGTGTGTGTGTGTGTGTGTGTGTGTGTGTGTGTGTGTGTGTGTGTGTGTGTGTGTGTGTGTGTGTGTGTGTGTGTGTGTGTGTGTGTGTGTGTGTGTGTGTGTGTGTGTGTGTGTGTGTGTGTGTGTGTGTGTGTGTGTGTGTGTGTGTGTGTGTGTGTGTGTGTGTGTGTGTGTGTGTGTGTGTGTGTGTGTGTGTGTGTGTGTGTGTGTGTGTGTGTGTGTGTGTGTGTGTGTGTGTGTGTGTGTGTGTGTGTGTGTGTGTGTGTGTGTGTGTGTGTGTGTGTGTGTGTGTGTGTGTGTGTGTGTGTGTGTGTGTGTGTGTGTGTGTGTGTGTGTGTGTGTGTGTGTGTGTGTGTGTGTGTGTGTGTGTGTGTGTGTGTGTGTGTGTGTGTGTGTGTGTGTGTGTGTGTGTGTGTGTGTGTGTGTGTGTGTGTGTGTGTGTGTGTGTGTGTGTGTGTGTGTGTGTGTGTGTGTGTGTGTGTGTGTGTGTGTGTGTGTGTGTGTGTGTGTGTGTGTGTGTGTGTGTGTGTGTGTGTGTGTGTGTGTGTGTGTGTGTGTGTGTGTGTGTGTGTGTGTGTGTGTGTGTGTGTGTGTGTGTGTGTGTGTGTGTGTGTGTGTGTGTGTGTGTGTGTGTGTGTGTGTGTGTGTGTGTGTGTGTGTGTGTGTGTGTGTGTGTGTGTGTGTGTGTGTGTGTGTGTGTGTGTGTGTGTGTGTGTGTGTGTGTGTGTGTGTGTGTGTGTGTGTGTGTGTGTGTGTGTGTGTGTGTGTGTGTGTGTGTGTGTGTGTGTGTGTGTGTGTGTGTGTGTGTGTGTGTGTGTGTGTGTGTGTGTGTGTGTGTGTGTGTGTGTGTGTGTGTGTGTGTGTGTGTGTGTGTGTGTGTGTGTGTGTGTGTGTGTGTGTGTGTGTGTGTGTGTGTGTGTGTGTGTGTGTGTGTGTGTGTGTGTGTGTGTGTGTGTGTGTGTGTGTGTGTGTGTGTGTGTGTGTGTGTGTGTGTGTGTGTGTGTGTGTGTGTGTGTGTGTGTGTGTGTGTGTGTGTGTGTGTGTGTGTGTGTGTGTGTGTGTGTGTGTGTGTGTGTGTGTGTGTGTGTGTGTGTGTGTGTGTGTGTGTGTGTGTGTGTGTGTGTGTGTGTGTGTGTGTGTGTGTGTGTGTGTGTGTGTGTGTGTGTGTGTGTGTGTGTGTGTGTGTGTGTGTGTGTGTGTGTGTGTGTGTGTGTGTGTGTGTGTGTGTGTGTGTGTGTGTGTGTGTGTGTGTGTGTGTGTGTGTGTGTGTGTGTGTGTGTGTGTGTGTGTGTGTGTGTGTGTGTGTGTGTGTGTGTGTGTGTGTGTGTGTGTGTGTGTGTGTGTGTGTGTGTGTGTGTGTGTGTGTGTGTGTGTGTGTGTGTGTGTGTGTGTGTGTGTGTGTGTGTGTGTGTGTGTGTGTGTGTGTGTGTGTGTGTGTGTGTGTGTGTGTGTGTGTGTGTGTGTGTGTGTGTGTGTGTGTGTGTGTGTGTGTGTGTGTGTGTGTGTGTGTGTGTGTGTGTGTGTGTGTGTGTGTGTGTGTGTGTGTGTGTGTGTGTGTGTGTGTGTGTGTGTGTGTGTGTGTGTGTGTGTGTGTGTGTGTGTGTGTGTGTGTGTGTGTGTGTGTGTGTGTGTGTGTGTGTGTGTGTGTGTGTGTGTGTGTGTGTGTGTGTGTGTGTGTGTGTGTGTGTGTGTGTGTGTGTGTGTGTGTGTGTGTGTGTGTGTGTGTGTGTGTGTGTGTGTGTGTGTGTGTGTGTGTGTGTGTGTGTGTGTGTGTGTGTGTGTGTGTGTGTGTGTGTGTGTGTGTGTGTGTGTGTGTGTGTGTGTGTGTGTGTGTGTGTGTGTGTGTGTGTGTGTGTGTGTGTGTGTGTGTGTGTGTGTGTGTGTGTGTGTGTGTGTGTGTGTGTGTGTGTGTGTGTGTGTGTGTGTGTGTGTGTGTGTGTGTGTGTGTGTGTGTGTGTGTGTGTGTGTGTGTGTGTGTGTGTGTGTGTGTGTGTGTGTGTGTGTGTGTGTGTGTGTGTGTGTGTGTGTGTGTGTGTGTGTGTGTGTGTGTGTGTGTGTGTGTGTGTGTGTGTGTGTGTGTGTGTGTGTGTGTGTGTGTGTGTGTGTGTGTGTGTGTGTGTGTGTGTGTGTGTGTGTGTGTGTGTGTGTGGTGGTGGTATGAAAATATAAAATAAGATATTGTTCAAAGCTCATAATCCAGTTGGCAAAGTCTAGTAAAACAAAGCTTAAGAATCTGTATATGTAATACGTGAAGCCGTTTTTTGTCAATGCAACTCCTCCCTTACTCCTTGACCAATTTAAAAGGTTAGGGTGAAAAAGATTAGCCTCTGTTCGAAGTTATGCAATAAGGTCTTAATTCTTCAATATTTTTACCCCGAAAGGTGTAGGAAGCCAAAGTTTGTTTTTCAGCCATATGAATAACATGGAGAGATTGAAATGAAACGATAAGTGACAGCTGTTAAAATGTAAATAATGATTTCCAAAAAGTTTAAAACGTGTTGGAGTGTAAACAATGTTGTTTGTATTATTGAGGAGGTTAGATGTTCCATAATGTTAAACCAGAGAAGATTGTAAGCAGGGTTTTACAAATTACAGAGAATACTTTGCTCTGTGGGCTTTATTCAGTTTTTTTTTTATAACCGGTTAGCACATTGCCAGGCGGCCAACGGAAAACATTTTGAACACCTACTTGGAATGGAGTTCAGTAAGTATTCCCTTCAACTTGTAACTTTCCGTACTTAATTAGTACAATGTATTAAACATTTTAAAATCTTTGAACAGCAATTATTTCCGACTTGATCAACCTTTTTAAGTCCGGCTTGCGGGATTGTTTTTAGTTTAACTTGGCCTTTAAATGATATACAAATAAACATAGACTGCCATTAAAGATTTTCTTCTTACTCCTAACGAGCCGTCCCCCATTAAAGATGACATCTGATCACCATGTACACAGAAAAGTAGCTTACTGTAACTAGTAATGGTATGCCAAATTTGGTTGTGATATCTCTTGTTATAATTTATAAAGTTGTCCTAAGACTTAATTGTCACCCTGTATATGGTTGTGATGAAGGGTGTATTTTTAATAAAATATTTTAACTGAGTTCAGAGATATTTTTATAAATACCAAGATGCAGCCAATAGTGCAGCAGTTAAGGCTTAGTGCAAGGTCTAAGTTGAAGCCTCACTGAGCTGACAATTAAGGTCATGCAGACCCAAGTAAACTAGCGAGAGAAGTGTGTATAAATTTAAATATTTCAGTTTCCCTTTTGTGTTATGTTACAACATGAACAGCTATAAATTTATTTTTTAATTGTTAGAATTACTATATCGTGATTATAAAATTAATTTTGGGTCATAGAGAGTATTATTATTATATTATTTCTTGTATTATTATTTCTTATTAAAGAAATAAAACATTTGCTTTATTTGATAAAATTAAAATTTTATTTTAAAATCTACCTAACATGAAACAATACAATGTAGAATAACTTTATTATTTGATATTTTATTTGAAAAATTCTTAAGGTGTATTATGTTAATAAATTATAGAAAGAATAAAAATTAATAATTAGCATTATGCTATTAAATTTAAGGCATTTAGTTGAGTGTAAAAATAAAACTAAAGTAATGTGCTTAGTGTTTTTACAAGTTTATAGACACATAATAAAGAAGAAGCAGCAGAGCAAAGTGCAGTTAATCCAGTAAAAAATAAGTTTAACAAAAAATAATAAATTATCCTTGCACTGCTTGAAGTATATTGAGATGGATAAAGCAGGAGCTATTTTATAAAATAATAAATTATCCTTGCACTGCTTGAAGTATATTGAGATGGATAAAGCAGGAGCTATTTTATAAAATAATAAATTATCCTTGCACTGCTTGAAGTATATTGAGATGGATAAAGCAGGAGCTATTTTATAAAATAATAAATTATCCTTGCACTGCTTGAAGTATATTGAGATGGATAAAGCAGGAGCTATTTTATAAAATAATAAATTATCCTTGCACTGCTTGAAGTATATTGAGATGGATAAAGCAGGAGCTATTTTATAAAATAATAAATTATCCTTGCACTGCTTGAAGTATATTGAGATGGATAAAGCAGGAGCTATTTTATAAAATAATAAATTATCCTTGCACTGCTTGAAGTATATTGAGATGGATAAAGCAGGAGCTATTTTATAAAATAATAAATTATCCTTGCACTGCTTGAAGTATATTGAGATGGATAAAGTAGGAGCTATTTTATAAAATAATAAATTATCCTTGCACTGCTTGAAGTATATTGAGATGGATAAAGCAGGAGCTATTTTATAAAATCGTGTATTTTTAAAATATACACAAAAATTAGTTATTTTCAGTTTTATTTGTCACCTTACACAAATAACCTTTACAGTAATCTTAATCTTATAGAATCGTAATTTAATGGGCTGATGTCGTCTAATGGTAAGTAGCATTTTTACAAATGCACGCTTTGCGTGCCCACCCCGACACTCGCTGCGCTTGATACACCTAGGTCTTCGGCCTCGGCATGTGACTTTTGACAACAAATAATAATAGATTAATTGCATATAACGTAAAATCTCATTATTGAATTTATTTACAGTATTTAACTCACACTAATTGCATTGCTACCTATGTATTGGTATTAATAACAAATGATATTACTTCAAAGCCTATGTAAAACATGTTCATTTCATTTGTTTTTGTTTACTAACTGAAAATTAAACTCTGAATGCTTCAATAGGATAATGTCAAACATACAAAATAAACGTTTTTATTTATTTACAGAACAGCTGTTATTAATTTACTAAAATCAACCCAATGTTATTCTTAAGGAACAATCTTTTAGGGGCGGTCTCTACCCCTTAGGAGTATTTTATCAAGATGAAAATACTTTCGTTGTCCTATTTAAGGCCTAAAGAAACAGTGTAAAATTTTCAGCTCTGAACTAAATGGGAAGTTGGAGAATTAGTAATGAGTGAATCAGCTAGGGCTGTACCTTTTATAGATATAGATAGTAGATACATTGTGATATTGTATTTCCATGCTATGAAATTGTAGCCAATACTATTTTGATTTAAAAATACATTTTAAATTTCAGTGCAGTTTTTGCAGATTTTTAAATAAATACTCAGTTCATACTTTTTGTAAATTTGAAGTTTTGTCCTTTGGTGGTAAAACTATTTAGGATCCATGTTTACCCTCCCCGTGGCTTAGTACCGCAGCTCAATTGATTACAATGCAATAGACCTTGGCTAGGCTAATAGCTGTTAACAGGACGGAGATTTAATCACCAAACTCCTAGCTGATTTTTGTTTCAGTCTCTTACATGTCTTTCATTAAATAAACATACATAGAAAGATATTGTAATAAGACAGTAATCTGATATTATATGTAATTAAGGGACACTCCTCGTAAGCTTTGCATGCTAACCCCAACACTCAATTTGCTTAAGTGACCTCGGCCTCGGTAATGCTGGTTGGTAGTAAGTTTCACTTGCTATGCTCGTGATACATCATACCTAGGCCTCAGTTTGTAACTTTTGTATTCAGTAAACGGTATTAAGTAAAATCACAATATTTTATTTCATTTACACTTGCTCACTCACTGCACTTGCTTTGCTACATATTAATATAAACACCTGATTTTGTTTCTTGATCTACGGTATTTCACTTGTTTAGACAATAATAGACAATAGACAAAATTCTTTATTTACACATTCCTGGAGAATAGTAAAAGCGTCAGGTACAATTATAGTTACTAAAATACAGGTTAAAGTAGTTGTTCAGTTATCTTCTCTATTCAATCTGTAAGTGTAAAGTTTGGTGGTCGTAGAACTCCTTCTCTGAGTAGAATGGTCTTTCCAGCAGCCATCTGGTCAGTGCCTTCTTGAAGCATCTGGGGGGTTGTTGCTTCAGATATTCTGGCAGTTTGTTATAGTATAAAGATCCTTTGTATGAGGGCTTTCTTCCAAAAAGGCTGAGGTGGTAGGGTGGTAGAATGAAGTCTGTAGCGTGCCGCGTGTTGTATTGGTGGATGTTTCTATGTTTAGGTTGTTCTGAGGAGACAGCATGTAGAATCACTTCTTGGATGTATAGACCAACGATGGTGAGTATTTGGAGTTGTTTGAAGGTTTCTCTGTATGATTCTTGGAAGTGAAGACCTGCGAGGCATCTTATTGCTCGTTTTTGTTGCTTGAGGACTCTTTCAAGGTTTGTGACAGTAGTACCTCCCCATATTGCTAGGCAATATCTGAGGTGTGTTTCAAAGAGGGCGAAGTAGGCAGTTTTAGCTGGTTCAAGGCCACCAATCTGCTTAATCCTCTGTATTACACAGGTGCTTGTGCTGAGTTTTTTGCATAATTGGTCAGTATGGGGTTTCCAGGTTAGCTGCGAGTCAACTAGGATGCCAAGATATTTTGTATCATTTCTTGGTTCTATCCGAGCTATCATCGGGCCTGCGTTTTTATTTTTGGTAGAGAAAGTTTCATTTTTGTTTATTTACCAGGTGATGACAAATCATATTAATAAAATAACTTAATTCGATTACCACTGAAACTTTAAAGGTCAATGGGTCAGAGCCCTACTAGTCAGGTGTGATCTAAACCATGCTTAAACCTTTCCTTGAGGAAAGAATACACAACTTAGGAAAGTTACATGATAATCGGATGGATGATGTAAATCAGAAAGTGTAAACAGACAGACATGTATTTGTTTTCATAAGTATTTAGATCAAAGAAAACATCCACTGAATACAATCAAACTTACTCTTGAACATTAAGAAATGTCTCTAACCTCGTAAATATTTTAAATATCATTATTTACTTTTCAACAGCTGTTAACATTTCTTAAATATCATTATTTAAATTACAGCTGTTACTTTTCAATTTCTTTAAAACCCTCCTTGTTATTCTTATAGTACTTTGAGGACATCTCATGCATGTCAGGGCGAAAAAATTGTACAATAAATAATTATTGCGCAACTACGAATATGGGTAATGTATTTTACACCCAAGACGTTAAAATTGGACAAGAATTAAGGAAGGAGTTGTGTTAACGAAAAATGGCTTCTCAAATTATTAATTCCTGCACCGGCTTAATAATTTCTGAATGATTTCATATAAAGCAATTAAACTTAGTACATCATTACTGCAGCTATAAATCAACCTTTTTGAAGTAACTACCATTCTTCTGTCATATCGGGTGATGGCACACAAAGAGTCAGAAGAAAATCTTAAATGAGAGCATAGGTTGAGCAGTACATAAAATTAAATGTTTATAGTAGTAAAACATAAACAAACAAGTTCGACCTCAAAAGTTTCATTCTTAAAAAATGACACTGGTTTATAGCTTTTAAAATTTACAAAGTAGGTCCTGTTATAGATCAATGAATGAATTAATACTTTATTCCAGTTAAGTTTACAGTGATTTTTAACAATAACAAAATATTTAATATAGCTTAAACAATAATAATCATAGATAAACAAGTGAAATAAATAACTAAGTGCACTGTAACTTTTGCAATATAAAATAAAATGGTCCTAGGAATCAGCAGACATAGGCATAATAGCCTGTGCGTCTGCTGCGTTCTCGTTGAAAATTAAAGTAGACCTATTTATTACATCGCCCGCTTAAGCCTGTTCTAAGATTAGACCTAGTTAGTTTAAAATTATTATTTGGATAAGAATTAAAGTAGAAGGCAAAAGTAAGATTAAAAATAAAATGGAAAATATTTGGTCGAGACGAATCAATATAAAAGTTGAGCAGCTTAAAACAGTTGAACACGGTGATGACAGCTCAGAAATCTCGTCAGTTAGGCAAAGAAAGAGAGATGGCCGGCGGATGGCTTAAGAGACGTAGACACTCACTAACACTAAGTGTTGAGGCATTTCTTGGTGTCGTATTGTAGTATATACTTAAATTGAAGCTCTCAGTCTGAAACCTCCAGGAAAATTCACATTGACTTTTTTAACTCATAAACAAGATGGTGGGCATTTTTTGCCCCAAAATTTTTATGACCAAACTTGAGAAAAAGTTTGAGTAAAATGTTGAAACCTTCACAGTACTACTCACATAATAAAGACGCACTTCATTTATGAATTTCAGCTTAAAAACTCAATAATTTGGAGAATCGGGAGTCCAATTACAGACATTTTCAAGAATGTAAAATTTTGAATACTGATGTTATTTACTCAAATGGGTTATAAAATTAAAGCCATTTTCTTCTGAATCTAAGTATACCATCATATTTTGAAAAAGACAAATAAGAAGGTTTATATACCCCCTAAAAAAAAAAAAATAAAAAAAAAATAAAAAAAAATTGGGTATCATTAAACAAGTAAACCCAAGCGAGGCATTACATTAAAGGTATTATTCTGTTAATTACAATAAGCTATAAGATTTTAGAAAATACTATGTTTATGTGCTCCACTGCCCCAACAACCAAAATTCTGGTTAAGAATCCTGATGAGGTGGTAGGCTGTGTCCTGACCAGGCCGCATGGTGAGATCCACAAATGGGACTGTAGCATACATTCCTTTTGAGGCTGCAGGCCGAGTTCTGCAAAGGCGTCTATAGCAGAGTGCCTTGGCGAGGCTGTAGGCCGAACTCTCCCAAACACAATCATTTTAAATGTAAAATGTTTATTAATAATTTGGTCCCAATCTACCCAAATTGGGACCAAATTATAGGTATTTTTAACCTGAATCCAAATATAACTTAAGATTTTGAAAAGGGCAAGTGTTATGGAGTAAGTGCCCCCAAAACTCAAATTATACTCCTAAAACCAAAAAAGAGTATTCTTAAAATAAAATCCAATTGGGGTATCAAACTACAGCTATTTATTGCCAATAATCTCAATATACTATTACATTTTGGAAGAGACAACGTTAATAGGTTCTGCCCCCCGAAAATCAAAAACATGCCCCAAAACTCAAAAACGAATAATGTTAAACTAACACACTAAGTAGGTATCAGTTGAAAGGTATTTTTCTATTGATTCCTGATAGGTAATATACCATCAGATTTTAGAAAAGACTATGTTTATGGGCTCCATTGCCCCAAAAATTAAAATTCATTGTGATACAGGCCTAGTGTACCCAAGAGGCCGTAGGTGAAGCTTTCGCCACAAGAGTAGCGAGTGACGGGGTTGGCACGTTAAGCGTGCAGGGGTGTTCCCTAGTCTGTATAAATAAAATAAAAGTGTTGTCGTAAATTTAGGTACATTTGGCATTTTTTTACTTTTGTATAGCAGAGGGTAGTAAACATAGTTTTTTCAATTTCTACTTTCATCCCTCAATGAGACAATTTCTACTTGTCAGTCCCTCAGTCAGGCAATTAATACTTGTCTGTCTGTCAATCAGGCAATTTATTCTTGTCTGTTCCTCAGTTAGGGGATGTGTTTTTTGTTTGCTTTTCATAGGAAAACAACTTTTATTTGTGAAGGAACGTATTTTCTGGTCTTAACTTGTGTGAGAAGCTTTGAAGTTGCTTCGTACTGCTGGACATTTTTGAAAAAAATTGCCCTTCAAAGTTCCAAATTGAATTGTCAGTGAAATTGCCAAACTTCATTTCGTGCAGTATTGAATGGATTTATTTTCACTTGTAATAATAATGAGTCTTGCACAGAAGGATTTTATTATATAAATGCATGAAAAGACTATGAGATAAATGTTTAGAATTGACCTTTCACTTCAATCCTAAGACTACTTTAAAGTTAGATTGTCATTCTTACTGATATTGTTTTGTTTTCCATTATACTCTCATATCATGTTTTACTTTTAACAGCAATCTTAATATTGCTGAGTTTGTGTTTTGATCCTTTTGTGAAATACCGGTATGTGATTCAGCTATGTAGAATGTGAAAAGGGGTTTTTAAATTTGTCTGATAGTTTTCTGATTTTGAACATGGTTAATTAATTTAACCAATTGGAGTAAGAAATTGTGAATGGGCAAATCAAATATTCTCTCTATTTAGTTAGTTTAAGATGTTTTCTAAAGATAAATGTTCAAGATAGGTACACATTTATAAAAATTATTATTATAGTTATGTCTAATCATTAGTAGTACAATTCTTCAAAATGAAATGTTAGTGTATTATCAATGCCAATGTACATGTATGGGTGGGTAGGTTGGGTCATCACCAATGATAATGTATGTGTATCTTAAATTCCAATGTACGTGTATGGATGGGTGGGTGGGTCAACACTGTACGTGCATGGTGAGTTCTTATTATATACGTTATTAATATACGTTCGTATTACCACCAAATTATACATGAAGATGATTTGTTTTACGAGTGATATTTTATAATTAATCTAAAGTTACTTCTAAATTCAGTCTCCTATGTGGTGCTGTGTGATGAATAAGTATGAATATTATGAACAATATTCTGAGCTAAGTCGAACTCAGATAGTAACGATAACTATTCTCGTTCATCTTCACACTTATTAACCCCTCATATTCGCCCGTATCCCTACGATGGGTGTCCTAGAAATCAATAATTAATGAATAGGATCAGCACACCAAACTACAAAAACTGAAAAAATCAAAAAATATGTTAACAAACCCCACTGCTTCATTTACAAACACAAACTCTAACAAAATGAGGAGGATAATATGTTCAGCGTGTTACTGCAGGTTGCCAAACAACTCAGCGGAAGTGCCAACCCCTCCAGTACTGGAAGTTAACATAACACACCCAGTATATCCTCAGATGGGCCAAAACATGTAAATAAAGTCGCTTCTCGGCTTTTTAAGATCTCCACCAGCCTGGGCCAAGATCAGAGAGGAAGGGGAAAGTGTTAAGGAGTTTTTCAACCGGTACATAGAAGAGTACAAAATAATATTTTTGGGAACCCAGCCTAAACATGAGGCTACATCAGGACAAGAACATTGCCCAGGAAAGCCCACCTGTCTACAACCGCTGAAAACCCCAACTCCAATACAAAAAAATGACAACCATCCTGACATCCCCGTTAGTGTTCAACACAACCAGGCAGATAGCCCTCAGCCACACTTGATAGGAACGACACCTCTCAAAGCATAAATCCACAAATATACCCTGACATCTCTACAGACATGAGCATTTTTTTAGATCTCAGCCCCAAGAAATAGGAAAAGCAAACAATTTAACAATCCTCCACCAGAACATAAGAGGACTGGCAAAAAAGTTGACGGGCTAAATCATTTACTGCATGAAGTGTGTCCCAGCCTTATAGCATTAACAGAACACGGTCTCAAACAAGAAGTCAAAATTACAGCAATTCAAGGATATACACTGGTGACTGAATATTGCCAATAAAATCACAGGCTGGGAAGTGTTGCCATTTACTGCAGGGAAAGTCTCCTGAATGACATAGAAGCTATAGGAATAGCTCATCTCCGCGAAGAATTTCTACTGGAGGCAGCTATGGTTCCCATTAAAGCTCATCGAAAACACTTTCATATACTTGGAGTTTATCGACCGCCTGGAGGAAACACAAGAACTAGTATGGACATATTATCACACATCTTGGATCATAATCAAGCTCACAATAAATTATTTATACTTATTGGGGATATAAATATTGACAATCTAAAAGAAAATAGCCTAGAGAGCCTGATTTTTAATACTGAACTAGCTACACATAATATGAGGAGATTACCCCTCCCTCCAACTCGTATTACATCTGAGACATCAACATCTATTGACTGTTTTTGCACTAATATTATTGACCCAGACATTACTGCAACAGTTATACAGTCTGGTCTGTTAGACTATACGGCTCAAATGTGCAAGCTTGGCTGCCACACAGATAAAAACTTGACCCAAACCCTTACACGACAACTGAGCAGAAAAAACCTCGATACTCTCAAGTCCTTGCTATCGATCAAAAACTGGGATGCTGTATATCATGCAGTGGATACGGAAACAGCTTTTACCACATTTCAAGAAGTATTACAGATAGCCTTAGACATTTCCTGCCCACAAAGAAAGACCAAGAAAAAGAATAAAAGGAGACCAAGAAATTATTATGACAAGGAAACAGCTGACAAAATCATCCTATTTAAATGCCTATTTAAACTGCCTATTACACATTAGTGGAATCACATATCAGATATGGACTGGTTGTCTGGGGCAGCTCTGCTGGAACCTTAACAGAGTACTCATTTTACAAAAGAAAGCAGTTAGGACTCTAGCTGGATTGGAACCACTTCAAAGCTGTCGACAAGCCTTCCAGTCTCTGGGTATACTAACAGTAACGGCTCTCTACATATTTGAAACAATCATACATGTTGACAGACTAAACCTCCAGACCAACAGTGACGTCCACACCTACCATACTTCCAGATACATACTACCTCAACACCCCACTGCTCTTTTTGGTAAAAAACCATTATACACTGGTAGAAAACTCAAAAATATGCTCCCAGAAAACATCAGAAACCTATCAGGAAATCGACTCAAGAAAGGAATTCAAGACTACATAGTGAAAAGACCAATATACACTCTTGAAGAGTTCCTGACAACGCCAAGCTGAGAAATAACTGCACTAATATTAAATGACATAAATTATATTCACATTTTTACTTGTGTAATGACATATTCTCTTTGAATTTTGTATGACACTTACTGTACTTCATGTTCATGTAATAAAGGATCTTTGATTGATTGATTGAAAGTGAGATAGCCATATAGATTATAGTCATGGGAACTTTGGTCTTAGTGATCCCGAAGAAAGGAAGAGTTGATTCTGTCCAATGTGAAAGCAATTTGATTCATTTGGCAATCATGTCTTATTCTTTCACTCATGTAGAGCAGGATTTATTTACTTTACATACCTTCCTTGCCATGTAATTAGGTACCTCATAATTATCAGAGAAAATTCAATTTGGTAATCTCCCACAGCAGATACAGCACTTTCATTATGTCTAGAGGCTTAAGTCTGCTTTGCTTACTTCCTCCAATTATTATACTCAGGCTGGTTTTGCCTTGCTACCTATTTTCCACAAGTATTTTCTGCACCTATATTCAGTGTAACTTGGCTTTGATTACTACTCTTGCTTGCATTTTTTTCATCAATACTAAGGGTAATGTTGCCTTACTTACGTCCCTAAGCACGTAATTTCTTTGAGAGAACAAATTTTCCTGTTCTCTTGCCTGTTTTGGTCATGTTTTTTTCCTCTTCTAATTCAAAGGCAAATTAGCTTTACTCATATGTAACAGCCCCTTCAATCTTTAGTGTTGTGTGTTAGGTATACAAATCTTCTTTAGTTTTTTACTATATTTGAATGTTTTCTTTTATGCAACTTGTTCATTATTCATTCATAAGACGCCGGTTGTCAAGATATGGGCGAATATGAGGGGCGAAGTGTGATTAATGGAGATGAACAAATTTAGTCATTGTTACTAACTAAGGCTGACTGTTCACTCAGAAAGAGCTATTTATTAATATCCCAATAGCTAAGGCAACTGAGGGACCTACAGCTTCATGTAGAATCTGAACCATGTAATGTTGGTATGATTTTCAGCTAATTGACAAACCTGACACTCAGTTTTCTTCCCTATACAACAAGCAAACCTTGACTACCATCCAAAATGGACACCCCATGTGTGGTAGGTTAGTTAGAAAAGCATTCTCATTAACACATTTTAATTTTATATTTAACTAACTGTTTACCTATACCTTGCTACGGTAATTTTTTAGTTCATTTTAAATGTTAAATTTAAATAAAAATCACTTAACATTTTCAAAAGTGTTCATTTTATTCCTTCAACAGCTGATGATTAATTAAATAAATAAAATAACTCCATAATAATTAACATTGAAACTTTAAGGCCAGTGGGGCGGAGCGCTAGAGTAAGAAGTGAATGAAACCAAGCCAGAAACCTTCCCCGGAGTGAACTCTACAACTTCCCAAAGTTTCACGGCACTCTATAAGTGATTTAGTAATGCATAAAGGACACACACACATACATTCCTTTTTATACATATAGATTTTTAATATTTTTGCTTGGATTGCTTTGGGGAGAATATACTGTTCTATAATTTTGATTCTCTATGTAGGTACTAAAAAACTTAAATGTCAAGTTAGAAAACATATAAAACACGCTTAATACAAATAAATAAATGTTCATAAATAAGCAGAAACTAATTCAATAACTATAGTTTCAAAACAAATTGTGCTCTCACTTTTGCTGGGTGTTCTTGCTGTCAGTATTCACATTTTATAAAAAGCATTTTTGTTTATAGTTAATTTATTTTACAGTTCAAACAAATTTGACAAGGTTCACTGTCTAAACTCACTGTTCACTTTTAGATTAAGCTAGAGTAGAGGAATGCATTGAAAAATGCAAAATATTTGTTCATAGTTTGGATGTTGAAGAACTGAGATTGTGTACTTGTGTATTTAAAACAACTGAGAACCACAGAAAACGAACAATTGACATTCAAATATATTACTGACTTATACAAATATGTTCACAAGGCAAATGACAAAACTCCCAACTAAATAATAGTAATTACGAGGGCTGTTAAAAAAGTATTGGACTTTTGTTAATATAAAGTACATTTACTGAATTAGAGCTACAAACTTTTAATCCCCTTCAAAGTAGTCTCCCTGGTGATACACACACTTCTCCCAGCGCTTCTGCCACTGTTCAAAACATTTACTGAAGGAATCTTTTAGAATGCCGTTAAGCTTGGCCGTCATATTCTGTTTAATGTCTTCTCTTCTTTGAAATCGAGTTCCTTTAAGGGACATTTTAAGCTTAGGAAGTAATAAATGATAATAATATATAATAAATGAATTTATTTTCTCAATTTGCTACAAAATAACATTCATTATTAAACATAATTCACCAGGTATACAAAAATAACTAAAAAGAAGAACTGTCCAAGTTCGAACACTGTACTTGCCAAGACTGATGTCAACGTAACACTAAATATATAAAAGAAAAACAATATCTATATCTACATAATTTTTATCTATCTATATCTATATATCTATCTATCTATATCTATATCTACATAATAATCTACATACATACAAACTATATCTACATAATATATATAGCCAGAAGTAGCACGGAGCTTGGCGAACCAGAGGAGTATTGTTTTTAGCGAGAAGACTCTGAAATAGGTGGGCAGGTGCATTGTCGTGATGGAGCTGCCAAGTTTTTGTTGCCTACAGATTCGGTCGTTTGCGCCGACAGCATGACGTAGGCGACCAAGAACATCAAGATAATATTCTTTTGTGATGGTTTGGCCATGTGGTGTTTACTCATGATGCACCACTCCACTGGAGTCAAAGAAAACTGTCAAAACCTTGACTTGGTTGCAAACTAGCTGTGTTTTTTTTTTGTCTTGGAGATGTCATGTATTTCCACTGTGATGATTGCATCTTGGTTGTATCCATAAATCCAGGATTCATCACCAGTGTTCCTGACTGTGTTCAGGAAGTCAGCGTTACTTTTTGCACTGTCCAGCATGTCTTGTGCAATTTCAAGGCGAAGTTGTTTCAGCAACTTCGGAACAAAATTTGCGGACACTCTTCTCATTTTCAAATCCTCAGTTAAAATCAAAAGTACTGACCCAGTGCTGACTCCAATTTCTGCTGCTAGTTCTCTGACTGTAAGGCGACGGTCCTTGGTGATTTAAGTTCGCACTTGTCAATAACATTCTCATTCCAGCTTGTCGATGGCCTGCCTGAATGCCATTCACTTTCCACTGATGTTTGACCATTTTTGAATCGATTTTACCACTCTTTTATTCAAATTCTGCTCATGGCAGACTTCCCAAAAGCCTGTTTAATATTGCGAATTGTTTTCACCTACAGTAATGCTGCTCAAGGTTTTCTGTCATTTTATAACTTGATAAAAACTGTCGAGCACAACAGGGAAGTCTACATTACTAGGCTAACTGATGGCGACTGAATCTTTGTCATAACACAAAACAGTGCATGCGCCGCGCATATAACAGTCCCCTTCACATCACTAAGCTTGGCCGCCAGCACTCATTCGTTTACGCGGGAGGATAGAAGGTCTGATACTTTTTGAACAGCCCTCGTACAAGTTGGATCGAGAAGAAAGAAAAAAATTCTCATAACATAAGAGCCTAATATTTTTTCTTAAGGTTGCTGATTATAAAATATGTGCGGGATATAATATGTTGAATTTCTCACAACACCACTACCATGAAATTAAATAAAAAATAACTTATTTGTCATTTAAGAACAATGTGTACAAATTGGGAAGATTGTTAATTAATCCAAAACTTAGATTAATAAGTAGTGATAAAACAAACAAAATTGAAAACTATCAAAAAAATAAAATCAACCTAATAACAATTATTCATTCAACATTCATTCATTGCCATCAACATTCACATACTCCTAGTGTTACACAACCCTCAATCTTGCGAATTCTGGAACAGGCCCCCATCACACGGTGAACCGAGTATGCCCATCAACACTGTTTATAGGCAGATTATTCCAAAGTCAGCAAGTGGACAATGTGAATTATTTGTTATAAATTGAAGTTCTGAGAATGGGAATTGACATCAGTGCTACTCTGAACCAAGTGTTTATAGAACTGATCTAATATAGAACCATTTGATGGCTTATCATGGTTGCTTTTATCCTTATTTATCTTATGCAGTACCAATTTGGGGCCATGAAAGTACCAAGACACTGTATGTTTTCAGGTTGCAGAAAAGAGCAGTTCGAATAGTTTTTCACTTGGCCAGGAGCCAGTTATGCAGATCACTGTTTCGAGAGAAAGGCATACCAACTATCTCACCAATTTATATCCCTAACAGCCTGACATTTCTAATAAAAAAATTGTGATTTATTTACATCCCATTTTTCGAATAACCATAGATGACCATAGATACCAACTGCGTCACAATAACAATATAACCCTACCTCGCCATAACACCACTTTTTTTTAGAAACAAAACATAATCCTCCTGCATATCATTGTTTAATTCCCTACCACAGTACATAAAGAATGTTAATGATCCCAACAAATTTAAAAGCCAATTGAACAAATTTTTAATTCAAAAGGAGTACTATAGTGTCCAGGACTACTTACTTGAAAAGAAAGAGTAGTTTTAGTTGTAGATGTTATGTTATAGTTGTACTTTTAGTATACGATGTTAAAATTAGTACCGTAATTATGATAGTTTTACTTTAATATTTGAGCTTTGCCTGTGCAATTTTTGTATTGTTTGTGACAATAAATTATTTGACTTTGAATAGATGGTAGTAAAGTAATCAGACAGATAAATTGGAGAATTGTAAGGTAAAATAAAGTGCAGCATAGTGAGTTTATGATTTTACTCAATTAACAGTTGAAGATGATGTAAAAGAGAAAGTACAAGAGAAAGGTCATTAAAAAGGCGGGAGTTACATGTGCTCTACATCTAACATTAAAAATGAAGGGAATAAAACAACTTCGGTCACTTAGCTATCTGTCTGCAAGCTCAACTGTCGTCGTTGACAAGAACCCTGCAGTAGTAAATGTGAGGCAATATTAGAGTTTTTACAAGCATCACTTTCTTCTTCAAGGGCAATAGATAGGAAATCTTTTCAGACTACAAATGCCATAAAAAATTATTATAGTTTGATAGTGTAATCAGACCAGGTAATGTGCTTTGTCAATGTCAGTCCAAGGTTCTTGACATTGTCACTGTATGAACATTGTTGATTGCTGAGCATAAGTATTGGGCAGTTTTCTAAATTGCTATTTCTCAGTAGTCTATAGGACCTATTATAATGATTTGTGTTTGTTTTCATTAAGTTTCAATCCATATTTGAAGGGTCAAGTAGCAATAGTGTCATTATCAGTGTTTATATTACTAAGGGTATGTGGTAAGTCAGTTATAGAACAGTGTCAATAAATCTGAACGTTGTTGGCACAAAGAATTAGAAAAATTATAATGCTTAAAATAACATATGGGACATCATCAATGTAAATAGAGAACAAATGAGGAAAAAGGATGGAGCTCTGAGGCACACCATGATTAACAGTTTTCTAATGAGATTCCCTATTGCAGACTGTTGGCATGAGGCAGAGAATCCCATCTAGGATGGTTTTAAAATAAGTGGATGATATTCACATTCCAAATATCCCCATGACTGTACAAAGTACATCAGCTATAAGCGAAAAGCATTTTTCACTTATTTTGACAATCAAGCAAAATATTTTATAAATATTACAGTAAAACTTTCTTCTGTCTTTAAAAGCTTTCAATCTCACACAAAAGTCACTCAAAGAAATATTAAGACACTCATGGACTTTTGTTAATTACATCAGTCTGAAGTTAACATTTAGTGTTGGGTAGTTCCCAATTACATAAACTGTTTACAAGTTATTATGAACAAGTGAGGGAACTCAGAAGTAATCATTAATGTTGTCAAACATTAAATCCGTCAAACATTTAATGTTATGTAGGCCTAGGCCTATCATATGTTTTATATGAGTGTTAAACAATCTATTGAAAAATAATAACTTCATTGAACAACCAGTTTTAATGCAGTTCTACTGAATAGTTGCGCTTTAAGTTTTTGTCATCCAAAATAAAGTGGGTGTTGAGAATGGTTGATTTCTCTATGAAAAGACTAAGATATTTTTTCATTTTAAACTTAAATATCATTAGTAATATAATCATTGAAACAAGTTTTCTTGCTTTAATTGTAGTATTAAATTGCATTTTTCAAGTCAGGAACTAGGCAAGGTTTGTCTTTTTATTTGCAAGGGTAGACTAGATGATGATATAGTGAGGCCTTGAGGAGCACTAGAGGGAGTGACGTTGGGGCCATTACTGAATTGTAACGAAAATTGCTTAATGGCCGGCCAAGTATGCCTCCGTCTGCACATATCTAGGTAGGCAGAAGACAGTTAACAAGTGATTGTTGAGATGTGCAAGAACGGACTTGGAAATTTTATTTTTCTTGTTCTTATTTCTGTTTATAGTCACTATTGATATTCAACTATTTATGTTAATATTTAACTATCCACGGCTTTAAATATTTTCTCAAATATGGATTCTTGGAACATCTAATTTCTCATTTGAAAAGAAACTTAAACAGGGGTTTTTTTACGATTCTCACTCTTCGAAAGTAGTCGATGAAAACATTCTGTTAATGGTGTACTATCCTTATTTCTATTCTAATTTAATTTATTATGTAGAATTTTGAGGTAATACAACAGACATCAATAAAATTTTCTTAACTTAAAAAAATATGTGTAATTGCTAAAGTCCCTCTTAGAACATCATGCAAAAATCTTTTCCAGAAATATAATACTTTACCTGTTTCATGCGTTTACATTTACAGAATTCTGCTATTTGTAAAGGAACACTTGGAATATTTTTCTGGCTATTTTAATTTCTCCTACCACAAATCACAGCGTGGGCATATAAATAAATCTATAGAAAATGTTATTCTACAAAACATAATTGATACCTGTATACACAACAACCCTAAACAAATTAGTTTCAATTTAAAACTGATTGCACTTGTATTAAGATATAGCAAATGCTATACTTTCTCTTAGGTTTCAACATTAACAATTCAATTATTAATGGTCAAGTAGTAAAGAGTGTTAGCTATCTTCATGAGTGAAGTGTTTCTTTGTTCAGAGTTTTAAGCTGAACAATGATTTCAAGTGCCTTCGACAAGTGTTGAGCAATGGTGGAAACTATGTAAAATTGTTTGAAAAAAAGAACAATAAACTCACTGATTTTGACATTAAAAAGCTTTATTAAATAATGTTAGAACACTCATAAAAACAATATAAAGTCAACAGAGTTTTTAATATGTATGACATAATATTAAATAATATATTTTGTGAACTGTTTCAAAACATACAGGTATTGATTGATTACAAAAAGATTTTGAAATAAGAAACATTTATACTGACTTTTGAACAGGAAGACCATTTGAGTTGAAACTGTTACAGCTGACATTTACCCAATGGCTCCATTAATCAATCACAACAGCAACAGAGCTTTTACTGAAATTCAATTGGTGTACTAGTACTTTAGTAAATGATACAGTTGAATGAAATCCAATGTGCTGTGCTCATCTTTACAGAACCCGTTTTTATCAAAAATGCTTTTCTAAAATTGTATTTAATAAATAAATAGAAAGAACAGATTGTATTCATTAAGTACAGATTTTTCCTAAATACCAAAAATGTGTATAGTAACTCTAGGGATCATAGTTGGTTTATAAAGATGGCGATACAAATATATGTACAGTTACTATGTGTTATAAAAGTTGTCAAAAAATGTGTACAGTAACTCTAGGGATCATAGTTGGTTTATAAATATATGTACAGGTACTATGTTTTATAAAGGTTGTCAAAAAATGTGTACAATAACTTTGTTTTATGAATGATGTCCAAAAATGTATACAGTAAGTTTTTTTTATAAAGGTCATACAAAAATGTGTAAAGTACCTATGTTTTATAAATGATGTTCAAAAATTTGTATACAGTAGTTATTTTTTGTATAAAGGTTGTCTAAAAATGTGTATAGTTCCGCTAGGGTTAAAAAATTGATCTAAAACATGTGTTGAATAACTCTATAGTTAGTGAGGTGATTAAAAAATGTGTATAGTAATCATAAAGGTAATTAAAAAACCCTCACAGAGTAATGTTCTCATTTTTAATGAGAAGAGATAGGAAAAAAGGAGATTTTATCTGGAATTTGGTGCATTTAAACTACAGTTCAAAATAGAATAATAATGTTATTAAATTTTTTTTAATATTATGCCGATCTAAGTATTATAGTTCACATATTAATAAAAAAAATCAAATAATTATGTTTGTAGACAGGAAGTATGAGCCAATAATTGTAATATATTGTGGAGGTGTATAAAGTGTTAGAATAAGTGCGAATACATAGTTTTTTTAATCTTAACTAGAGTCTAATCCAACTAAAACAAAACCATATACAGTCGTCAGTAATTAGTTTGAACTGATAAAAATGGAATCAATCCACACTGGCTGACATTAAAGTCAGTGTCATATATAACCAAAATAATCAGGACAAGAATATGCAGCAAGACATAGTTTTGGCTTTTGATAAATCATAACAGTGAAAATTCAGACAGCTGACTCTGAAAAAGAAATCAAATAAAAAGCCAAATCTCTTCTCTTCATAAATATCTCATGATGGTTAGATTAAATATCAAATAAGATTTAAAACACTATGCCAAAGCCATTATCATGCTTCTTGTAGACACTTTGCAGAACTAGAGTACAATATATATTTTTTCCTTCTCTGAAGTTTTTCAGAAGTAGTGCAGCATCTACTTTTCAATTTTCAGAGCACAAAAATTAATCAAAAGTAACCCACAATAAAAGATCTCATGGATTTGATAACTATAATACCGATCCTATACTTCTTACGCTCTCCAAGTTATTGAACTCTGACAACCAACTGACAATGGTTGATTCAGTCTTACTGTTCTTTTTCAAAGCTGGAACTTAACCCAGTGTGTACAGCAGTAAGTGGTGAAATTAAGTGAAGCGAAGCATTAGTCATGTGTCGGTAGAGATTAAGAGTCTTGCAAGACAGAGCAGTACATCTGACTCTGACAACCAACTAATGGCTGATTCAGTCATCTGTTGTCTTTCATGGCATGAAATTAATCCAGTGTATACTGCAGTAAGCGGTGGAATGAAGTGAATTGAAGCATTAGTCTTGTTTCAGTAGAGACTGGAAGACTTGTCAAGACAGAGCAGTACATCTGACTCTGACAACCAACTAATGGCTGATTCAGTCATCTGTTGTCTTTCATGGCATGAAATTAATCCAGTGTATACTGCAGTAAGCGGTGGAATGAAGTGAATTGAAGCATTAGTCTTGTTTCAGTAGAGACTGGAAGACTTGTCAAGACAGAGCAGTACAGCTGACTCTGACAACCAACTAATGGCTGATTAAGTCATCTGTTGCCTTTCATGGCATGAAATTAATCCAGTGTATACTGCAGTGAGCGGTGGAATGAAGTGAATTGAAGCATTAGTCTTGTTTCAGTAGAGACTGGAAGACTTGTCAAGACAGAGCAGTACAGCTGACTCTGACAACCAACTAATGGCTGATTAAGTCATCTGTTGCCTTTCATGGCATGAAATTAATCCAGTGTATACTGCAGTAAGCGGTGGAATGAAGTGAATTGAAGCATTAGTCTTGTTTCAGTAGAGACTGAAGACTTGTCAAGACAGAGCAGTACAGTTGACTCTGACAACCAACTAATGGCTGATTCAGTCATCTGTTGCCTTTCATGGCATGAAATTAATCCAGTGTATACTGCAGTGAGCGGTGGAATGAAGTGAATTGAAGCATTAGTCTTGTTTCAGTAGAGACTGAAGACTTGTCAAGACAGAGCAGTACAGTTGACTCTGACAACCAACTAATGGCTGATTCAGTCATCTGTTGTCTTTCATGGCATGAAATTAATCCAGTGTATACTGCAGTAAGCGGTGGAATGAAGTGAATTGAAGCATTAGTCTTGTTTCAGTAGAGACTGAAGACTTGTCAAGACAGAGCAGTACAGTTGACTCTGACAACCAACTAATGGCTGATTCAGTCATCTGTTGCCTTTCATGGCATGAAATTAATCCAGTGTATACTGCAGTAAGCGGTGGAATGAAGTGAATTGAAGCATTAGTCTTGTTTCAGTAGAGACTGAAGACTTGTCAAGACAGAGCAGTACAGTTGACTCTGACAACCAACTAATGGCTGATTCAGTCATCTGTTGTCTTTCATGGCATGAAATTAATCCAGTGTATACTGCAGTAAGCGGTGGAATGAAGTGAATTGAAGCATTAGTCTTGTTTCAGTAGAGACTGAAGACTTGTCAAGACAGAGCAGTACAGTTGACTCTGACAACCAACTAATGGCTGATTCAGTCATCTGTTGCCTTTCATGGCATGAAATTAATCCAGTGTATACTGCAGTGAGCGGTGGAATGAAGTGAATTGAAGCATTAGTCTTGTTTCATAGAGACTGGAAGACTTGTCAAGACAGAGCAGTACAGCTGACTCTGACAACCAACTAATGGCTGATTCAGTCATCTGTTGCCTTTCATGGCATGAAATTAATCCAGTGTATACTGCAGTGAGCGGTGGAATGAAGTGAATTGAAGCATTAGTCTTGTTTCAGTTGAGACTGGAAGACTTGTCAAGACAGAGCAGTACAGCTGACTCTGACAACCAACTAATGGCTGATTCAGTCTTACTGTTCTTTTTCATAGCTGGAACTTAACCAAGTGTATACTGCAGTATGTGGTGGAATGAAGTGAAGTGAAGCATTAGTCATATGCCAGTAGAGACTAAGTGTCTTGTCAAGACAGAGCAGTACAGCTGACTGACAACCAACTAATGGCTGATTCAATCTAACCTCTTTCGTAGTATGAACTTGGTGTAACGTAATATCTAATTATATACACATGTTAATTGACTCACTCGTAACATAGATTTGTCAGTATTCTGTGTGAAAAAAGCAACTGACATCCAGTACATTTGGAATAATGCCATTTAAAAAAAGTTTTTGCGTTATCATATTCCCCTGGGTCTTATATATATAACAGATTAGTTTATCCATTTTAATTGTATTTATTAAGTGAACATTTAATATGCACTATACTACTGTAAGCTAACTAAACAATAAAGTATTGTCTTAAGCATGGGCAGGACAGCCTGTGCATAAGCCTGAGTTGTTCTGAACTACATAAGTATACAAAAATGTATAGAGAATGATGTGATTCTTATTATAATTTAATTCTGAACAAAAACCAAACATCAAGATCACACCAATTTTATTCACTCTTTGAACTGGATTTCATGAAACAGGAAACAATTTAATAAATAAAATTAAAAGATAGTTGCTGACATAGATACAAATAGTTCGATATATGGAATGACAGCAAACTCATTTCATTTGTTAGTAGTGGATAGGTGTCAAGATTTGGTTCCTAACTTATTAACAAACCGTGCGATGTATTTTATATAAATTTTGATAATATAGTGGACAAATGGTACTAACTAATCTAGGGTAAATTTAAACTAACAATGAAAAAAATATATTTTTAGGTGTAACCAATTATTATTTCATAAATGACGTCTGTATCAATTTCGAGTTGAAATTTGTACAGTTATTTTTGGCCACAAAAGTAGATTAATAATACTTAAAATCTTGATTGATAAAATTTACAATAAATGAGGGAGTTATTCCTATTTGTACACTGGACATGCAGCAAAAGTGCTGTTACTCTCCCATGCCCCCAGCAAGGCAAGCAATTTGCTACTCATGGTGACACTGACGGCAAACCGTTGAACTAAACTCCATCCAGCGCCACACTGAGCGGGTCGGATGAACGTCCTTAATGCTTGTCTGTCTGAATAATAAATCATTATATATATTCCACAATGTAATTTTGCAGGCTTTATGGTTTCAGATATTTTGTTATGACGCAGGTAACCTTGGAAATTGAAGGATATTAAATGTGATTTTGAAAGACATTATTACCTATTAGCGACTGTAGCATATTGTATAACTTTCTGAATTAAATATTTGTATTAATTTTGTTTTTATTGTTTTAATTTGCCTATTTCTTTTTTTCAGGTGAGTACAAAGTATTAAGAGTATTCCTAAGGTAAGAAATTATAATTTATTTTTGGAGTCTATAAACACTCAGATTGCAAACAAAGATAAGAGAACATATTTTTTGCTTACAGATTTTCACCAGCCTAACACATCCAGTCAAGTTTGGTATCTGTCAGATGACTAATGTAAAAATAAATGAAGATGTCTAATTGATAATTTTTTTGCAATATACTAGTATTGATTTATATTAAGTTAGCAGAGACGTTTTCACTTCTTGAATACATGCTGGATATTTTTCTTGAATACAGCAAAACCTTACTAACTCGACTCTTTGTGGACCCAGAGGTTGTTGAGCTATCCAGAACATTGACACTGTTGATAGGTTTTGTAAATCAACACACAATGGACTTGAGTTACATCATACATTTATTACTTAACCCTACTACCGGCGGCTATATTTTCCTAAACCGGCAGGCTGTTTTTCCTCATTTCGTTAAATTTTTTTATAAAATTCATAAAAAATAGCAAAATATAATAAACCTGGTTGTATTATATATCCTTGCACTCACAATGAACCAGGCAATCATATTAGCATGCAAATTGTGCATATAAAATATTTATGTTTTTTTTCTGACGTTTGAAATTTACAAAAATGCATTAGTAAAAATAAAAAAGGGTGGGGGTATGCCTATAAAATTATATAATACTTATAAATTTTATATTCCAAGATAGCCAATTTGTAGCAAATGTTGTCTAGTTTTAGAAAATATAAAATATATAGAGATATGTTTATGAATAAAAGTTGTATAATAATATCCGTGACTACTACATAAACCTAAAATTTTGTTACCATGGAAATCATTGTAAATAAAAATTCATAAATAATTGACTATCACATCTACAGACTTATAATTATTCTTAAAATTACCATAATGGTATTTTCTAACATAATATAAATAGTTATATGAGAATATTTACAACAAATTACAACACAATTACAACAAAAACAACACAACAAATGACTGACAGCGTCTACTTTGTAGTAATGGTGACCGGTCCCAGATGCTTCTTTCAAAGTTTCTTCTTTTTCATCACTTTGTAACATCGATGCAAAGACATTGAAACAATAATCGATGTATACCATCGGATTTGGTATCTTTCGATGATTACAATGGTGAAAGAATCATATCGATACAGCTAACGTTTATTTTGTGACAAGTGATTATGTCGCGTGCTGTCAAACTGCGGAATTTCCGCAGTCTACCGGTTTTAAGATAAGACAAACTGCGGAAATTCCGCAGCGTACCGGTATTAGGGTTAAATGTTTATAGTTATTGTATCTGCAAGTAAATATAGATTGTCCAAAAATTACAGTTCAGCTCTTAACATATGCTGAAAAACATTTTTCAATTGTATTGTTTTTCTTAATTCTGCACCTGGTGTTAAGCTGGAGAAATAAAATACATACTGCGGACAATTCTTTTTATTGCACATAACACAATGTTCCTTCAATGTATTTGACACATAATCTAAAGCCAGTTAGACATGCACCCTGTCAGCTTTTGACTGTCGAGTTATCCAGACTGTCAAAGTTGTCAAGTTAATGAGATTTTACTGTACATTTTTTAACTGTATCTGCTTCCTCAACAGCAATTGTCAAGTTTATACAGTAGCCTCGGTTCTTATTTTAGTCAAGGAAAGAAAATAAAAATTGGATTTGGTTAAATCTGGATTGTGGGACGTTTAATATTTTCTTATCTATAATAAGCCCTAGACAGGTTTTGCACGATGATAATCGTAGGTAGCAATTAAAAAAATGGGGTTAGGATGTTATCATAAATACAATAAGCATCTCTGGAGAAGATAATAAAAACTACAATACCTGTTATTAGTATGAACTTAATGTTGGTAGACCAAACAAATCACCCGTCTTTCTCACCATGGTAACGTAAACTCTTAATTGGTTAGGTCAAAGTTTAAGACTGAACGCTCATCTGCATTCAAGATAGTTATGTTTTTGCTAGTAGTTATGCATCACCACATTTTTCTATTAACTCTGAAATTACCAACAACTTTCAATAGTATATGTTTCTCTCTATTGTACCAATATTGAAAGTATTAATATGTTTCACTTCATATTATTGCACAGAGCATTGTAAGTTCTATAATGGAAAATTTGTAACATATTGCCAGTATATCAATTGGCAAATCTTGATTTTCACAAGCAAGGACAGTTGTATTAACATGTTTTATTACTCTAGCGGGAGGACATGAACTGTCTTAGTAATTCTTCCCTAGACTCCTCAATCCTTGTAAAAGCTGTGACCTCATATATTTGTTATAACATGTGGTAATGCTTCTATCATATATTCATCCAAATGGATACAAAACAAGGCATTGCTCGTTATAAGTCCATTTTCTAACTGGATGATCTCTCTGGTAGAAATCGAATGGAAAAAATATTTACACAGACAACACGAATCGTTAAAAGAAGAAACTGTAAAAATAGTTTAAACTATCTGTTTAGAATAGGAAATTATGGGTACCATGCAGAAGACATACTTTCTTAAGCAATTAAGAAAGAGAAATTTAAGGAAGCTATCCCGAAAGTAGTCGGGGAGAAATTTGCGATTTACATCATTACAAAAAACAGCAACAGTGCCAGTAGTCAGGGTCTTATGCAGCAAACACCTGTCATCAGGATAGGACACTAACCTGGTATTGCTTTGATCAATTATTTCCACAAAAATAACATTAAATTAGCTGAGTACCATTTATGGTACTCATGACCTGTGGCTGCAATTGTATGTTATTGAACGTTTGTATAACACCTTATTCTACAAAATATTACTGTATTTGTCATATAAATAAATGCTAAGGTTCATAAATTAACAAATAACTTTCTTTAGTAACAAACAAAACAATGTGGTGCTAAAACATCTGATTATTAGATTAGACACGAATACCAACGGAATAAAAAAAATTGTTTGCTAAGACTAGGGAAAGGTGATTTGGTATGTATATAAACGACTTTATATGCTTTTAAAAGAATCATGATCATTGGTATGGAAATAAATTAATTTTTTTAAACCCTTGAATAAGATGGGGTGAGTACCATATATGGTACTCATGGCCTCGTGTTGTATTTAGTCGAGTACCAGATATGGTACTCATGGCAGTCAGGCCTTGGGTCAAAAATACTGTATGGCAGTCAACCTGTTAAAAACTACTAAGGCTTTAAAAGTCACGCTAAGCTGTTAGTCCAACTTGCCGACAACATAAAATCTCTCAACTAAAATCCATACACATTTTACAATAATAGGCCTACTCTTGTAATGGATAAGATGAGGAGAAAGAAAGATCACAAAAACATAGAGGTCATATACTTTGTTTTATATTTACCAGATAGACAACTAGGTTAGACACTGATGTGATGATTGGTGAGAACGTAATATTACACTGCCAAGGCAAACCTGGTTGGTGTTAGCTTATGTTGTTGCCTTGTGGAGTGGAACTCAACACCACAAGGACAGGTTAACAGCAGATTCTTATGGTGGATCCAATTGCATGTAGCATTACAAGAGATTTTAACCTTCCAATGTTAGGATCTTTGAACCATCATAGCAAATTGAAATTTATTTCTTCCGTTCAATTTTAAAGGCTCAGTGCCTCTATAAAGACTTTCACCTATGTATTATTTGGTGGAGGCTTAGAAAATAATATGTTTTCTTTAAAAGAATCGCTGTAATAATACTGAGAATAACACAAAAACTGAGCACAGTTCACAACCTCTTTTGACTCATCAAACGTATGGCAAAAAAAGTACTTTCTTTTATTTGCTCCTAAAGCTGGTTTTGAACACCTTCAACTATGTCAGTTATTAATCTAGAGATAGTATCATTAGATAGTGAGATTGTTTTTAAGCTTTGCAGCATTTTGAAAATTGATCATATTTGCTCCCATATCAGTTGTGGCAGAAAAGAATCAATTCCTCAACAGTTGTTTGTGGTTTAATTTATATTTAGCAATGTTAAGACTCAAAGGTACTTTTAGCATGTACTTAATATGAAGTGGTTTTTACTAACATCAACAATATTTGTAATATTCACCTACTGACTTCATAGCCACAATAGTTCCTCAGAAAAAATACTCCACTGGTTTGTTTTTTTAAAAGCCAAAATGTTTAGTTTCCAGATGGTGTTTCATTTTTGAACTGATATACTTAACTATCTATAAACAAGATGACACTACTATCTATATCACTTTGACACATTCACTGCCTTCACTACTTGGAGAAGATCTTTATGAAAACTTATCCATTACCTATGACTGGAATTTACATTACTGTTATAAACATATAGAACAAAGTATATTAAAATTAACAGTCTGCTATACAAGATTCCAGCGGCACTTGTCAAGTTAGCTTACTGTCAGAGGATGTGCATGTTGTGTAGAAAGACAACCTTGGTTGTCAAGTGGAACCGTAGCAACAGGAGTCAGTGAACGGCACTAAGAGCAGTTGTTGGTTATTGAGGGAACGCAAATTAATCAAAATATGTTTATAAAACTATTGTAAACACTATAAAATGGATTTATTACTTACCTTATTTAAAGCGATTACAATAATGTTTCTTGATAAATTAACTTGTCATTGTTATAAGTAAAACATATCTTTAGTAACCTTATAAATCAGAGGGGATCAGCAGAATATTTATTTAACCTTAAAAGGGGGCCATACAATTATAAGCTAGAGAATCCCTGTTGTATGGGAGAAATTTACAATTGTGTTAAATGGTCAAATCTTGTTTATGTCCGTCTAGAATAATATTTTGTAAAAAGGATGGTAAGTGAAAGGGTTGTAACTGATGGTGTGACAGTGTCTTGTGTATGTAGGGCTGGTGAGAGGAGTAAGTCCATGAGGGGTCATTGGAGGACATGACAAAGTTACATCACTCTAGGATTGCAGGGCACAACATGCAACAGTTGTGAGTATTGAGAGAGTCCTCTGAGATGATGCATAAGTTGGGGCTACTTGCTGCAGGACGTGTTGTACATCTCTGTTTGCTTGTGTATACATGTGTATAGCAGTGGGATCTTTATGTTTTTGTCTTACGTCTTCCCATTACCGTTTAATACCCCCTTCAGTAATCCATAAGATGAAATCACAGATTGTATCTTTAACTCTTTTGAAAATTGATATTTCAATCAATAATTTTCCTACAAAACATTCTGAAGAATGTTACAAAATCAAACTAGTTAAAAAAGTACATTTAAATGTTAAACAATATAGTTGGTTCAATCCCAGCTTCATGTGCTAAAGGTTCTCAGTTCGATCCCAATCAGAGTCAATACATTTTGAGCAGGATCAGCTGATAATCACCAGCTGTTCATTTGTCATTGGGCTATTAATTAATGACACTTTCTAAGGAATAGTTGGCCTTAGTTTGTAACAATGACTACATTCGCTCATCTACACTCATCACACTCACGTTTGCCGGCGTGGTGGCTCAGTGGATAAGGCTTCGGACTGCGGAGGGTAGGGTCCAAGGTTCGAATCCCCACTGAGCCAACGGTCGGTACTTCACTCGTTGAATAAAGTTGACGCACAGGCCTGTAGGCCCATGTCAACTGGCGAGTGGTTTTACAAAAAAAAAAATTAAAAAAAATATTAAAAAATCCATATTCGCCCATATCTTGACGATCGGCGTCTAATGAAAAAAAATAATAAAAATAAACATTGAATTAAAATAGTAAGAATGATGAATAGGAAAAATCACAGAGGTGAAGTGTTTAGAAAACAGGATTGACAAGATTAACAAACTCATATAAACCATAAATAGTGCCCTTTGTTAGTCAGCTGTGAAGCTGTTTCTTCAGATATATGGACTCACACCTCTTGAAATTTTCTGGTAGCTTATTAAAAAGTCTAGCTCACCTGTAGGATTTTTTTCCTGTTAAGAGTTGCTCTATATATGCTCGTGGATATGGGTCATATGCTCGTCTTGTATTAACATTACCGACTTTCAGCGTTTCTTATATATACCATTGGCAGGATCTTGAAAAGGGTAGTAACTTCTCTGCAAGATTTATCTCGTTCAATATGATGTGTGTAAGCTTGTGTTTAGGATGGCCTTTTAACAACTATCGTACTTGTGTATCTCTGTGTCTGAACTACTTGTCTTGTGTATGTATACATATTTAATTTTGCGAGTGTACTTTTAGCTGTTTCAATAGAATGTTAAAAACTAACCAGAGTAATTATTTAATAATATAAAAGTTGCCTGTTCAAAGTTCGTTTGAGTTGTAAATAATTTCTTTACTAATCTCATAATGATGTTGAACAACAATAATTTTTTTCAAGGACTAAAATTGGTTATTTAAGTAGCATTATAAAGGGAATCTTGCAATGGGGGAGGTTCATATCCACAAATTAGTTGGTAGACTTAGCACTGCTTGCTATGCTATTAGAAACATTATCAGATAAAAAAACTACTTTACATCGCCAATGAGATATGGTACAATATGATGGGGAACTTCTCATTTTACTGAGATTGTTTTTAAGATGCAAAAAATAGCATTAAGAGCTTCATCCAACTGGATTATAATGAATCATATATAATGTGTTACTAATGATTACAAATAATGACATTACATACCATTTTTGTTCTTGAAATTGTATGTTTTGTGCATCAAAGTAGTTTGTTAAAGGGACATGAATATAGCACCAGAAAGAATTACAAACCTTCTCATAGAACCTCACTTACAACAATATCAGTTTCTTATTTAGGTCAGCATTTTTATAATAATAATAATAATAATAATAATAATTTATTTACGTCAATATATGTATAAAATAAACTACCACAGGAATGAAAAGTAACTTTTACACTTAAATATAAAGTAAAAAGATATTTAATTTCCTCTGCTCAATAGTGTGGATGAATCAGCCCTGTATAGCAGGGGCTTTGGATAGATTTTCATTTTTAATTTTAGAGAGGCTTGATATTATTGAACATTAAGTCTTAATGTTTTTATATTTATCTAGTTTAGTATGAATTGTATTATTTTAATTGTAATAGTTTTGTTTGTATTGATATCGTTTTAATGTTGACTTACCTTATAACATTGTTGTTATTTTGGGTAAATAAAGCACTATGACATATATATATATATATATATATATGTATATATATATATATATACCTATATATATATTTCACATAACTGTCCTGATTTTTCCGGAAGAGCAATGAAAATAAACACTGTAACAAGGAAGGGTTTGGCAGAGCCTTAGCAGTTTGTGTTCATCAGTGGCGTTACACTGATTTCCCAGGAGGCTGCAATTCTTGCAGTTCACCTCACTTAAATCCCAAATATATTATTTCCCTAGTTATAGAACCCTTTCTAGACCATTATGCACCATTTGGATTTGTGTGTAAAGGGAAGTGTTATTCTTTGTTCGTGAAAAAGCGTACATATGTTTTATTATTGTTATAAAAGTGGGTTAGTAGTTTGACATGAAAAAGTACACTCTAAATTGTTTTAATTGAGACATCATATCTATGGAAAATGCCATATAATTGATCGGTTGGTTTGGGCATCAATTATGTTGTTTGGAGTGAAAACAAATTTTCATGGCTGTAATAATTGGTCAAATATGAAAAACGGTGATTTAGCAATTTTACTTGGAAAATAATCTATTTTACTGTTGTTCATGTATACATTTATATGAAGCAAAATAACTACCACATTCATAGTTTTTCAAACATATTAAATTTTGGAATGCTGGAAATGCTTTTATTTTATCCAATTTTATTGCATTCTATAAGAATATTTAAAAAGTGTCAGTTCAACAATGACTACACATCTTTAAGAAGCGAGAAGCCAATGTTAAAAAGTCAGACCACTTTTTTCTAATTTTGCCTGCCGTTAGGTTGAGCTTGTTGCGTGGTAGCCTAGAGTTAGAGGGAGGATTCCGAATTTCCGTGAGAATGATAGAGAGAGAGAGGGGGGAGGAGGGAACCAGCGTTGTGTATCGACAGCTGCGCTAAGCTCGTTTCGTCTCCTACTGGAAGTCTGACTATTACCCTATCTCTTTTTGCTTCTTATATATCTGTATTCATCGATTTAAATTCATTATAATTATTTAATTAATTAGTCTAAGAAATATTCTCACAAAGATTTATTTCATTTACAATTATGAAAAATATATAATAATAATCAGTAAAGTGAATGACAACATTATCATTTAATTAAATAAACCTACATTTTACATATATATTGCTAAGAAGCACAAAACAAAAAATAACTCAGCAATAGAATTTACCAAGCACGAAAATAAGCCCTAGACTATCGTTATAAAAATATAATATCTAATGCTTATTGGTTATTTTCAATCTCAACACCATTCTTGTAAATAACATCAGAATAAAATTTTAATTTCAAAGCTTATTTATCCAAGATGAGCATCTTACACATTTTCTAGTCTTCAGTTCTAAACTTTGTTTTTTTATTTTAGCCTGTTCTTCTCACTCCACCACCTTTTCATTCTGTTTAGATTCTTTGAAAATAAAAATAATGTGATGCACATTAATGTTTGTTTAGGTTTGTAATTTTTTATACAAAATAGATTTTGGAGAAATGGGATGGCTTTATTTTGATTTTCAATAATCCAAAAGTATATCTGGATATCACCTAATAATATTTGATAACATCCCTGTGAGTTGCTAAGTTAGTTATAAACTTAACACAATTAAATATTTAGTTTTTATTTATATTATTGTGTTTACAACTGAAAATATAATTTGAGGCACATGTTTTGTAATATTTATTCTTGTTGCTTTGGAGTAGAAGTCAAGAAAACAGTTTTACCCTAATAAGAAGTAAGTAATTTTGATTTGTTTATTAATAAAGTTTTTTGTTGTTTAAGCTCATGTTTAACCAACATCCAAGTCAAATAATTTCAAGATTAATGCTTTTCTGTACCCATCCTGATATTTGCAAAGTGAAGACTTATTCTGTTTTAGTATTGAAATGGAATAATAGAATTTTTTTGGACTTATTCTATAAAGAAATATCAATTTTTATCATCCAGTTAGTGTGGAATAATACCCACACTAATGTAATATTCTTCTTGTAGATAAACAATATAATTATTATACTTTAGAATAAATATTAATAGTTTATATTGATTAAACAAAATATAAAATGTGATTACGTTTACACTGTGTCCTCCACAATGATTATGTTGATACCGTCAAGGTCTCCTTGTGAAGGGCTCAGAACAGTTGTGGGAGGTGTGTCCTGCAGACAACTTGGTTTGTTGAGGGGTTGTGCGATAATGCACTCTGTATAATACATGCTACCCCTCACATATATAAAGGGTGTGCCACACGCCATATACATCCTTCACAGTATACTGTTGGTAAACTTTCTTCTCGTTCCTACAAAATAGGTAATTTTATTTTTAAACGAAATTGACAGTTTTGCTGGAATTAAGTTATTGCAACTCTCTACACTGTTGATTTAAGTTGTGATCAATTATTGTATATAATATTATGTATTGGGTTGAATTAGCTTGTGTTTGTTAAAGCCCTTCCCAAACAAACGTTTTAAGTGGTCGCATTCGAAGGTATAAGTGGTCGCATTAAGTAGTCATTTCTTAAAATATATTCTTGTGTATCCTTTCATGAGTGTTAGTTTCGTGCCAACATAATATGAACTGTTAAAAATGTTATCGTGATATTTATCAACATCATTTTTTATTCTTATAAAATAGTTTAAGTTTCGATCATAACAAATCTTAATTTAAGAATTTTTATTTACTGCATTTCAATTTTTACTATGGATTTATTACTATGCAATAAACAATTATTTTAGAAAGTTGTCGTAGTAACTTGTATTGAAAGGTGGTTAAACTTGATTAAAATTATATTATTTCAATTCGGCATAATGCTTAAAAGCGATTTATTTGCAAGTGTATTAAAAATGTTTCACTATCGCTTACAGAAATATTTCAATTCTTTCAACTAACGAAGCTCAGTATTTACAGGATTTCCGTGTATCAACTTGTCAGAAAACCTCTTGAGACGCCAGTCCACGGAACAGGTCCTCGCCTCCAATCAATCCGCGTCTCTCCTAAATGACTTTTGATAGTGTAGCCAAAGCTCTCACGTTCACGATGATTATGCAATCTCGTTTCCATGCTGGTTTCACATTGTTCGTCCTTCAACAGAACTGGAAGTCCCTCTTGTAAACTAGTGTGTGATATAATTACCAATAATACCTATAGACTTATTGTCAGAGGTACTTTATCCCTGTTATAATTCAGACAATAGTATACAAACAAACCACTTTTATCAGAATCCGTTAAATGCTAAAACTGAAACATCTTAAAGTTAATTAATACGAAATGTTTCAACTATTTATTTTGTAGTTATGTGATGTCACGTAAATTATGGCATATTTTAAAGTTGCGGTAATATAAAAGTTGTTAGCAGGGGAAAGGGAGTCAGAGAGTTTAAGATTAATTGCACCCTAAGTACACACAGTCGGGCTCGGCCAGTTATGTTGGTTTGGTTTGCCCCCAACGTCAAGCTGCGTTTAAACTTCACTTCTGACAGTGTTGTGCGTTTATTAGCAGCTGACCAAGACATGCAAACTCACAGTAGTCAGTTAACAACGCCTTCATTAGAACTTGACGCTTGACGTTCCGTAGAGCCGATTATTTTGGCCTGTTGCTTGATAAATCGATGCCAATCCAACAATTTTTTGTTTGTTTTTATTTGACAATATTTACTGACTTATCCCACCCATTTGGCAAATTATCAAATTAAGTATCCTTATAGGAATATATTTCAGGTTTTGAAACAACATGAGAGCGCACTGCTCTAAAAACAAAAATGTCCGAATATTTGCGAAATACCTGAAAAAGAGAAAAAACCGTTGGATTGAGGCACCAAATTGAAGGTTTGTTTAGGTGGGCCCACTGCTCAAAAACAAAAGTTACTGAACATTTGTGAAATACGTTGTGTTTTACATCACACTGTATTGTGGCATAAAATTTAAGTTTTGTTTGCCAAGATTTGGAGTATAAGGAAGGAAAGACAGTAGGATGTTTTCACTGCCCCAAAAACCAAAATGCCCGAATGTTTTAGGGCAACGTTTAATGTTGTAAACATACTCAGTGGGTCATCAAATTCAAGTTTATTCGCTCCAAATATATATATATATATGCATAAAATCCAAATACCATTGACTGACTCACTCATCACAAAATCTCAAAAATCACCGAAGGGATTTACACTAAATTTTAAAGGAAGATAGCTTTAGTATCGAAGAGACCCACTAAGAAAGGATTTTTCGAAATTCCATACCTAAGGGGTACAAGCAGCCCCTCAAAAAAAATTTTTATAAGAATAACATTGGGTTAATTTTATTAAACTAATAACAGCCGTTTTATAAATAAATATGTTTTTTGTATGTTTGACATTATCATATTGATGCATTATTAGTTTAATATTCAGCTGTTAAACAAAAACAAAGGGTATTTATACAAACGAAATTAGCTTCAGCGAGAGGCTGTAAATAAGTTTAATGTTACATAGTTAATCTACTATTACTTGTAGTTAAGTCACATGCCGAGGCCGAAGGTCAAGGTTTTTGAGCGCAGTGAGAGTCGGGGTGTCCCCTAGTAAGAATATAATGATGAAACATTACTGAGTGAAGCAGGGGTCTCCTCTAACTGAGGGAAGTCCAGTATAAGTAAACAATGCATTTGAGGGTGTAGTGTATGGAGATTGGTTGGAGTATATGACTTGTCCCTGGAGAGAATGGAGGCGTGGATCTGGAACGTAAACAGGTCGTAAAGACAACTGAAATCCTCCATTCAGTTGGAAATAGTCCATTGGGAGGGTGGATTTCATCGTCAGCGCAGTTTCCGCGAGGACAATATATTGTGGGCTACAATCTCGCTCATTTAGTAGTCGCATTGTTCAAAACACGTTTCTACATATCACATTTATTTAAATATTAACGGGTATTATTAAGATTGCATATATAGTTGTATAGTTGAATTAAATTAATTGAGTAAAAATTGTAAGCCAACACCTAAACAACCGGTACTCTTGTGGTAAACTTGCCACCGAACGGAGGTTGAGACATGAGAGGGATAGTTGGAAGGTCACTAGGCCAAGGTGTTCAATATCGGTATTATATAGGAACTAAATAATAACCTGCTATTTATTTTTGGGAGATAAGTGTTTAAGTTTAGCACATATATTTACATTCCTATGAAAAACAATTTTGTTACGATTATTTCCTAATTTACTCTTGTTGTTTGTTGCGCATTTGGGTTGGATTTTATTGATTTATTTTTTATTTATATTTTGTTTTGACAGCATTAAAATTTTGCATCTTTGTGAAGTGAGAGTCAATATTAAACATTTTCAAAATTTATGAGTAAGATACTACTGAGTTGTAATGACCGAATACATTGAAATATAAGTATCTTAAACTTCTCAATATTTTCTATTTGAAAGATAAATTACTTGCGGATACCAAATTAACTATCCATTTTCAAGTTTTGAGTTAACAGGCGTGCAAATAAACCACATGCTTAAAACCTTGAGGTTCTTTTAATTGATTATTTGAAAGCATTTCCCAACATACGTAATATCAATTTCGTTAACAGTTTTTTTTCTCCAATTTATTGTCCAGACTTATGTCTGTTGAACGTGTTTTTAATAATCTAAACCCATCTTTTGCTTTGGCTTAAAATTAATTCTATAGAATAATGCATGAATGAATTTAATTGATAAGCAACCATTAAAACCTGTAAATAAAAATTATGTGGGAGTTTATAATGGCGTAATTTTTTTTTACTTTACATTTCATAAAGAAAGAAGACAAGGAAGTTGGTAAAGAACGTTGTGAGCTGCCGATAAGCTTATTGCTTTCTACATCATTGGGGTTCACGCGGGTATCGACAGTTCCAGCATATCGTACCACGTACTCCATATTTCTAGTCGTGCGTGTTATGAAGGAAAAAAGTGGTTTTTTTTGTCAAGGTGAGAAGAGCCTGATGTGAGCTGCCAATAAGTCTATTGCTGTCTACATCATTGGGGTTCACGCCGGTATCGACAGTTCCAGCATATCGTATCACGTACTTCATATTTCCAGTCGTGCGTGTTATGAAGGAAAAAAAGTGGTTTTTTTTTTGTCAAGGTGAGAAGAGCCTGATGTGAGCTGCCGATAAGCTTATTGCTTTCTACATCATTGGGGTTCACGCCGGTATCGACAGTTCCAGCATATCGTATCACGTACTTCATATTTCCAGTCGTGCGTGTTATGAAGGAAAAAAGTGGTTTTTTTTGTCAAGGTGAGAAGAGCCTGATGTGAGCTGCCGATAAGTCTATTGCTGTCTACATCATTGGGGTTCACGCCGGTATCGACAGTTCCAGCATAGTATCACGCACTCCATACTCTCAGTCGTGCGTGTTATGAAGGAAAAAAGTTGTTTTTGTGAAGGTGAGAAGAGCCTGATGTGAGCTGCCAATAAGTTTATTGCTTTCTACATCATTGGGGTTCTAGCCGGTATTGACAGTTCCAGCATATCGTATCCCGTACTCCATACTTCCAGTCGTGCGTGTTATGAAGGAAAAAAGTGGTTTTTTTGTCAAGGTGAGAAGAGCCTGATGTGAGCTGCCAATAAGTCTATTGCTTTCTACATCATTGGGGTTCACGCCGGTATCGACAGTTCCAGCATATCGTATCACGTACTCCATATTTCCAGTCGTGCGTGTTATGAAGGAAAAGTGGTTTTTTTGTCAAGGTGAGAAGAGCCTGATGTGAGCTGCCAATAAGTCTATTGCTTTCTACATCATTGGGGTTCACGCCGGTATCGACAGTTTCAGCATATCGTATCACGTACTCCATATTTCCAGTCGTGCGTGTTATGAAGGAAAAAAGTGGTTTTTTTGTCAAGGTGAGAAGAGCCTGATGTGAGCTGCCAATAAGTCTATTGCTTTCTACATCATTGGGGTTCACGCCGGTATCGACAGTTCCAGCATATCGTACCACGTACTCCATATTTCCAGTCGTGCGTGTTATGAAGGAAAAAAGTGGTTTTTTTTTGTCAAGGTGAGAAGAGCCTGATGTGAGCTGCCAATAAGTCTATTGCTTTCTACATCATTGGGGTTCACGCCGGTATCGACAGTTCCAGCATATCGTATCACGTACTCCATATTTCCAGTCGTGCGTGTTATGAAGGAAAAAAGTGGTTTTTTTGTCAAGGTGAGAAGAGCCTGATGTGAGCTGCCAATAAGTCTATTGCTTTCTACATCATTGGGGTTCACGCCGGTATCGACAGTTCCAGCATATCGTATCACGTACTCCATACTTTCAGTCCATACTTTCTACATTATTGAATATCTTGCCTTTATTGTCAAGTGTATTTATCACTCTAATTTAACGTCTTTTATCTAAATTTTTCCCTCTCAGTCGTGTGTACAAAGAGGAATAAAGTTGTATTTTTCTAGATATGGGAAAATCGATGTAATTTATGTTTAGACTAGACTAGATGATGCTACGAATATAATTCAATTTCACGAAATGTTTAAGAAGTATAACTTTTATGTAGCATATTTTTATGGCGTGATTGCTCAGTGGCCAAGCCTTCGGACCACGGAGGGCAGTTTCCAAGGTACGATCGGTATTTCACTCTTTGATTGAAGTGTATGTGCAGGCATGCGAGCAAGCGAAGTAAATGTCGCTACGCAGTCTTACCTTCCGATACTATAAGTCAATGTGAACACTTTTGTGTTTGTTTGTTGTTTGTTTTACGAACAACTACCCTTTGGTAGTTGTTTGTTTTACGAAAAAAAAGCTTGTGAGATCGTGCCTTTTATCAAACTTTTTTTGTTTGTGCAGTAAAAATGCTGATTCTTTAAGTTCAACTGTCATTTCGTTATACTACTAAAAAAAAAAATAACGTTATGTTATAGCTAATTTTGCGTACATTAATGCTTTGAGACACCGGACCCAACAAACACAATTATTGTTTCAGTTCAAAAATAGTTCGTGTATGACGTATGTACAGCTAAAATCAGCTGTGATTTAGAAAATTTAACAAAATTTTAATATTTTAAAAGGAAATGAAATGAAAAAAGTTTTATTAAGTGAGGCATAGTTAGGACCATTACGTCCTCTCTTACACTTAACCTCATAATGGTCATAAAAGGAGGTACGTGCTCTAGCTTCTCACATTAGTGTACATTTTCTTTTCATATGAAGCCTCCAGTATTTTCTCTTTAAAACCTACTATTACCAATAGACTACATGATTGTGTACTATAGCCTGCTATTGGCCCCTAAGTATCACAAGATAGGCATTACTTATTTATGTAGGTAGCTCTCACGGGATTCAAGTTTGCCATATTAGTTCAAACTTCGGAACCATCATAACTTATAATCAATTGACGGGCCAACAACTTTACTATGGATTGAATTAGTTTGAAAGTTGTCTCATTGATTAGCAGTTAGTGTTAATTAGTGCGAAACTAGAAACCGGACGAAAAGAAATGGAACGTTGATGGTCCTATATTTGTTGCGTCGCTGAAAGTTTCTTGTTCCTTGTCCAGTCAAGGCCTTGTAAAGTTCTTTGTAATGGAGGATATGACAGTTGTTTTGTAGTATTGTCTTAGAAGTTGCCTTTTGAGTATATAAGGATAAAATAGTATGGTACTTAAGAATCGCTAGAAAAAGATATCCGTTTCTAAGGTCACATTAGGTTCTTCTATTATCTCAAATTATCTGTATACTTGTTTTCCGTTGATTTTATCAATGTTAGTGTTACATTTTTATTGTCTAAGAAATACATATAATTTGTTTGAACACAACCATATACGTTGGTAGTTTTATTCATATACAGACCGTATATGGCACTCCCACGTAGTGATGTGGGCCGGATAAATACTGAACGGGTAGGTAAATATGAAACGGGTATTTATCCCAAGTCCAGGTAAATACACAAACACTGAGTATTTTTATGGAATTTAGTGAAGATTGACTTGTTTTTATGAAATTCCCATGCTGTAAGGATGTTAAAACGTGATGACTAATAGGGTTTTCAAGTTTTTAAAATGGTTTTCACAAGCATTTCACTTCTTAGCATGATCGATCTTAATACCCAAGTCCTGGGAATTTATGGTTTTCACAAGCATTATTTCACTTCTTAGCATTGTCGATCTTAATGCCCAAGTACCGGGTATTTGTGGTTTTCACAAGCATTTCACTTCTTAGCATGATCGATCTTAATACCCAAGTCCTGGGAATTTATGGTTTTCACAAGCATTTCACTTCTTAGCATGGTCGATCTTAATACCCAAGTCCCGGGTATTTGTGGTTTTCACAAGCATTTCACTTCTTAGCATGATCGATCTTAATACCCAAGTCCCGGGTATTTATGGTTTTCACGAATGTAATATTAACACCCCGGTGTTAAATAAATGTAAATTTATTAAAAATTACAGATCACAAATAAATATCATAATTTATAATAACTACGTGTACTATCATTAATAGGTCAACCTTTATTACTTTTTTTATTAAAATTAGTGATTTCATTAATTTTAATCGAACTGTCTCGTTCACATTCTTTTGACAATTGTCAAACGATTACCCGATACACATTAATATCGTCCAAATAAATGGTAAATGCGAATCCCTTTTTCTCTGAGACGTGCCATTACTGGCTTCAACATTTTTATGAAATTAAAAGGGTTTGAACATAATCCAAAAATGCGGGTGGATAATTTCTATTGCACGTGTATAGGTGGGCGGTTGGGTAACTACCGTTGCACGTGTATGGGTGGGTAATTACCACTGCACGTGTATATGTAGGTGTCCTCCAATGCACGTGTATGGGTGAGCGGGTGGGTCACTCACATTGCACGTGTATGGGTGGGTCACGTCCATTGCACGTGTATGTGTGGGCGGGTGGGTAATTAACATTGCACGTGTATGGGTGGGCGGGTGGAACACTCATATTGCACGTGTATGGGTGGGTCACGGCCATTACACGTGAATGGGTGGGTCACTTTCATTCCGCGTGTATGGGTGGGCTGTTGGGTAACTACCATTGCACGTGTATGGGTGAGCGGGTGGGTAAATACCATTGCACATGTATGGGTGGGCGGGTGGGACACTACCATTGCACGTGTATTTTACTACCATTGCATCGAATTAGCGTTTGTTTTAATTTTAAAATTAAATGCTTAAGTTTATTGACTTGACAAGGTTGTTTTCGACAATTAGGAAATCCAAGCAGAGATTGCTGGTAGGAGTAAATGGGATTGATGTAAATTGTGTCCGTGGAAAGCAATTCGATGTCGTATTCATTACCGTGTCCACGCCATTACAACTCAAATTACTGTAATACCAGGGACAGTCTTGCCACCCTTAAAAGCAGAAATTGTTTATTACAGAAGTGATTCTTCACATCTAATTTGGCGTTGAATATTTGACTGTTAATCAAATCATAAGTATATTGATCAGTTATACTATCGTGTTGCCATTTATTTAAAGCCATAAACAGTGATAAAATTAATAAAAAATGAAAACATAATAGAACATTTGAAATCTGCAAGTACCATCTACAGTAAGAAGTACTTGTGTATTAAAGTATTGATTTTTCGTCGCATAACTAAGTCCCAATAAAACACCTGCTTCTTTAAATGGATGAAGTCCAGTTAAAACAGCGCAATGGGCAGTCATTAACTATAAGTGACCCATGGTTTGAGTGTCAGCTCCGCAATCTCATGTCTGATATACTCCGTTTAAAACAGCTTCCGTATTGGGAGCGAGCGGCCGTCAGGGGGTGGATCGGACAGTGTTGCCACTTCGTCGTTAGAGAAAGCTACCAGCGATCAGCTGACTCGTCGCTCACCACTCAAGACGTCTATAAGCTTACTGCCAGAGAAAGGAATATTCCCTTCTCTGTGTAACTGTTTAGTGCGATGTTCTAATATTCCAATATTGTAACTTTATTGCATTACAGGATTCATTTTTATGGATAACTGTATATATTATTAAAAGAAAATTTAAATGAAAACATGAGTTCTCTAAAATATTTAATAATTAGTTGATTAGCATGTTTCAGACTTAGTCCATTTTCAAAAACATTACAAATCTCTCAAACTAACAACCAAACAAAAACAAAGTTATTTGGAATAAAAATAAAACATACGATTAAAAATATTAATTTACACACGCAAATACTTCTTTCATTATATATTTTATTTTTATTCAAAATTCCTTTGTTTTTTGTTTAAGAGATTTATTATATTTTTGAAAATGGACTATATAAGTCTGAAACATGTTAAACAACTAATCATTTGTTATAATCTTAATCATAATCATAATCTTAAATATTCCAGGAAACTTATGTAAAAAAAATTTTATAATTATGGAACTGTATTACAGTTAGGCCCTATATTATGTACGTTTATTTACCTTTATTGGCAAATGTTTCATTTATATTATTATAAAAATAGTTGTTGATCTAAAGGACGTTTTAGTGTTTTTCAATGTTCATTATAACAAAAATAGTACTTTTTAATATTTAATATTATATATTAAGTGTAATAAATTAATAACGTCTAAAATGTTAATAAGGTTTTAATTAACAATTATCACACTAACAATACAGTATTAATATTAAACATTTTGATTGTGTAAAAAAGTTCAAAAATATTACCTGTCTAAAATTCTGAAAACTTTAGCACATTTCCTTGAATAGGGGAATGTGGGAAAACTCCCGCTTAAAGATGTGTCCACGTCTTCTTCGTACACGTCAATGTCTTGGTTAATGTCATTCAAATAACACTACTCTCCGTTTTCTGATTCTTCATCGCTGTCGCTTTCGTCTTCATCTCCACCATTGACATTGATAATCATCTGTTCGACGTCCTGCTCCATGATGCCTTCCTTAAGCCATGCTTCGTCTATGATTTTCTTTGTATGCTCTACAACATTTTTCCATGCAGAAGAGGAAACGTTTTCTATTGCCTCCATTGTTAGTTTTTTTGTTTCTGTAAGATTAAACAGCTTATTGTTCCTTGCTACATATCCCTTAACTTGAGCCCAGATCAACTCAATACTGTTGAAATGACAGTGGTAAGGTGGCAGTCTGATAACTTTGTGTCCGCTTTTCTTAGCCAAATCATCAATGATCTAAGTTGGATTTGGTGGTTTGTTTTGAGTTATAATTTCCAAAAGCTCCGCTTTTGTTAATTCCTCTTCAAACAGTACACCGTGTCCTTGTAGCCATTCCTTCATGTCCGCCTTCTTGGCTGATATTGTGGGAACTTTGTCCAACAGTTTTGAATGGTAAGACGCATTGTCCATTACAATTGTTGTGGGGTTCCTGAGCCGTGGAAGCAGAGTGTCCTTAAACCATGACAGAAATGTGTCACTGTTAATTTCTTCGTGGTAATCTCCTGTACCTTTGGACTTGAATAACAAACAGCACTCCGGAACAAAACCATTGGAGCTCCCGGCATGCAGAAGAATTAATCGTTCACCTTTACCTAAAGGTGCAGCCATTGTGCCCGTTATAGAGCCATCCGACCATCCTTTTGCTAAACAATGGCCCGTATTCACCCAAGTTTCGTCCAACCAAACAATATTTTCAAAACATTCTTTCCTGATTTCTCTTAAAAACTTACAACGCTTAGCAACAATGTCGTTCCTCTCCAAAAGAATCCTTCTTTTGTTAATTTTTTCATATTTGAAACCAATTGAAGAAGGGCGTGCAGTGAAGATCTGGATCCTCGAAATAAATCAGCTTCCCTCAGGGAGACTTGCAGCTTCTTTAAAGTAGGGTGTTCTTTTCTGCAATAGTATCCATAAATATGACGTCGAATTGCATCTTGTTCGAATGCATCAAGTCTTGTTACTCTTCTATTGATGTTTCTTTTTTATTTGGGGTATTTAATGTTGAAGGTTCACCTTGATTGATTTTTTCAACCTTTTCTTTGCAAATACTCACAAATGTACTTTTGTTAATGCGCAGTGCGGCTGCTGCTCTATCCACAGCCTTATCCACTGGCAGTAATGGACCCTTATTTCCTTTTTCTTCTATAAAATACTGTCTTACATTGAACACTAACTCACGAGCTTGGCTTCTTAAAGGCGCTCCTTGTCCTATTTTCTTGTAGGGAGAACTCCGTTTCTCGTGTATTCGAGGTCTTCCTCTCTTCTTCCTGGGTTCAGTAGGCTCAGCCATCACAAAATATACAGCGACAAAATCAAACAACTGAAAACTTCGGCGTTACAGTAGTACCCCACAACGTACCTCAATTAGTGATTAAACACTAGATTTAGTCTTGAAAAAGACTGTTCGATAAATAAAAGATTCACACACGAGTAGTAAACTGACTCAAGTATAAACAGCGAGGTAGGAAGATGACTGCATGGCGAACCAAGAGACACTGAGCCATCCCTTGTCAATCAACACTAAGCGGCAACGCTGTGCAAAATCGCCCCTCGCTGATTGGCCGAGCCCTCGCCGAACCTGTTTTGGTGCACGGTGGCCAGCGACGGCCGCTCGCTCCCAATACGGAAGCTGTTTAAAACGGAGTATAATTATCCATTCCCAATTATATTTACAGTGATTGCATCATCCGCACTAGTGCATAAGGAACCCAACATTGATACATTCCTTAATAGAAATGGAAGTGCACTCTAGCTATGAAAGTCAAAGAATCTGATACCAGAAACTTCTTCCGACCGTCAGTTGACGCCCAACTGGTTTTTGTCTAAAATTAAACAGAGAACCCAGTCGAAGCAGTGGTTTTGTATAGTTTAGATACACAGAAAGTATAGAGCTATCAAGGAAGCAGGAGAGATTCGTGTAGGTAAGACCTTTTTAAACTCCTAAAGTAGTGTGCGGGAGATTCGGGTAAGTAAGGTGTTTTTAAACTCCTAAAGTAGTAGGAGAGACTCGGGTAGGTAAGGTGTTTTTAAACTCCCAAAGTAGTAGGAGAGATTGGAGTAGGTAAGGTCTTTTAATTTTCGTAAGTAGAGCAACATTGCATCTAATTAAGGAGGATATATGTTGCACGTCGCTTGAAGTCATGGTAGAGTTGTTATGAGGACACTGCTTATCCTCATTGTTCTGTTTGGTGTTTAATCAGTCCTCGCACATACGTAGCCTACTGATAAGCCAATATACATACAATCGTACATACGTGCAATGTTTGAGTAAACAAGGGTCGAATATGTAGTACGCAATACTACAAGAATCGGCTTCCCAGGATGATCCAGCAAGTTGACGTACAATGTTAGTTCTGATTCTTAGTTTACCCGCCTTCTGAAGGTGACTTTTTAAACAGATGTTTACGTGATATGACTACTAAGCACTGTGGGTGCTCACTGTTTTCCTGCATAACATAATTGACAAATATGAGACTAGGCCCAAGTGTAAGGGGGGTTTCTTCAGTTTTTTACTGCTCTCGTTTGAAGTTGAGAGATCATATATATGAATTTTACCAACTATAAATATGGCTGTCGACAGTGCAATTGTTGAGTAAAAGAAGATCAACAATAGATCCTTGTGGCAATCTATCGTTGATCAATAGTAAGTAATAGCTTCAAAAAAATACAGCACTTTTTAAAACGGCTTAGTATATGTAAAATAAATAAGTTTTACAGATACATTAAAATAGTATTAAATTATTTTAATATAGCAATGAAATTACTGCCAAATGCGTTCTTTAAAAATTTGTAACTTTTTGTACGTGTGTTAAATCTGCTTTACGTATGACTTTAACACGTAAATATCTTGTCTCACAACATATTTTGCTTGGGGATTGAGTTTTTTTTTAGTTCTAATGTCCTAAGGTTTTTTTTAGTTCTATATTGTGTGGAATAATTGATAATGTTACAGCAGATGATTGTAAGCCATGTGTGGTTGATTAACATAAGGCCGGGAGAGGTGCAAGAACAAATGAGTATATTTAAAGCAGCAAATTAAAATCTTGTAGTAATAATAATACCACTTGTAGAAAACTGTATTTTTATCGGCAGCTTTTCATACGTGTTCTATAAGTATAGCTTGTTGTTATCTTTCAAGTGCTGTGGTTTCGGCTTTTTCCATCGAATGCTTATCATTGTGGTCGTTATACGTGTTTCGCTTTCTTATGGCCGTAGCTGTAGCGTATTAAATGCAAACGAAGTATGCAGTGAGTGAGTAAAGAAATATTTATTAGTGTAGAAGAGCCAGTAAATTTAGTAGACTTACTGTAGACGAAAAATAATTAATACAAAATATGAAAAGACCACAATGGAATAGCAGGAAGCGAAGTTAATTTTTACGAATTTAATCCAAAGTTGAATAGGCCTAAGTTTGTCTATTTAAAGTTATGTTTCAACTGACAGTCGTTTGCTGGAACGTGTTAGCGTAGCTCTCGCCTTGTCATTGTAGGGGAGGTCAGCAATGTTCTACTTAGCAATCACTAAATTACACCTACTCGAGTATTTAAAATTAGGTGTCAACTGACATTCGTAGATGGAACGTATTAGCGTATCCCTCGCCCTGTCATCGTAGGGGAGAGGTGAGCAACGTTCTACTTAGCAATCACTAAATTACACCTACTCGAGTATTTAAAATTAGGTGTCAACTGACATTCGTAGATGAAACGTATTAGCGTATCCCTCGCCCTGTCATCGTAGGGGAGAGGTCAGCAACGTTCTATTTAGCAATCACAAAATTACACCTATTAAAACATTTATAGTTAGGTGTCAACTGACAGTCGTTTTCTGGAACGTGTTAGCGTAGCTCTCGCCTTGTCATTGTAGGGGAGGTCAGCAATGTTCTATTTAGCAATCACAAAATTACACCTATTAAAACATTTATAGTTAGGTGTCAACTGACAGTCGTTTTCTGGAACGTGTTAGCGTAGCTCTCGCACTGTCATCGTAGGGGAGAGATCAGAAACGTTCTATTTAGCAATCACAAAATTACACCTATTAAAACATTTATAGTTAGGTGTCAACTGACAGTCGTTTTCTGGAACGTGTTAGCGTAGCTCTCGCCCTGTCATTGTAGGGGAGGTCAGCAACTCTACTTAGCAATTACAAAATAACATCTATTAAGATATTTAAAGTTAGGTATCAACTACAAGTAGTTTGCTGGAACGTGTTAGCTTAGCTCACGCCCTGTCATTGTAGGGGAGGTCAGCATTGTTTTACTTAGCAATCACTACTCAAGTATTTAAAATTAGGCGTCAACTGACAGTCGATTGCTGGAACGTTTTAGCGTAGCTCTCGCCCTGTCATTGTAGGGGAGGTCAGCAATGTTTTACTTAGCAATTACTAAATTACACCTACTCAAGTATTTAAAATTAGGTGTCAACTGACATTCGTTTGCTGGAACGTGTTAGCGTAGCTCTCGCCCTGTCATTGTAGGGGAGGTCAGCAATGTTTTACTTAGCAATCACTAAATTACACCTACTCAAGTATTTAAAATTAGGTGTCAACTGACAGTCGTTTGCTGGAACGTGTCAGCGTAGCCCTCGCACTGTCATTTAGGGGAGGTCAGCAATGTTCTACTTAGCAATCACTAAATTACACCTACTCGAGTAATTAAAATTAGGTGTCAACTGACAGTCGTTTGCTAGAACGTGTTAGGCGAGCCCTGTCATTGTAGTGGAGGTCAGCAATTTTCTACTCAGCAATCACAAAAGGACACATATTCAAGTAATGTTTGGCTTGTTTCCTTGTTCATACTGAGTTTAAAAGAGGAAATGTTTTGACGTTTAGTAACAAATAATTTTGTAATGTTAAATTCCCTAACTCCATGGGTGTCAGGTGTATTAGGATTCGTTCTAGTTCCCTTGGTAACATTTTAGAGATTGTTTTACCATCTACGTTTGTACGTAAACTTTGTGAGATATCGCTTGATTACTGTATAAATGAACATATACGAGTTCCTGTCGTATAAATAGATTCTTAAGGTCGTGAGTTCCTGGGAATACGTAGTCTCCAAACCCGCCGGGGAATATCACCCATACGTTCTCTTTCCAGGATCTGTTCCCCCGCCATGCCTGCAGTGGGTGTCATACTTAGGGTAGTATTGCAATTATAATAAGAAATGAACCCAAGTGTGTTCCCAGTGAATGCTATGTTGGCTGGCACGTACTATAGAGGAGACACCCCTGTGGGTGGAAGGGTGGACCAGCCCGGGCCCGGGCGGATCGATCCAGGGTCTCAGCCTGCCACAACCCTCCCGCAGGCTCCCGGTACGTGTCCTGGCCTCATTCCCTGACCTCGGTTACACCGGCAACCCACGTCGCTTACAGATTCCATCACTCCCAACTTGTGATTTATTTATTTATTTTTAAAACTCGTGTCGTCAATATTTCATTTGCGAATGACTGTGTATATTTTGTAAAAATAAAAAGCTGGCTTGTACTAAAAAAGAGTGATTAATATTCCAATGATAATAATAATATTTATTTGTAAAACATATACAATATCAATACAAGAATACATAATTTGGCACATTCATAATGCCAAGACTCATTCATTAGACACACACATTTCTTAATTAACAATAATAAATTCAAAATGTTGATAAATAAATTAGCTTCCAAGGCAAAGCCTGTTCCGAAATTTTACCAATTCAGCAATTTATGTCTCAAGTGACTAAACAATTTTATAACACCTACAGTATTTAATTTCCAAACTTCAATCCGTATAATATGCAATAAAAAAAAAAAAAAAAAAAAAAAAAAAATAGAAATATTTTAGTTTATATAATGTTTTAAATTAGAGCCTGTAAATAATATATTATTAGATATCTTTTTATTTTTGATATATTACACTTTATACTTCAATTTATATATATACATGATATAGTAATAAAATTTAGCTAGTAGAAAACAATATCCTAAAATAACTGAATTTCCAATATTAGAAAAAAAATGTAAAACCTACTTTTGAGTAAATATATGAACCTTTGACCATTAATAACAACACATTCGCTCACACACAAAAATACAAATTACTTCAAGACAAATATGGATAAATGTCAAAGTAAATTCTCATTATTTCATAATAGAAAATAATACGTCTTCTGTGTTATCTATACTAAGAAGCCATAATCTTAAATTTTTCCAGAAAACTGCTCTATTATTTTCATTGGTAATTTGTTAACAATTCTTGGGTCTAGAAAATTATAGGTTTGTTAAAATAAGCGTTAGTTGGCTTAATTACAATCGCATCAGTTTGGCTGCTCAGTTTTGTCCTGTACTCACTTAAGTCTGCACTACTTCTTCTTCGGCAATAAAAAATTTGTAAAACTTTATACACAAACATATGTCTCAAAGGCAAAATTTTAAGTTGACGAAAAATTAGAAAAATTGTTTCTGTTCTATGCTTTTTACTTATTAATCTTATAAATCGTTTTTGTAAAATGGTTTATAAAGGAACAATCAATTCTGCCAGCTCATACCTTCAAACATTTTTACATATATTGAAGTTGATCTCATAAATTTTGGCAATAAATGAGTTGAAAACATAATTATTGTTACTGTCGATAATTTTTATGTTAGTTACTTATTATATTTTTATATACCAAAAACTAGTTTATTACAGTCTATAAAAAGGTAGTACCATACAATGTGTTGTCTACAGCAAAATACTAATTCATCTATTAATTCATTTGTCATTGGGCTATTAATTAATGACACTTTCTAAGGAATAGTCGGCCTTAGTTTGTAACAACGACTACATTCGCTCATCTACACTCATCACACTCATTCGAAATCCATATTCGCCCATATCTTGACGATCGGCGTCTTATAAATAAATAAAATAAATAAATAAAAATAAAATACTTCTACTCGGAAATACTTATATTTTGATACATTGTGTATAGGTTTGGTTCAGCATTGTTTGGTGTCTGTAATAAAAAGCTAATGGTTGCATGTATGTCCTTTATTGAGTATACATTTACTATCTAAAACGACATGGATGATCATTCTTACTATGAATGAATTGTGAGACATTAGGTTTCCAATTTTATTATTTTATATTTTGCATAGTTTGGGTGATGTATCTAATGAAGGGATACTAACGTAATGCTCGTTAAATAAGGTTGGATAGCTGCGAATAAAATAAGCAGTCCCAGACATAGGCAATAAAAACCTCACTTTGCACTTCTTCCATCAAGCTGTACACATTGCTCAGGTCTGTCGCCATAGGTGATTCCAGGTACAGTCATGATGGTTCCTCCACCAGTCTCACTGTTGCAACTGTTCTTTCGGATTCTGGGACGAGTATGTTAAAATGCAATTTGAACTATCATTGAAATTTATAGTCCTCTGGCCAACTTCAAACAAAAATAAATAAATATATATATTTGCATTTACAACAAAATGCACATTTTGCGGCAGCGTTAACTTTTTAAATTTAGAAAAACGCTTAAAGAGCGGAATACAATTTTATCACTCTAAGAGATAATAGTGGAATACGGGAAAGCAGTTAATTTGGAAATTATAGTTTTTTTAAGAACGTTCTATGAAGTACTCCACACCTAGTATCGCGCTCCACATTTTTGTAAACCCATTTGAAATTTTCAAAAACAATCTTAATTCGGTAACAAATGTCAAAACTATTACTGTAATAATAGGCCTATGATTATAACTTTAAAATGTTAAGCAGAAACTATAATTTAATGAATAAACACTTGACAGTTCATGAAGAAAATATGTCAAATCATGATAAAGTACATAGATATTTGGAAATATTTTAAATTACAATTTTGAAAATACCCCAAAACGTGTTATTGATGCTTTTGATGTCAAATCGGGCAAAATGAAAGTTTAGAAAAACTGTTTAAAATTCCCTTTACATAAAGTGATGAACAAAAGTGGTCAAAGGCTTGTCGAAATTGACAAAATCTGCAATCTTACAATTATTTTAATTTACTTTCAACAGACACATGCTAAAAATAAAACGGATAAACAAATAAATGACGTGGCAATCTCCCATTGTACTTAATTTTTATAATTTGTGGTAAAATTGGGATATTTCAAATTGATCAGGAACGATCTCATCCTGACTACTAATGAAGTATAAATATACTAGTCCAACAGTAGATGACATTGATTCGCACCATACGTAACCCGACACAAATTACAAAATATCGTCCTAACGACTGAATTAAACTCAATAAATACATCAGTTGACAAAAACTAAAAGACACAATTAGACACAACCATAAAGCTAATCTCGTTCAACGAAAATGAAAACATTTATGGCAGAAGTATGACAGTTGCTATAAAATACAGAAATGACAATTTCATGAATTGGCATTTGAAAAACTGAATGCATATAGAATACCTTTGTAACTGAAATATATGCATTTTTTAATCTCTTTCAAGTTGATGGGGGCAAATGTAATTGGAGATCAGTATGGGGTCAAACAGCACTGTGATTGTGGAGCAATCATACGGACAATGAACCACAATTCGTGTATTTTGCGCTCATTCGGTAGTCTACATGAAGTCGGTAACGCAGGTGAAGGTTAGTTATAGGAATATAGTATACTTTTTCAAAGAGAAAACTACGTTTTTGTTTTAGAACATTGTATAGGCAAGTTTTTGATAACCTCTATTTTAATTTGGTATCAGTTTAGGGTGGTTTAGGTTTCCTGTTTGGTGGCAGACACAACACCATTCGTACTAATTATTTATCAATAAATATGCAACGCAAACTGACAGTAAATTAAACCATTCAAACTTGATCATTTGAAAGTAATTACTTTTATATTACAATAATTTAATTTTGTATTAAATAAAGCCTTTCATTGCTTTTCCAATAAGAGGAGATTTTCAAAGTTAGTGAAAAATTCCTGTACATATAAAAGATAAATAACTAGACAAAGAAAAGAAAAATTAATATTAATATCTACTAAAAAAAAAAAAAAAAAAAAACCACACACACACACACTCACACAATCTAGTAGAAACCCAACCTCAAAGTCTTTCCTTTAAAAAATAAAACATTAGTTTGGCCCTTAAAATAAAATAAAATTGTAATATTCCTAAGTACTGTTAAACATTTTTAAGTGTTCAAACTTATTTTGAGGAGTTTTAATTAGGGATTTGTAATCACATACATTATATAGATTGCAAGTTAGAGATATTGTCTTTTTTAACGTATTTTTTTTGTTAATTTTTATTTATTATTTTTATTAAAAATTGTTTTACTCGTAATTGTAGGCCGAGTGCGAAAGTGGAATGTTAAGAATGCGAGATGAGAAGCTGCCTGGGACTTATTGCTGGGTAATACCCTTTAGGAATGATCTGTGTTAATAATTTATCATCAGGAGTTTTTCTGCAGTCATGCAGGAAGAGCGGTTGTTAAAAAGTTGAACGATAAAAGTTGTATGACAAATAATATTAATTGCAGTACATTATTGGCTTAAATATGACGTCACAGTTTAAACGTAACTAAAGCTACTAATTATTATTTCGTATTATTTACTTTCGACTGAGTGTATTAAAATATTTTAGTAAATTTTAAGTAACAGAATTCACTAGTATAATATAGAAGTACTAAGCAACATAATAGCAAAACTTGTTTTATATTGAACAATCAACCGTGAATTTAGCTTCATCTGTTTATTTTAGAGATTTCATTAGTAGAAAATCGACACCAAGGTTGTTGGAGATATACTTATAATAATAAGAATAGAATAAGAATATTTATTTTCTCAAATTTACATTAATACTCTCGTTCTATACTACAAATTATTTCATAGATGTATCCAATAACAAAATAAATAAATAATGTTCATGTCCCTTAATTGGAAATACACCACACTGTTTTCACTACAACAATACCAGGACTGACCACTAATACTATAAAAGAACACTAATACTATAAAAGAACAATGCCATCATCAAGAAAAATGCACATCCATAAAACAAAACACATACACAATGCAAAAATGAGAAAATTTACGACCTCAAAGGCTATGCCAGATTTGAGGTGCGTGCATATATAATTCTTAAAACATAAATCAGCGACCAGAAAAAAACAAACTAAACAGAATTTACAGATTAAACAGTGCTTAATATTTAACATTATTTTTACAGACTTTGTCAAGCCATCGAATCCACAAGGATACGTGTTACGTTTCTGATAACTCTTTTGAATAAAATTGCATTTGCAAAATACTGTGATTGTTTGATTATTAAAGTGATCAAAGAAGGGCGATGTTACATCTGAGAATATGTTGATGATGATACATACAAGACCTAGTTGTGAGACGCAGGTGATCTGATCGATATACAATGTACACCTTTGACTTTGCTGGTACACCGTTGACTTACAGATAACACAACGTTCACCTTTATTATATGATCAATAACGATTTACGTTTTTGGACTTTGGTTTTACGGAGTTTTGTCCTGTGCTGGAAAATGTCTGGTTTTTAAAACTCTGCAATCTGTTCGAGATTGAAATTTGGGAAGATCAAATTTTAAAGCAAAAGGAGTTATTAGATCAAATCCAGGAGGATTTTAAAGAGAAAATCAATTATCTTAAGCATAAGAGTGCAGAACTGATAACTGAGTATAATGAGAAAGTCAGAAGACTGCGGGAAGGAAATGCAGAGAACATGAAACACTTGATGCAGATCCACAAAACAACTTGGGAACAAGTAGCAGTGTTTAGCAATTTGGAAGACCAGAGAAGAACAGAATCCTGCTATTGAGCCTTAAAAGCCTTTAGATAACAATCAGTTGTCTGATAAAGAAGAGGAATTGATAAAGAAGGAAAAATGCTAACATGTAAGGCTATTCAAGAAAAGTTAGAGAATCAAAAAGGCTGTTTAAAAAAAAAATAGAAGAAAAAGAAGCGAAAGTAGGAAATTACAAAATAAAAAATGAGGAAATATTGAGAAGGAAGGAGAAGAGTACTCAAACTTTGGAGGGAAGATGTAATGTGGAGTGACCATTTAGTCACAAGAGTATGTTAAAACATATGTTTTAAAATAATAGTGGATATAGATGTTTTACATCAGTTGTAAACAAATGGAATAAAATTGTTGATGCATTCTTAACTGTCTTAATTAAATAATTAAGTAGGATATTAAAGTTTTTTTAAATACACATCTAGGGATAATTTGATCATTTATTAGATATGGCAGTTTAAATAATTTGTTTTAATGATATTAAGCCTATTCTAAATTGAATATTTCGCAGATGTGGCTGTTGGTAATTTTACCTTCCTTTGTTTTGTTCAGTTGAGTATGTCTAATTATATCTGTTTGTAATTAGTTTGTGCTTTTTTTAAATTCTTACCTTTTTCTACGATTTTTTTTGTCAAGGTGTAATTATTTGTAATAAAGAATTTCTGTATGCATTTACTGCTACATAAATTTTGTCGACTAACGAATTTGTGATTTGTTATTCATATTTGTATGGTGTTCTTCTTTATTGCTTGAAGATTTTATCTTTGAAATGTTTTTTGTCTCCTAGGCATCTGTGTAGCTGTTTAAAATTAGCAACAAATTGTCCTGAATTTCACGAACAAATCTATTCTGTATTTATTTATCTTTGGCATATTTAAGAGCAGCAATCAGTTGATAACACAAGTTATGTCGCAGTAGATGTATACTAAGGCGATATCACTTAGTGAAAATATGTTTACTTCTCTCAGGAGAAAATGCCACACCGGCATTCCGCCGAACGCAAACGGAAGCTTATGAGAATTATGTATGATAAGTTACATGAGACTTAAATAAATATGATTTTTCAGAAGGTTTGAGAATTGATTTCGTTGAACAGTATTAGAAGTGACAAGCAGCGGACTTTATGGGGATAAAGAGTGATTCAACAATAGCTCTTGCGATAGCAAACGTCAATCAGTAGGTTTCTTTTTAAACTTCACTCGCCAGTTCACATGGGCTTGCAAGCCTGTGCGTGAACTTTATTCAACGAGCGAAGTACCGAACGTTGGCTCAGTGGGGATTCGAACCTTGAAACTTACCCTCTGCAGTCCGAAGCCTCAGCCACTTAGCCACCACGCCGGTGATGAACAAAGACGTCCTAATGGACAAAGATATGTGACGTCGAGAGAATATAACATTTAAGATATTCTTAGATCATATTTCGTATTTTTGTTGAAATGGAACCAAGAGAAACAAACCAGCTACGTTTCTAAATTATGCAAGAAAGTTAAACAATGAAATAAAAACTATTTTATTTTATTAAAAGTACGTCGATCCATTGCATATTGGATGAATGTGATTTCGTTCTCTAAGATTTTTTGGACGTTTATTAACCTGTCAGAAACATAGCATATCTACTTCATATAGTGCCAACTGAGAAAAATACTGAACTCATCAGTGCGTGCACCACCTTCACTATCAACCAAGGTGATAGTGGCGTTGATAATGATGTAGAACTTATCAACGCATATCCTTTGACATGGTTATAAGTGAAGGGAACAAACTGACTGAGAAAGGCCGGAGGCCTTTTTTGTTGACACCCCTTCACTGCCCACACCCTTTGTTTGTTCCCGAGCTCGGTTTCCCTTCCCTAATTTGCACCACTTCATTTGTTTCATATTCCAACAAAATGTTACCAGAGTTGTTGGTTTGTTTGCAATAAGGGGGTTTTCTCAGGAAAGTTCATTCAGCGTTTGTTAGCATGCTTTACAAAATCATTGTCAACAAATGTGGCTGTTTTTAATTTATAATAATTATTCACATCCTTAGTGCCATATGATTCATGTTGGTTTGGATGGACTGTTTTATTGCTTCGTTTAAGAATAAAGAATTGAGCAATAGTGTAAATAATATTTAAACGGGCCAGAGACGACCGTGCAATGTGCTATTATTTTTATTAATTATTCATTTCTAAGACGCCGATCATAGAGATATGGGCGAATATGAGGGGTGAATGAGTGTAGATGAATGAGTGCTATGGCAATGAAACTAATGAATATGAGTTTATAGTGGGTCCAATGCAAAATTTGATGTTTATTCTGGCGAAAAGATTATCTTGAATCAAAAGTACGGATTCATTTTGTCTGTTAACTCTATATACTTAAAGTTCTAAAGGTTTGGACTCCCAGCCAAACGAAACATTAATTTGAACATCTGTTTTTTTTCTGTTTCTTTCTCCCTTATGCAATAGCATAGAGAATGTATTATGATCATTAAAAAAAAATCTTTTTACAATTTTGTCTAAAAATCCATTATTTGGGTCCCCTGAACCCAAAAAAGTGGATTTTTTTTCGAAAAAAGATGTTTTGTGTCCGTCCGTATGTGTGTCTGTCTGTGTGTATGTGCAGTTCGCTGGAGACCAAACGGATGGAATTTGCTATGTAAGTGTATTTAGCCAATATTTAGACTATTTTTTCAACTTTTTGAATGTTTGTCTTTTTTTATTTTTATGGGTAAAAAACATACAAAGATGGAATTTCCTCAAAAAAGACTAACGATTTTGATTACGCTTTAATAAAAGATGTGAATTACAATTTAAAATATTTTAGTAAAAACCGCATGTCTCTAACTTGACTAATTTTTAGTTATGGCAAAAAAACATATTTGGGAATCAAACTGCTAATTTTCAAAGTTAAGATTTTTTAAATGTTTAATATGGGGCAAAGTTTGTGCCCATTCTTTGGAACCATTTATTTTTATTGTAACTGTAAGGTTCTAATTATAATTATTTATTGAAGGTTTTAGTCAAGATGGACACTTACCTGTTCATTGTTGTTATAGACTTCACAAACCAGATATAGAACTTCTAGACATACAAGACCCTCACCTGTTAACAACATAGACTTTAAATGCTTAATATTTCAACTTCTAGTCTAGCAAGACCATAATTATTAAATCCTGTCGCTGTTACATACTTTATGAGCTAAATATTAAAACTATTAGTCAATCTAGACCCTAATATGTTCATTGTTACAGAATTTCCCTACTAAAAATTTCAACTTCCAGTCAGTAATGATGCCAACTTTTGTTGTTGTGATAGACTAAACGTGCTGAAAGTTTGAGGGTCAGTACCACTATACGTGTATGGGTGGGCGGGTGGGTCAGTACCACCGTACGTGTATGGGTGGGCGGGTGGGTCAGTACCACTGTACGTGTATGGGTGGGCGGGTGGGTCAGTACCACTGTACATGTATGGGTGGGTCAGTACCACTATACGTGTATGGGTGGGCGGGTGGGTCAGTACCACCGTACGTGTATGGGTGGGCGGGTGGGTCAGTACCACTGTACGTGTATGGGTGGGCGGGTGGGTCAGTACCACTGTACGTGTATGGGTGGGCGGGTGGGTCAGTACCACTGTACGTGTATGGGTGGGCGGGTGGGTCAGTACCACTGTACATGTATGGGTGGGTCAGTACCACTATACGTGTATGGGTGGGCGGGTGGGTCAGTACCACCGTACGTGTATGGGTGGGCGGGTGGGTCAGTACCACTGTACATGTATGGGTGGGTCAGTACCACTATACGTGTATGGGTGGGCGGGTGGGTCAGTACCACCGTACGTGTATGGGTGGGCGGGTGGGTCAGTACCACTGTACGTGTATGGGTGGGCGGGTGGGTCAGTACCACTATACGTGTATGGGTGGGCGGGTGGGTCAGTACCACTGTACATGTATGGGTGGGTCAGTACCACTATACGTGTATGGGTGGGCGGGTGGGTCAGTACCACCGTACGTGTATGGGTGGGCGGGTGGGTCAGTACCACTGTACGTGTATGGGTGGGCGGGTGGGTCAGTACCACTGTACATGTATGGGTGGGTCAGTACCACTATACGTGTATGGGTGGGCGGGTGGGTCAGTACCACTGTACGTGTATGGGTGGGCGGGTGGGTCAGTACCACTGTACGTGTATGGGTGGGCGGGTGGGTCAGTACCACTGTACGTGTATGGGTGGGCGGGTGGGTCAGTACCACTGTACGTGTATGGGTGGGCGGGTGGGTCAGTACCACTATACGTGTATGGGTGGGCGGGTGGGTCAGTACCACTATACGTGTATGGGTGGGCGGGTGGGTCAGTACCACCGTACGTGTATGGGTGGGCGGGTGGGTCAGTACCACTATACGTGTATGGGTGGGCGGGTGGGTCAGTACCACCGTACGTGTATGGGTGGGCGGGTGGGTCAGTACCACCGTACGTGTATGGGTGGGCGGGTGGGTCAGTACCACTGTACGTGTATGGGTGGGCGGGTGGGTCAGTACCACTATACGTGTATGGGTGGGCGGGTGGGTCAGTACCACTATACGTGTATGGGTGGGCGGGTGGGTCAGTACCACTGTACGTGTATGGGTGGGCGGGTGGGTCAGTACCACTGTACGTGTATGGGTGGGCGGGTGGGTCAGTACCACTGTACGTGTATGGGTGGGCGGGTGGGTCAGTACCACTGTACGTGTATGGGTGGGCGGGTGGGTCAGTACCACTGTACGTGTATGGGTGGGCGGGTGGGTCAGTACCACTGTACGTGTATGGGTGGGCGGGTGGGTCAGTACCACTGTACGTGTATGGGTGGGCGGGTGGGTCAGTACCACTGTACGTGTATGGGTATTATTATTCGTTAGTTACATGGTTAGTAGTACAACACTGTCACGCACACAGACTAATTGTTAAACTTATGAAATAATTAGTCGAGGCAGAGCATATAGCACAACAATTAATCCAGTTATTAAATCAATAAATATTTTTCAAGAACAACTACAAAGTAGGGAACTTTAACCCATTGGGCATTTTATACACATATATACGTGCTGAAAGTTTCAACAACTGTTGTTGTTGTGATAGACTATACGTGCTGAAAGATTGAACTTCCAGTCAATCATGATCCCAACTGTTGTTGTTGTGATAGACTTTACGTGCTGAAAGTTTGAACTTCTAGTCAATAATGATCCCAACTGTTGTTGTTGTGATAGACTATACGTGCTGAAAGTTTGAACTTCTAGTCAATAATGATCCCAACTGTTGTTGTTGTGATAGACTATACGTGCTGAAAGTTAAACTTCTAGTCAATAATGATTCCAACTGTTGTTGTTGTGATAGACTATACGTGCTGAAAGTTAAACTTCTAGTCAATAATGATCCCAACTGTTGTTGTTGTGATAGACTATACGTGCTGAAAGTTAAACTTCTAGTCAATAATGATTCCAACTGTTGTTGTTGTGATAGACTTTACGTGCTGAAAGTTAAACTTCCAGTCAATCATGATCCCAACTGTTGTTGTTGTGATAGACTTTACGTGCTGAAAGTTTGAACTTCTAGTCAATAATGATCCCAACTGTTGTTGTTGTGATAGACTATACGTGCTGAAAGTTTAACCTCCAGTCAATAATGATCCCAACTGTTGTTGTGATAGACTATACGTGCTGAAAGTTTGAACTTCCAGTCAATAATGATCCCAACTGTTGTTGTTGTTGTGATAGACTATACGTGCTGAAAGTTTGAACTTCCAGTCAAGTATGATCCTGACCTGTAATTGTTATTTTTATACTGTACGTGCGAAATGTTTTATATTAAAGTCAAGCAAGACCATCGACTGTTCAACTGTTGTTAAAAAATGTACGTGTATTTGGAGCAATTTAACTCGCAAATAATTAAGTAACGATGTGAAGCGTTCATTTGTTTCGGTTTTATACGTACACGATATGCCACTTTTTCGTCAAGGAAGACCCATCTGTTCATCAGGCATATTTATAGTGTGAACGAGTTAAATGTTTCAATATTTTGTCAGGCAACGCTGTCATAAATTCGTTTGTTGTGATAGTTTGTACGTGCTAAATGTGTAAACTTGCAGGTAAACAAGGCCTTTCCCTGTTCATGAGGTGTCGTTAACGTTTATTCTGGTCAATATCACTTGGTCAAGATATTATAAGTTTGAGAATATATCTAAAATAATGTATATAAATTATTTATTTGGTTAGTAAAAATATAACGTAAAACTGTTCAATGTTGTGCCTGTTGAAGTATTTTACAATTATGAGTTTGTAGGAGCATAACTCTTGGATTTGTTAAGATTTTAATTGCATTTAATTAATCATATTAACTAATTAACTTTACGAATATTATACTGTATACTAAACAAAAATGGTGTATAAATTTATTATTTTTTCTCATATTTTTTTCATTTGAACTGTATCGGTTCCATGGGCAATATTATTACGTTAAATTTGTCGGAAACTCTCATCAGTGTTGTTTTCCAATATGCTTCTCTAAAAAAGTTACGTTTCCCAATCAAATGGCTCTTCACATCCAGTGTTTCTTTGTTCCTCTTCATGTGCTTCACGTTTTGATATAAAGGAGTATTGATTGCATAACCCTCTACATGGTGCCATCTTTCTGTTTTGTATAGCACATGTCACACATCTCAGTCTATGTTTATTTTTAATATTCTCCTCGCTACATTTATTTGACCGGTTTAGTATTAGTCAGTATGCGGCAAACTTTCTACAATCCGACCAGCACAAACATCGTTTTTGTGGTTTCAAATCTGACGATCCCGCTCCACAATCTGTTTACCTCGGTCGGGCTCTGTATTAATGACAAGCACGGTTGCTCTCTACATATCTTACTTGAGGATAGTTTAAATATAATTTATTTTTGGGCGGTATATACACTATTTAGTTGTGAGGCAAACTTACGATACGCAGTTTTAAATTGAATGAGATCGATATTTGACTGGAATTTCAGTTTCAGAATATGCGAATTGCAATTTCATAAAATGTTTAAATTTATTTTAGATAATTGTTTTATTTATATTTATGTTTAGTTTTGTAATAATCGTAAATATAACAACAAAGATATAAATAGGAAAAAACAAAGTGGTGTCTAGCTGCTAAACAAAACGGAAATTGACAAAATATTATTCTTCATTTTTAGCTTAGAATCAAACATATAATCTGTAAATGCATAGCCAGCCCAACCTTTTTGTAACACCTTGTATATTTAACAGCCTAGCCTTCACTTGTAAAAGAAAACTCTTGTACATGATCATGGTTACAAATAACATACTATTTGACGCCATTAGCAACATTTCATCTTTTCAGGGCGACAAAATCCTCTTGTTGTTTCTTTATAGATTGGGTTGGGTTAACTTTACGCACTTTTTTTTAGAAAGCATTTTGAAAAGTAAGGCCAGAATTAATTATGTAAAGATTATGAAGAATTTTTTAGTACTTTCTTTCAGACGTAGACACTACTAGAGAGGTCTGGGTGTCCATGTTGGGGGGTAGTTGGTATCCGGATATTGTGTATGGGAGATAAATGAGTATCATGCTTATCAGTTAGCTGAAAATAAGACTAACCTTACGTGGTTCGAATTCCACATAAAGCGGTAGGCTCCTTAGTTGCCCTGGCAATTGGGCTATATAATACATGGCTCTTTCTGAAGAACAGTTTAACTCATTTAGTAACCAGACTGCACAGGTCATCCTACATTCATGTAATAGTTCATATTCGCCTTAAAATACTCACAAAGTTGTGTCGCCGTCTTATGTACGAATACTAGTTTTAGTTGCACAAAGAATTGCTTTACTTAATTTGAAAGTCTTTAAATGTTAAAAAAAAGTACAATGTACATATTTATAGCGTATACATTATAACAAAGTACAGTATGTATACACTTTTTGTAGAGATTATTTTTACTGATATATTTCATTAGTTGAAAATAAAAACACTAAAGTATCTGATTAAAAGTTACCGATTGATGATTTTATTTTAAATTTAAAATATAATTTCTATTTAAGGTAGTCATAATTTTTCATATTAACGTTTGTTAATTTGTTTACAGTTGGAATATTTATAACCTTGAGCAATCGGTTAAACCAATAAAAAAGTTAATTACACAGAGTAAATGGATTACATTTTTGTTAACAATTATTTCAACAAATTTCACTATCGAGAACAATCACGTGTCATTAATAGCCAACAGAACTTGATGAAGTATTGAATATAAAGTAATAAAGTAACAGAACGGATAGCGTGTCAAAAATGTACACCTAACTTCTTGGGATCATTTTCCTGTCGTGAACTATAGTTAATCTCATGTGAATGTAAATTATGCGAGCTGCCATATTGTAACATAAACAAAGGGACGTCAAACTTTGAAAATTTTCGGTATTTTTTATTTATTTATATCCTTCGGTAATGATACCGTGTGGTTTTGAGCTTTCTAAGAAGTCTGTATTGCCTACATTAAGTTATTGTGCATGTTAGAGACAGCCTCCGTTAGCTAAGGCATGCAAACAAAAATAATACCCGTTCGTTAATGCCGATATTTATTGGAGTAATTTTATTTCTAGGCCTGCCATGTTAATTGTACAGTTATAAGCTGGGAATTTATATAATTACCATTTTAGTGCATTACCTAGACTTTCTTTTGCAGCTTAGCTTTACCTTGTAAAGCTGCCAGAATACCGTTTCTTTCTTAATTAATGTTTACGTCTGGATCTGTGAAAACTGCACATGTGAAGATTAAAATGGATGCAAGGGACATTTCCTTTGATTTTTTTATCTGTGCATTGTATACACATCTTTACAGCTAAACAATCACAAAAGACATACTCCATCTAACGTCAAGTGTTCTCAGGATGGATAGGTCTTGGAAAGGTTTGATGGGTAAGCCCCTCAAAGCCGATTTTTTTAGACTCTGAAACTTTGTTACCTAGGAGAACAAACTGTTTTCAATCGGATAATTAAAATTTTAGTTTTAAAGAATGCATAGCCAGATCATAGGACATGGCTAAATATGGCGAGAAACAATATTTTATTGATTCAGAGTCAAATATAGTACTTTGTGCCCTCTAAAAGTAGTTTTACAGATTTCTCTAGACTTTGAAACTTATTTATCAAAGAGAATAAACTGATTTTAATCGGATAATTAACAATTTAATTTGACCAAATGCATAGCCAGTTCACAGGGCTTGTCTAAATAAGGCGGAGAACCCAGAAATTTCATTGATTTAGTGTCAATTGCCGTACTTTACGACCTCTAAAAGTAGACTTTCAGATTTTTTTAGACAATCAAAGTTTGTAAACTCGTCACTATTTCTCCAAAAATATACGTCCAATTGCCTTGAAATTTTGTACATAGGTTTATCTTGGCCCCTAGAGGCTCAATAAGAAAGCATTTTCCTCTCCGAACTCAGGACTCCGTCGCACTGGCCTCAAAAATGCCCATGGAGCTATATTAAGTGAACGATTTATTTAATTAACAGTTGTTAAATAAAAACAATTTGAATAACATTGTGGTAGTAGAAACATTTGAAATTTAAAATAATTGAGTACATAAGTTAATTATTCATAATATCAGCTATTATAAATTGGATACTAGTTTGATACATTGTTTTTAAAAAACAAAGTATTTAGTTTAACTAGGCGCTGTGTAGGCAATTGACTTATACGGGGGGAGGAGTCCTGTAGTCAGATTGCCTATCCAGCGCCGTCACATCTTAAAGTGGAGACGTGACTAAAAAAACATTTTGATTTTGTTCTATCATGGTGGATTCGGATAACGTCGATGATTTCGCTCATGCACGATTATTGTTTTTTAAGAGTATTTTAATTTGTTAACCTTTTTAATTATATGAGACACCCCCGCCACCTTCGGCCTTGGCATATAACTTTTGGACTGCACGTATTAGTAATTAAACTGTATTAAGTAAAATCATATTATTTAAATTCAATTACAATAGCTCACTAACTGCACTTGATTTGCACTCTATTTATAGTATAATACTTATAAACAACCAATGTTATTACTAAGCCTATTTCAAATGTTTTCATTTTATTTAACGACTGATGATGAGCATACACGGAGACAGAAATATATTCGCTCTTTTATAATTAACTTGATATTTTACTGTGCTGCTCTCTATGTTTAACCTAATAACTTATTTGGACCATTTAACACTTGTTTATGCCGCCAGCTGGTCAATTAAAATTAATCTCCATAAGAATAACATTGCAAATTCGACGCCGTGTAGGACACAAACCTACGGGAATTTCAAAAATCTAGCTCCGTTACGACTTAGAAAATAAAATTATCTTTAGAATAAAAAATAATTCATCAAAATCAGTCAAGTAATAAGTTCGGAAAGTGAGTGAACTAAATGACCCGATTGTTTTAATATAGAGGATTTACTTTAAGTAATTTTTTAATGTTCTTGAATTTGTTTGAATTTTTAATTATATCTTGATTGCAAGTCTTCAAACTCAATATTATTTCCGGCGAAGTGGGTGGGTACAGCTAGTGTAATATATTTTAATTTCAGGATAAATTGAATCCATACTGCAGTTTCCTTTAGTTGCGTTCAACGAACAATTGTCATTTATTATTTACGCAATGCTAACTCGTGATTCTCGTATTCTTACCAAACGTTTTAACATTATGATCCCGTGAAGTCGACGTTCCTGCTCTATGGAATTAGTTCTCGTAGTCTGTTGGCCTCCCTCTCACTGTCTTTCCTGCACATGCTGAAGTCTGAAATGACTAGAGTACGCAGCGCTTATTTGAAACCTTTCACCGTTAGATAGCAGCACAGCGCTTTGTCTCTGTTTCTAGAGTCAACGATGTTATTGTAAAACCGTAACTGTATCGTGTGTGAGAGTGGACTAGAATGATGCGACCGACGGACGGCACGGCCGTAATAATTAAGGTCACCGTACGGAATTGTTTCCTGTCCGGTGACCTTGTCCCTCCCCTGCCATCACTGCCAAACGTAACACTGTCGGGTCAAACAGTATAGGTACTCCTGTTTAGTGTCTAGGAAAAGTTACTTTATTAAATTTACAACATAATTTTTTGTGGTACTGGAATATTCTAAGATTATCTGTAAACATCGGTCCTCAATTAATGCACCTAACGCTAATTATGTTTCAAACTTCTCTTTAATTAGTTTATCTGTAGCGAATTTTTAAAGTTACAAAACTATCTAGACCTCTTAAAATTTGTGTAAATTTGCCAATCCAAAAACGATTAAAAAATTGTGAAAAGCTAAATAAAATATTGGCCAGCAGTCACCCATACTATTACAGTGGTATTGAACCACCCTCCACCCATACACGGACAATGGTATTGACCCACCCGTATACCCATTCACGTACAGTGGTATTGACTCACCCGTCTACTTATACAAGAACAGCGGTATCGAAAAAAATTACACACGTAATTCAATACACGATTGAGGACATTTTTTATGTTATTTAAATTTTTATGCACCCCGTGGTAACTGTGTAGTTCATGTCCAATCTGGGGTACATATAGGTTGATCATACAATAGTTCTTTCTTTTTTTACCTTACTCTGTTCATTCCCCATAGACTATTGATCTGTGCGGGGAACTTTTTCAATCAGAGAAACGGAGAACCGAAAAGGCTCTAGGTAGCCCGGGCACAGCCCGTAACAAACAAACTCAAGTATACAGTGAATATTTCCAGTCAAGGCCTGGACTCGAACCTGCACTATCTCTGACTCTGACTTTGGCCTTAGACTTAGACTCGTCCACCGGCTAGCTGTGTAGTAGAGTGTAGAGTTGTAGTCTAGAGTTCTTATTTTAAATTACGAGATCTATTTACACATTTAAATCGTAATTTGTGACAGACGTGTTACTGTCCGGGTTTTTTTTCAAATAAACCAGGTTTAAAACAATTCGTTGGCAAAATTTGCATCCATCCAAATTTTGAGTTTTTATCTCGAACTTAGGAATGTCATCGAGTCTAAGGATGGAAGTGCGAAAAGTAGAAAAGTGTACGATAAGTCATGGCATTGTACATTATTTTGAGCCTTAAAAAAGGTAAAAATGATTGCGATATATTTAATCGTAATCGGTATGAGAAGATTACTGTCGGCCTAAATCCAATCCTAATGTGGCAATATTATTTTACGTCAATTTGTCGGAAACTCGTCATCAGTGTTGTTTTCCAATATCCTTCTCTAAATAAGTTACGTTTCCCAATCAAATGTCTCGTCACATCCAGTGTTTCTTTTTCCTCGTCATGTGCTTCAATTTTTTTAAAATACAGGAGTATTTATTGTACGACCTTCTACATGGCGCATTCTTTCTATTTTATATATCATTTGTCATACATCTCCGCCTTTTCCCCTCCTTCAATGTTTATTTTTACTTTATTTTCGTCGGTCTTCTTGATTAATACCTGTTAAACCCGTTCCCATATTCTTCGTTATTTTGTCGTATTATTTTTTATGGGATCTCATTTTAAAGTTTTAATAAGTATATCCAAATGCCTTTTGTAAACGTGGATGACTGTAACGTATTTTGTTGTATCAAACAGTTACAATTAGTACATATATACTCCAGTGTGTATGTATTATAGATATAACGATTTTAATTGAAACAAATAAACCTGTCGATTTCATTTTATTACATTTCATTTTAACTCTAACGAAATACGAGTCAAATTTTACACATCTCAAATCATTTGGGATTTGAAAATCTATATGATATCTGAAGAAATTAGTGAACATTCCGTTTCTCATCATCTCGTAGGTCATTTGGGCTTTAGGGGTTTTTGTGCTGCTGGTTGAACTGCAGGGTAAAATTGATAAGACGTTCTTGGTCGGTAGCCTAATTGATTAAAGCCCAGCTTGAAAAACTAAAGGTTCTTATTTTGGTCCTTATCAGGGTCAACACACATTTTAAAAGGGATCAGCTGATAACGATTGACTTTTCATTAGTCAATGTGATAATAATTAATAACACTTCAAGGAAATGTCGGACTTAGTTTTTACCAGACTACGTTTACTCATCACGCTCATCCGAAATTCGTATCTGCCCGTACTGGACGATCTGCGTTAAGAATAAATAAAATAAATTGTTATTCTCCTGAGGAATTTGAGATTATTTTTCAACTGTTTTTTTTACAGTAACACTGTACGTGTAGGCGTGGGCGAGGGGTCAGTACCACTGTACGTGTAGGGGTGGGCAGGGGGGTCAGTACCATTGTACGTGTAGGGGTGGGTAGGTGGGTCAATACTACTGTACTTTACATGGATGTTAGTATAGGTTAGTCACATGATGTGATTATATCGCCACAGTCAATGTCACATCCAATACTGCGGTAAATGTGTGTCAAGTTATGTCGAGTTGTTCCTTCTCCCCCTTGCAATACCATTACAGGACTAGCACCTTGTCAGTTACTCCTTTATTAACCCCAAATCCTCAAGGATTAACGTTGTATACATTACTACATATGTATAAAGATATGTATAGACTTCCTGTATTCCTACAGAGCTGAAATTTGGTACAAATGTTTGTTATAAGCTTATTAGGAAAACTTAATTAAGGGAATTCAGGGAAGAGACCGTCCCTGAAAGATTGTTCCATAAGGATAACATTGGTTGATTATAGTAAATTAATAACATCTGTTTAGTAAATAAATAAACATGTTTATTTTGACTGTTGATTTTTATCTGATTGGTATGAATTTTTATTATTATTATTCATAAGACGCCGATCGTCAAGATATGGGCGAATATGGATTTCGAATGAGTGTGATGAGTGTAGATGAGCGAATGTAGTCATTGTTACAAACTAAGGCCGACTATTCCTTAGAAAGTGTCATTAATTAATAGCCCAATGACAAATGAACAGCCGGTGGTTATCAGCTGAGCCTTCTCAAAATGTATTGACTCTGATTGGGATCGAACTGAGAACCTTTAGCACATGAAGCTGGGATTGAACTACGCTACCGACCAATTGATGCAGTGTTTACAATTAATTACACTTTTCCTTTATATTTTTTATCAACACAATTACGTGTAAAAATATCTATTCATTTCTAACAATTGTGATATTATTGCACTACTTTGCATCTCGATAAAGACTACGAAACTTTGGTATTTTGTAGAATGACAGTGAGTTGATGTAATGGTGTGTAGAGAACCGCGGAGGAAGTGTATACAAGCGTAGAGAACCAACCCAAAGCGAAGCAAAGGCTTTGGGATAGTACGTGATAAACCTGTTCCCATATTGTTCGTTATTTCGTCAATTATTAATTATTATTATTATTGTTTTTTTTATGGGATCTCATTTTAGCTGTGATAAGTATATCCAAATTTCTTTTAGGAACGTTGATAAGTGTAATGTAATTTGCTGTGCTAAAAAATTACAAATAAAATTAAATTTATACTTGTTTCATGATGTTATGTAACATTTAATTGGAAGTAATTAAATATAAATGTGGGTACGTATTAATATGAGCTATCAGTCCAAACAACAATGTAATGATTGTTTTAGCTTGAACCGAGCATTGACGACACTTTTGTGTTTTAAGCCAATTAGTTAGGCCTACCAAATTGAGGACTTATTGCATTATAAACTGACATTCATTTAATGCTTAAACGATCAAAATGTGACGCTGTTAAGGAACACGTGTGATACAAAAACGGCTATTCAACATTAGTTTTTAAATTCAGTGTGTTGAATTCGTCATATTTTTAACGAGTAGACTTTTTCGTTAAATTTCTTGAAATGCTTATTGTTATTAAATACTTGGCATTTTTACTCTCGTAGAACTTGTGCTTGACAAAAGCTCGGAAGAGTAGAGTAGACGGATTACGTTGTAAATTTTCCAAGAGATCAGAGACGTCTGTTATCGCAGGCCAGGTAAACTCCGGTACGTACGATAACGGAAGGTATCATGAGTTCTTCGTGGTCTTCATCGCAGCGGAATGATGATATTCTACACGTAGATGTAAGTGGAAACTCCTCATTTCCTGCCATCAGTGATGTAATTTTAGGCCTTGCAATTATACTGGCACCCCAACGTTGATTCCACTTAGATTTGTGTTTCATATTCCGCTAGCTATTATACAGTTGAATACGTTTGGATACGTCTTCGTCTGTATTCAATCGGGACACCTTTTGGATACTTACAATCGAAATGTATCACTGTTTTTGATAATGTTCTTTAGCAGTTATTTTGTGTGTTATCTTTTACTTTTTATTTGTTTCAGGTAAGTTGCTGCCTTTCTTGGAAACATTGATGATTAATATTTAAGGTGTGGTTAAGGTAATAATATAAATATAATTGACATTTAAAATATTAACGAGTGAAAGATCACAATAAAAGTTAAGTCAACAGGAAGCACAGATATATATTTTGGCGAGTGTCTTCGATGAACTACAGTACTGTTATCGTGACATTATTTCTAGAAGTTTCGTTACAAATTTGAATTTTTTTTAGACATAAGATAATTCTTGACTTCCCATTTATATAATTTATACGTACGGTAAACATTTCCTACCACTTTTTACAGTTTATCAGTTTGATATTTTGTAATATAGCTTTTAAAGGCAAATGGGAAAAGATTTTTTATGGATACCTTGTTGTGTAAGCATGGCAAACGGCGAGCAGTTCCTAAGTGCTCGTGTTTACGGTTACTGATCGTTGTTGAGCTTTTTTATACAGCTTCTCCCACTCATGTTGCGAGTAGGTGATAAGACCTGTGCCCTTGACCTTGTGCCGTGGTTAAGTGATAATGTAACTTCCCTTCTTTTATGACATTTCTGTGACGACATTGCATAGATTTCATCAGTGCTTTTACTTCACTTTTTTTACAAATCAACCCCCAGATAAGAATGTGTAAGTTACTTATATATAGTGTATTTGCCACTTTTGTAAATAGCACGTTATTTTGGCCACAATTACGGTAATAGATAAGGGGGATATGCAGTCAGAAGTGATTTGTGTTTTTGAACGTCCAGAACTAAGCAATAATAATAGGCAAAATTGCAAACAAGGGTGAGGAAATTGGGCTTGTGGGATTTGGAAATATTCGTATGTCTATTCAAATTTAGTTAAAATATATGTTAATTTTATCCTTATACAAAAGTATAAAGTGCTTTCTTGTACTCTAACATCTATTAATTGCTTAAAACATACAGTAGCCTACCGTATTTTTCGAGTTGCGGGAATTACTTGTTACTAAGATATAAAAATATTGGTGTCTCAAAAGCAAGCTGTGTTACCTTTACACTACAACAGATCAATAAATAAGGTAAAAACAATATACATTACGATTTAAACAATACTAATGAATTTGCAGAGCAGTTTCAAAAAATGAAAAGAACTGTATAATTAGTTTACACTAGAGATTTAAAATTAAAAACCGGACTGGAGTTATTTTGAAAGCCAATTAATGAATTGATAGTATATGTACCAATGATGACCAGGTTGTTATTCTATATAAACCAGTCAAAGTATAACAAGGACACTGGAAAATGCATGTGATCGTGTCATTCACAGCGTCAACTAGTATTTATTCATCAGTAAGACGCCGATCGTCAAGATATTGGCGTAAATGAGGAGCGAATGAGTGTAGATGAACGAGTGTAGTTATTGTTTCTAAGGCCGACTGTCCATCAGAAAGAGCTATATTTATTAATAGCCCAACAGCCAGGGCAACTAAGGGACCTACAGCTTTACGTACAGTACGAACCACGTAGTGTTGGTCTGATTTTCAGTTCTCTGACAAGCCTGACACTCAGTTCTCTTTACCTACACAACATATCTGAACCTTGACTACCATCCCACGTGGACACCCCAGACTGCCCTAGTAGTGCTCGCATCGATGGAAACCATTGAGCGGTCGTCGTGTTGATATTAAGAGGACCGAGCACAGAACCTATCGCCTACAATCTCCTCAACGTGTTGTCCCCAAGTACAGCACTGTGCCTTGGGATTCGGTTGCACTCATACAGTACAATCAGTTACGGAAGTTGAAAGTGTTCAAGGTATAAATAATCGTCTATTCCGTGGTGACACTTTGATACTAAAATGTCAGCGATAGTCAGATGACCATCGTGGCTACTGAATGCGATATACCTAATAGCAAAATTACCTAAGGATGTTTTGTAGGTTAGAAGTTAGAGACTAAAACGAAAAGTATAGTGATAATTCATTATTATTCATTTCTAAGACGCCGAACTACAGATATTTGGCGAATATGAGGGGTGAATGAGTGTAGATGAACGAGTGTAGTCATTGTATCTATCTGAGTTCGACTTAGCTCAGAAAGGACTATTTATTAATAACCTAATAGCCAGGACAACTATGGGTCTGTCCTACAGCTTTACTTGGAATCCGAACCACGTAGTAACAGACGTGGTAACATCCACGGTCTGATTTTCAGCTAACTGATAAGCTGACACTCAGTTCTCTTCCCTACACAACATCTGAACCGTGACTACCAACCAACATGACATCCCAGATTTCTCTAGTAGAGTCTACGTCGATGCAACCATTGAGCATTATGGTAAGACTTTGATACTAATATGTCAGCGATAAGTCAGATGCTTTGCCTCTTGTGAAAAATAAAGACGTTTTATCTCATTTTCACTTCAAATCTGATGATGAAAATGACAGTAATTTTCTAGCCGTCTAGCCATTGAAGGCAAAATAGCAAAATACTATTTACGATATACAAAATTTCCACATCAAAACGAATACCATTTTGGAACTACGAACAATATTGCAAAATCCCTTCTTATAGCGCACGAATAACATAAGACCAATCACACAACAACATTAATTTGTTTTTAGATACATTGATGAGTGTGTCAGTAATATTTGGTTTTTATATGTGAATGTGTCAGCACTGCAAGGCGTGCGGCTTTTTGCAACAATTCATTTACTGCTCAAATGGCTGACATCCTCATTATTCACCTCCCACCTCCAACAGGCTCGGTACACATGCGATTTTATAAGTGGCACATTCTAGTTATTCTGAGATGGGATTCAGGTAAAAGACGACCGCTCAGATAAATTACATTCTTATTGTACGACTATCATCTCAGGCGATCGTCTTACACATTCGATTTCACTCATACATCTAAATACAAAAGTTACCTGTTAAAAGATATGACTTAGCTACCCCAACTGTCAGGCCTTTTTGGTATCCCCTGGTGGGCAATTACACTTAAGCCGTCAACAGTGTGTACTTTGTTTAAATGAAAGGGAAAGGTAATCAAGTAGAATTAATTGCTTCCTTGTGGTAGCACGCATTTGTTTTATATATATATATATATATATATATATATATATATATATATATATATATATTTGTGTAAACAATTCAAATGAGATGGTTTAAAACATTGAAATTTTATTTACATAAAACATTTATAACAGTCGAACGGAAGTGACAAACATTTATTAGCTTCGTCGTGACAGGTTCATGTATTATTTTCAGACACTTAAGTCTAAAAAACTTATGATTATAGAACTACGTGGGACACTACACATCAGAATAATTAATTGTTTGAGTCTCAATGATAATGTTATTTTGTCACATTTTAATGAATCGTCATAGGACGAAATAACAAAAGTAACCACAGTCTTTAACCGAAAAATGAAACCAAGCTTGTTAATAAAAAAAATAAAAAAATAAAAACACAAGAAGAAAACCATGAAAATGACTGGATTTGAAAAAGGATTTGAATAAACTCCCAATAATGTGTAAAAATAAGTAAATAATGTAGAACCAAATAATGATATTAGTTGGTCGCCGTTATTGTTATATAAATCCCGCATCCTGCCACAATGTCAAACAGCAATAATATTGTGATTGTCTGTGTAAATCAACAACCCTTAGTTGTTATCTATTTTGATAGGTGACAGAAGTATCTCTATCAGGAGAAACATTATTTTAAAGAGTTTATTTCAAAATGTTATTAAAATTTTAAATTACTTATTTGAAAAAATAAAGTTAAACCTAAAAATTTGAAAATGTGGATTGCGTATTGTAAATAAATATGGATATATAAACTCATTGTAGTCCCCGTTCAAAGGTGCTTGGAACTGTCCTGAGTGACCTCACAGTTGAATGGATCCAGATGGTAATTAATTACTGCTAGTAGTCAGCACAGGACTGACCGATGAGGAAAATTCACCATTGACTGCGCAAGACTTTTTATTGTTCAGGCCTATGAGCTTTTAAAGGTTTTCTTTATCAGGAGGGGTATTGCATGCAAAGGAATATACCATCAGTCACATTTCTCCGAGAGAACGACACCTGTAGCGCTTTGTCAAATTTGAAAGGCATCTTTAAGAGTCTGCAGAGGCTGTCGGCTATGTTGGTTCATTGTTATTTGGGAATCCCTATTTTTCGTTATTGACCAAAAGTTGTGTATGATGTGTCATTTTAAACGTTATCATAATGCGTATTGGGTTTGCTTTTGGAATTTTGAATACATACGCCGAGTTTTGAAAAATAAGTGGAAATATAAACTTAAAACTTAATATTTTTATATGTTATCTATAAAACTAATTAGGAATTCGCAAAGCAATTCTAACGCGCAATTTAATTCTTGATCAAATACAATTTGTTTGGAAAAAAGAACTGTTTAGTTTGGATATGCGTGATCGTATGTACGGTTCGAAAATAAAGTTGTTCTTATGGGATTAAAACCAACATGGCCGACAGCCTCTGCAGACTTTTAAGCCTTTGGTAGTGGCAATATTGACTGGTTGAGGGCTTCAATACAGTAGTTCCTAACTCGTATCAGTTCTGCTTGATGAATAAAGTTAATACTAGTCAGCTGTTGACTAAGTCGATTAATAAGCATGCCATCAAGTGATTTGATGCTACGGTTGTTGAATTAATAATTACACGATAACGAGGGGACACTCCTGCACGCCATTACTCCGTCACTCGCCACGCTCCTATGTGGTTCATTAGCATCAGGAGGAGGATTAAAAGCAACTGACAAATGTACTATCGTCTTTATTTTAATAAAAATAATTTGTCAGAAATTTTTATTATGTAAAAACAAAAAGACGGTTTAAAATACATACTAAAAATATGCAACGTTTACTAGTACAGCGGTATAAAAATTAACACTGTTTATGAAGTAATAAAACACTTCGGTGATAGTAATTAATGGATTTCTAAGGACAATGGGGTATAGCCCATTTAAATTTATATTTATGGTATTTTCCCCTCCATCCTTGGCCCTTAAGGCTGTTTGGCAAAAAAATTCGATTTTTTGTCTATTTCAATGACTTTAAATCAGCTATTAAACGTCTCCCAAGTAGTTCTTTCATTAGAATTATGTTTATAGTTATAAATACGTCACTTCAAAGATGCGAAATTGGACTTTCTCGGTACATACAGAATTCAGAAACTATTTTCCCGACTGTTCCCAATTTTTTTAAAACAGACTCTCACAGGGCTGGTCTTGCTTGTCAGTTATTTTAAATTACGCAAATTTACTGCAAATCAGTAAATTTAATTTTAAATAATTAATGTTATATATTTGCGTTTATTTTACTACGACGAGAAATACCATGTCGTGATTGGCATCGTATGTTTTTTAATATCAAAATATTTACAAAATTGACTAACTTTATACACTCAACTTTTGGTAGTACTTTTACCCGCATGTTATATTACAATCCAATCGCTACGCTCACGTACATCGATACACCGCACCCACAGGATCGTGCTGAAACGACTTCCTGCATTATACCCCACCCACCCCAGGGGAGGGAGAGGGGTCGAGTGTCTGTGTATTAGTAGATCGCGGTCTACAGACGTACAGTCAGCGCTTCGAGCGGGATTCAACTGTTCCTAAAGCCGGCCGAACAGCCTTAAGAATCTAACCAAGCTATCGTATTTTCTTCCAGGATGAAGAATTTTCTCGAGAGCCGTTTCGCTTAAAGAATTAATTATGTTGATTGGAATTTATGTAAAATTGTTTAAGTAAGCATACAATATTGTTTATTCAATATAATAAAATAAAGTCATATAGAATGTCAATTAAGAGATGTGGAAAAACAAGGATCAGTAATACGATCTTACTTCTGGTAAAACTAGGTTTGCTTTTTGTGATAGGGACAAGTAGGGACTAACGTTGAGACATGACAGAGTGATTAATTCCTGCCTCCGGGAGGAATGTAAGTAGATAGGATAATTAGTACGATCTCACGTCTAGTAAAACTAGGTTTGTTTTTTGTCATTGGGGACTAGTAGGGACTAACGTTGAGACACGACTGAATGATTAATTCCTGCCTCCGGGAGGAATGTAAGTAGATAGGGTAATTAATACGATCTCACGTTTGGTAAAACTAGGTTTGCTTTTTGTCATTGGGGACTAGTGGGGACTAACGTTGAGACACGACTGAATGATTAATTCCTGCCTCCGGGAGGAATGTAAGTAGATAGGGTAATTAATACGATCTCACGTTTAGTAAAACTAGGTTTGCTTTTTGTCATTGGGGACTAGTAGGGACTAACGTTGAGACACGACTGAATGATTAATTCCTGCCTCCGGGAGGAATGTAAGTAGATAGGGTAATTAATACGATCTCACGTCTGATAAAACTAGGCTTGTTTTTTGTCATTAAGGACTAGTACGGACTAACGCTGAGACACGACTGAGTGATTAATTCCTGCCTCCGAGAGGAATGTAAGTAGATAGGATCATTAATACGATCTCACGTCTGGTAAAACTAGGTTTTTTTTTTTTTTTGTCATTAAGGACTAGTAGGGACTAACGCTGAGACACGACTGAGTGATTAATTCCTGCCTCCGGGAGGAATGTAAGTAGATAGGGTAATTAATACGATCTCACGTCTGATAAAACTAGGTTTGTTTTTTGTCATTAAGGACTAGTACGGACTAACGCTGAGACACGACAGAGGGATTAATTCCTGCCTTCGGGAGGAATGTAAGTAGATAGGATCATTAATACGATCTCACGTCTAGTAAAACTAGGTTTGTATTTGGTTATTGGAGACAAGTAGGGACTAACGTATACACATGACTGAGTGATTAATTCCTACCTCCGCGAGGAATGTAAGTAGATAGGGTAATTAATACGATCTCACGTCTGGTAAAACTAGGTTTTTTTGTCATTGGGGACTAGTAGGGACTAACGCTTAGACACGACTGAGTGATTAATTCCTGCCTCCGGGAGGAATGTAAGTAGATAGGGTAATTAATACGATCTCACGTCTGATGAAACTAGGTTTGTTTTTTTGTCATTAAGGACTAGTACGGACTAACGCTGAGACACGACAGAGTGATTAATTCCTGCCTCCGGGAGGAATGTAAGTAGATAGGATCATTAATACGATCTCACGTCTAGTAAAACTAGGTTTGTATTTGGTTATTGGAGACAAGTAGGGACTAACGTATACACATGACTGAGTGATTAATTCCTGCCTCCGGGAGGAATGTAAGTAGATAGGATCATTAATACAATCTCACGTCTAGTAAAACTAGGTTTGTATTTGGTTATTGGAGACAAGTAGGGACTAACGTATACACATGACTGAGTGATTAATTCCTACCTCCGCGAGGAATGTAAGTAGATAGGGTAATTAATACGATCTCACGTCTGGTAAAACTAGGTTTGTATTTGGTTATTGGAGACAAGTAGGGACTAACGTATACACATGACTGAGTGATTAATTCCTACCTCCGCGAGGAATGTAAGTAGATAGGGTAATTAATACGATCTCACGTCTGGTAAAACTAGGTTTGTTTTTTGTCATTGGAGACAAGTAGGGACTAACGTATACACATGACTGAGTGATTAATTCCTACCTCCGCGAGGAATGTAAGTAGATAGGGTAATTAATACGATCTCACGTCTGGTAAAACTAGGTTTGTTTTTTGTCATTGGGGACTAGTAGGGACTAACGTTGAGACACGACTGAATGATTAATTCCTGCCTCCGGGAGGAATGCAAGTAGATAGGGTAATTAATACGATCTCACGTTTAGTAAAACTAGGTTTGTTTTTTGTCATTGGGGACTAGTAGGGACTAACGTTGAGACACGACTGAATGATTAATTCCTGCCTCCGGGAGGAATGCAAGTAGATAGGGTAATTAATACGATCTCACGTTTAGTAAAACTAGGTTTGTATTTGGTTATTGGAGACAAGTAGGGACTAACGTATACACATGACTGAGTGATTAATTCCTACCTACGCGAGGAATGTAAGTAGATAGGGTAATTAATACGATCTCACGTCTGGTAAAACTAGGTTTGTTTTTTGTCATTGGGGACTAGTAGGGACTAACGTTGAAACACGACTGAATGATTAATTCCTGCCTCCGGGAGGAATGTAAGTAGATAGGGTAATTAATACGATCTCACGTCTGGTAAAACTAGGTTTGTTTTTTGTCATTGGGGACAAGTAGGGACTAACGTTGAGACACGACTGAGTGATTAATTCCTGCCTCCAGAGGAATGCAAGTAGATAGGGTAATTAATACGATCTCACGTCTGGTAAAACTAGGTTTGTTTTTTGTCATTAGGGACTAGTAGGGACTAACGCTGAGACACGACTGAGTGATTAATTCCTGCCTCCAGAGGAATGCAAGTAGATAGGGTAATTAATACGATCTCACGTCTGGTAAAACTAGGTTTGTTTTTTGTCATTGGAGACAAGTAGGGACTAACGTTGACACACGACTAAATGATTAATTCCTGCCTCCAGAGGAATGCAAGTAAATAGGGTAATTAATACGATCTCACGTCTGGTAAAACTAGGTTTGTTTTTTGTCATTGGAGACAAGTAGGGACTAACGTTGAGACACGACTGAATGATTAATTCCTGCCTCCAGAGGAATGCAAGTAAATAGGGTAATTAATTATCCACTCGTATCTTTGTGTGTTTTACTAATACTTGATTGATAGCTTCGCGGTAAGTTAAAGAAAAGAAAATTGGCCTTTATGAAATAGGCAACTTCAAATGATAAACTATATACATTTGGGGGATGATGGGGAAGTCCTCTTTAGATATCAGTGGGCAATAACAATGTAAGGCTCATATTGGTGAAACAAATAACAATGGGTGAAAAGTCATATTGGTTTAGTAAGTACATGGTCCACGCTTCTTTAGACCAAACCCAAGATTTTTACTTTAGTCAAAATAATAATTATTTTGAACTACTCATACACTTTTGTTAGTTTTAATATTGATATTATATCAAGCTATTATATATATATATATATATAATATTATATATATATATTTATATATATATATATATATATATATTTGTCATCCAATGATAAATTTTGTGTCTCAAGTTATTAGCTGTTTTCGTGGTCCAGTGTGGAGCGCTAGTACAGTCCAATATAAATGTAAAGCAGTTTAAACTAGCTGTGATAGTAGACCTAAAAAGTCCAATTTTCGGGCACAAACATTTATGTCAGATGAGACCTCTGTTGTAGGTGTATATAATCAAGGGTTTTGTCATACTTTCAAGGAAATAATTTCACAATGAGTACTAATGCGTAATTCGTAATCGTGTATAATGATCAAGTAGATTTGAAAATTTTGCGGATATTTTAACAATCGCTATCTTTCATCTAGTCGTCGTTTACCCCATCAAAATATCCTGTCACGTTAAAAATTTTTTTACTCTTCTTACAGAGAAGTAAAGTTTATATAGATAATTGTGATACGTGTGAAGTGTCTGGTTAACCCTTGACCGAGACCTGAAAAAATCAAGTACGGATAAGTGACGCCCACCCCACCCCCAATCCATTATGTATGGCGCGGGGGTGAGTATTTCGCCACGTCAAATTGGTGACTGTTCCCCCATGTATTATTCATCACAACTCATTTCCTCCCGCCCAGCCAGATACTATATATAAATAGCTTTTGAACAAAGATTGTGTGTTCAAAATATGAAAGTCTGTGTTTTTTTCGCTGTATTCTCTTTTCTCTTGATATAAGAAGATTACAATTGAAGATTACAATTGAAGATTTCTCTTGATACAAGAAGATTACAATCCTCATTTCTCTTTATGTAAGGAAATAGCAATACATTCATAATCTACTTTTCTCCATATTTATTAAGGAAAGAATACATTCTTAATCCCCATTTCTCTTTAGATAAAGAGATAAAAATGTATTCTTAATCCACTTTTCTCTTGATATCAGGAGATAGCAATACATTCTTAACCTACTTTTCTCTTAATGGAAGGAGATATCAATACATTCTTAACCCACTTTTCTCTTGATGGAAGGAGATAATACATTCTTAATTCGCTTTTCTGTTGATGTGAGGAGATAACAATGCATTCTTAATTCGCTTTTATCTTGATGTAAGGAGATAACAAATTATATTTTTTTTTGCGGTTGAAAACGGTGTTAACAAAATATTATTTCAAGTGAATCTTCGTACAAATCTTATTTATAATTTTTACTTTTCCCCATATGTGTTAGCATAGAGAAAGTATTGTGATCGTCCAAAAAATGTTTGTTACAAGTTGGTCTAATAATCCATTTTTGGGTCCCGTGAACCCAAATAAGTGATTTTTTCGTAAAAAATGTTGATGTGTGTATGTATGTCTGTGTGTGTGTGTGCAGTTCGCTGAATACTAAACGGATGGGTACATTTTTATATTTTGGTATGTAGGTGTATTTAGCCAATATATCCACGCTACTTTTTTAAAATTTTATTTTTTTTTTTATTATTATTATTGACAAAAACTATTTAAAAAATTGAATTGCTTTTTTTTATTTTTATGGTTAAAAAACATACAAAGATGGAATTTCCTCAAAAACTGCTCTAACGATTTTAATTAAATTTTCAGGAAATATGCGAATTACAATTTAAAATATTTTAGTAAAAACCGCATATCTCTAACTTGACTAATTTTTTAATCATGAAAAAAAAACATATTTGGGAATCAACATATAATTTTCAAACTTTTTATTTTTTAGTGTTTAATATGGGGGAATGTTTGTGCCAATTATTTGGAACCCCTTATTTGTTTATGGACTAATTGATTTTTTAATGGTATTTACAAAAAAATTAATGTAGCTTGAAATAGACTTGCATCTTATCTCTTACAACAGTTTGAAACCATTATATACTGTGCCTACTTTGGCCTTCAAACTTCACTTTTAATTTAATCGATAGGCAGTGGGCAAATCATCTTCGCGTGACTGGTCTATATTTGCAAAAGTAAAGCTGGACAGTTAAAACTAGTCTTCTTTAAACAATAAACTAGAAGTAGTACTGTCCGTCATTTCAAAATGGAAACCATTACCGTTGTTCTATTATATAACTAGTTGTTTAGACGCAACATTGTACTAGAAATATAAGTGGAACAGTAAATATATTCAACCAAAACAACAACTACTTAAGTAGTAGGCTGCTGTTAGATGTATGTTGTGCCACTAGTGAACGGTCAAATAGGTACAAACTAAAACTGGTTGGAAATATTTCTTCACACGTTGAAAATTGTTACGCTTGTGCCTCCGATTAAGATTTATACAAATCATTAAACAACAACAATAACATACTGTAGAATCTCGTTTTTTACTTTCTCCTATATGCGTCAGCATAGAGAAAGTATTGTGATCTTAATATATATATATTAAAGTTGGTCTAAAAATCCATTTTAGGGTCTCCTGAACCCAAAAAAGTGTTTTTTCGGCAATAACAAATCTTAGAGCCTGGATAGAAAACATAAATTAATAGTTCATCGAGTCGGCATGTTATCGAAAATAAAGAATCAATTAAATTACAAGTTAGAGTGTTGTTTTAGCCGTCGAGAAAATGCGATTATTTGAATTGTTAACACTTTGTATATAATTTCTTGTGTGATGTGAGCTGAGTCGACAGACAGGACGGCACGAGCGTGCCCATCACGGCCAATTAGACTGGAGACCATCTTCAGTAGCATGTGGGCCTAAAAAGGAAATTAACAAATAGCGAATGACCTGAATGAATGCCTCGCTTCATTTGAACCGGGATCAGTCGGATCGGTGGAGTTGTCACAATTTTGGACGTGCTCTTGAACATTATTTGTAGTTTAGTCAATGAATATTACGATGGACATTCAGTAATTAAGGAGACAAATTGTTGTAGATAATAAATAGTTGACAGTAATGGTTATGTTAAAAATACTTTGTCAATAATCTCAACATTAAGTTCAACAACGGTTGAAAAACGTTCTGTAATTTGTGTTTTATTAGCTGAGGATGGGAAAACATCCAAGTATTGACCCTAAAGTGTACAAACTGTAGACATTTTTATAAGTGGATAGCCAGTTCAAAATGACCTATCGCTTATAGTGGAAAATTTGATCGTGGATAGTTGACAAAATCGCTGTAACTTTTGGACGCTGGAGGTACATTTTGTGTGATAAACTTGTCGATCGGCGTACAATAAAGAGCCTCAAACTGCTCGGGCATGCTTATGTTTCTCTTATGAAAATAATTAATCCGATTAAGACTTAAATTCACTGATATTGCGTTATAAGAATTTGCTTTAGTACTTGCAAAATTGGTTAGTAATTTGCAAAATTGGGTGCTAAATTTGCTTTAGTTCAAATTTTTGCTTCGCCCAAACTGAAGGAAAATATAGTAATTTCAACATTTGTTTTATAGTGGACGCAGTTCTTAAATTGAATTTTATTTTAAGACTAAATAAGTTGGCTGGTTGGGATATTCGTGGGAAATCGGGATAGTATAAATTTGTTTATTCAGCTTTTAAATTTTAGCTAGAAGAGTGCGTTTTTATGGTCTTAACGTGTTCATTCAATTAATTATAACAGTTCATTAAAATGTGATTAGTAAGATTATACAATAAGTAAAACGGATATACTGGATATTGGAAAAGAAATTACATCATATTTGTTGTCGCTTTGATGAAGTGTACATGATGTCAAAGTTGGGAATCATTGTGTATGTTTCTGCACCTTCTATTCTTCCTTTTCGGAACCTACTACATTAATTGTTTAAAATTATATTTCATGATTATCTGAAAATGTTCTATAACTACAAGTCTTATGATTGAAAACAGCAATGTTGCTTGTTGCTGTTTTAGCTGCGTTAACGTGCGAGTGGATTTAATTAGAGTTAGTTGTTCCGAACAGCTGAAGGGCGGGATTTGTGTGGCTGGAGGGTACGATGGAAGTACGGAATATTGATCCTTCCGACACAGTGGGGTCTTTGCAATTGTCCCCATACACGTTGGACATCAGTTACAAGTACCGCTTAATCTGCTAATAAACAATGGCTAATAAAACATGACAAGGATTCGCTTGTTCTTTATTATTATTTATTAGTCGTATTTCATGTATTCTGTTTTTAATACATAGGTGGATTTGTAAATAAAATCGACGTGTATAATTATTATAAAATAAATTACATCATATTGATGTCACTAAACTAACAATTTAACGTAATTAGTAATGCAATAACGTTGTGGATGTATAATAAGTTCTTCCTCACTTACATGTTGGCAGTGTAAGTAAGATGGTAGGCACATTACTCCTAACCAACCAACTTACTTCCAATGACACGGACAGAACATTTCGTTTTGTGTTACTACTGGTCTTCTTCATACTACGAGGTGAACTTGTATTGAAATTCCGAGTCCATACAACATGTCTGCGGCTCTGGAACAGAAAGAAATTGGAGAATACTCCACGAGGTGGCTAGTCTTGAGATCTGGAGACACCACAAATTACAGAGTTCTCCCTCACACCACGAGGGGAACGTATCCTTATTCCGGAGACTATACAATCTATCTGGGGGATTTGGTGAGTCCGTCACTTCTCATAAACAGCACTATGAGAACTTAACTTCAGTTCCCGAACTCTCACAACATGCCTGGGGGATTTGGTGAGTGACGTCGTCTGGAGTTGTTCCCCTTTTCACCGTGATGGAAATTAATTCTTTAGTTCCGCAGACAATTTAATCTGTGTGGGGAATTCGGTGATTGACATCGTCTGGAGTCGTTCCTATTTTCACAGTGATGGAAATTAATTCTTTAGTTCCGCAGACCATTTAAGCTGTGAGGGGGGTTTGGTGAGTGACATCGTCTGGAGTCGTTCCCCTTTTCACCGCAATGGAAATTAATTCTTTAGTTCCGCAGACCATTTAATCTGTCTGTGGGGTTTGGTTAGTGACATCGTCTGGAGTTTTTCCGTCTTACACCGCGATGGGATCCTATGGATCCGCAGACCATGCAATCTGTCTGAGTGATCTGGTTAGTGACATCGTCTGGAATTGTTTCCTTTTACACTGCAAAGGGAACTTAGGCTTTAGTTCCGCAGACCATGACAATTGCATATCTTGGGGCCACGTTAAACCGTTATCACATAGATACGTGTCTGGACTCAAGAGACTGAAAAATATGTTTGCTGGTATGTCCACATTCTTCCGTGCTCCGTCAAACCTAGCAACACCACATAGATACGTGTCTGGACTCAAGAGACTGAAAAATATGTTTGCTGGTAGGACCACATTCTTCCGTGCTCCGTCAAACCTAGCAACACCACATAGTACGTGTCTAGACTCAAGAGACTGAAAAAATATATATGCTGGTGGGACCACTTTCTTCCGTGCTCCGTCAAACCTAGCAACAACACATAGATACGTGTCTGACTCCGGAGATTAGAGTATACAATATGGTTGCTGTTAGGACCACGTTCTTCGTCAAAATACGTAGATACGTATCTTTACTCTAGAGACTGACTGTACAATATGTTTGCTATTGAGATCAAGAACAATTGTTCGTCCACACAATAAATAAGAGACGTATCTATAGTCCCTGAGATCAAACAACCTTGTTTGGAATTATCTGGAGATTTTGATATATAGTAACAACGTATGACTGTTCTCCTCATATCACAAGGGAAACGTGCCTTTTTATCTTAATCGGTGGCATTGCTTCCAAATACAATCTACCGTATTGGTTTTATTTAATACATCATCTTTCTTATTTTTGTTTACATTGTAACACCCGCCTACCCATACTCGTACGTTGGTAATGAATGACCCATCCACCAATCCACACACGTACAGTGGCAATGCTATATTTGAACTTTTATTAAACCCATAAATGAAAATAATCTGATCCAAGACAAAAAATAACTTTGTAAATCGTTTTATAATCCATTTTGTTGTGATGATAAATGATTTAGAACAATTTTTTTTAAATTTTAATTCCCACGCTTTAAAAACACGAAGTTTGTCAGAAAATATTGTGGAGAAGTTGTTAATGCAAGTGAGTGTGCTTTTTATTGCTAGTAGAGCAATGGGACCACAGTGTTAGGCTTTCGAACGTACTAAGGTATATTTGAATTTGCAATAATGTCTTTAATTTGATAAATATTATAACTTGAATGTGTGGAGCAATAAAAACACAACCGAAGTTTCACAGACGTTACTCTGGGTGAATAACTGAGGGTTCGCGACTATGACGTCAGATACCATGGACGGCTCCTATAGAAGGACGATCGTGTACAATATTAAAACTGGAAAGAAAACCTTACTGACCTTTTTTCCTCGAGAGTCGGCTCCTGATAGTTGCATCTAGAATTGCCCACTTGAAAGAAAATATTAATAGTATCATATTACAGGCTTTTTTACTACTCTAAACGAGAAACTTAACCCGCCCGCTCTCTAACCCAACAGATGAACTCACGTAAGAACATTACAAATACTTTATTGAAATGTCCTTTCGTAAAGGAAAAAAATAAGGTAGTTTCCATGAAGAATAATTCATTCTGTTTTGTATGGGTAATTCTAGTTAAAGTTTTAAATTTCTCTATTGTAACAATCTCAATGACTCAATTTATAGTAGAGTCAAGAGTCAAATAATCTTTATTTTCAACAGTATACAAACTGCATAATAGCGTCATACTTAACTACTTCAATAGTCTATTACAATATTAACTATGTCTAGTTCACTAAAAACTTAAAACATTATAAGTCCGCCTGGGACGAAAGATATTCCCCAACACTGTATGGGCATCTAAACACCAACAGCTCTTTCAGACGCTTTTTGAATACATTCAATGTACTCTCTGTTTTTATTTTTTCTGGTAGAGAGTTATAAAGTCTGACCCCATTATAAAGAAGGTGTTTCTTGAAAAAGGTTGTTTTGTGGGGTGGAATGGGAATGTTGTTTCCTCTTAAGTTATAATTATGATTTCGGAATCGAGAATAAAAAAGTTTGTAGTTCTTGCGCACAAACAGTACAGAATTGAAAATATAAAGAGCTGGGAAAGTTAAAATGTTGTTATCCTTAAAAAGTGTCCGGCAGGGGAACCTTTTTGGCTTATTGAAAACAGCTCGAATAGCTCTGTTTTGAAGTTTAAAATCAAGATTTGATTTCCCCCCGTCATAGCCCCAAAAGCTTATTCCATATGTTAAGAATGGATAAATAAGTCCATAATATGCAGCGAGTAAAACAGTAACTTCAGCAAAGGTAGAAAGACGCCTTATTACGAAGATACCGGAACTCAACCGTTTACAAACTCTGTCCATGTGTTGGTGAAAGTTTAAATTACTGTCCAATAAAATTCCCAACAACGTTGTTTCTGGGTTCGGTTCTATCTCAGTGTCATCAAGCAAAATCACAAAATTGCCTCGCTCTATACGATTGCTTATCTTAAACTCCACCAATTGAGTCTTAGAACTGTTTAATGACAAACGGTTGTAATGAAACCACTGTAATAGAGCATTTACTTCCCTATACGCCTTAATTTCTAACCCCTGGCGACAGCCAGCCGAAACCGATAAAGAGGTGTCATCGGTGAACAAACACACATTTGCACTAGTGACACTACTAGGAAGGTCGTTGACGAAGAGTAGGAAAAGAACTGGCCCAAGGACCGAGCCCTGAGGTACTCCTGTAGCCACTTCAACCAAAGGAGACTGTGCCATTCTCAGACATCCATAGGAATCAGTGTACGGAACTTGTACAGATTGCTGTTTTCGTCGTAAATAAGTAGACTCCCATGTATGTGGAATTCCCCTAACACCAAGCTTTTCCAGTTTGTCAAGTAATATATCATGGTCGACAGTGTCGAAGGCCTTTGTGAGGTCAAAGAAAATTCCCATTGATAAGTCTCCCACATCAAGGGACTGAACAGCAGACGAAACCATAAACTGAACCGCATCCATGGTGCTTTTATCCCTGGTAAATCCAAACTGACAAGGCGTGAAGATTTTATTTATGTCATAAAATCAAGAAGTCTAACTAAAAACAACTTCTCAAAAACTTTAGACAGTGTTGAAAGTAATGAAATTGGTCTGAAATTAGTCCACTCATTAGTTGCTCCTTTTTTGTGAATTGGCCTGATGATAGCATGTTTAAGATTTTCAGGAAATTTGCCCAGCTGAAAAGACAGGTTTATTAGTTAAGAAAGCGGCCCAGATATCAAATCAGAAACCTTTTTAAGGAGCTGTGAAGAGATTTCATCCGGTCCAGATGAAGCCTTTGACTTCATGGACATTATCACCCGTGCCACTTCTTCCTCAGAAGTCTGGGACAAAAAGAGAGAATTGGAGGTAGAACTCAATACCAAAGTTGGTTCCGCCGATCTAGAACTGCATTTATACTCTGTACTCGGACCAATGGAGGCGAATCCAGAGTTAAAGATACTTGAGACTTCAAAAGGACCATGAATTAAGACTCCGTTTTCATTTGCTTAAGGCGTGGACCTTTATGCTCGTTTTTAGTGTACCAGATGGTTTTTTGTTTATTTGAAGACAGCGAAATTTTATTTAAAACAAAATCAGATTTAGATTTCCTAATTTCTTTTTTTGTAAATACGCTTAACGTATTTTAATCGAAGAGGGTGATTGCTATCCAGGTGCTTAGTTTCAGAGTAAAGGAATTGAAAGTTTCCTTCAAGAAAAGAATGCTTTCGCTAAGATGAGGTTTTGATAAACATTTAGGTGCACATATTTTACGCATGTGTAGCGGAAAGCTCAAATCGAAGTAATAACGTAACAAATCATGAAATTTTTCAAAGTTAGAATTAAAATCAATTTCTTTGAAGACTTTAACCCATGATTCTTTTCTAAGATGGTACCTGAAAGTCATAATATTGGAAGCAAAAAAACTACGGCTAAGTCCGTGAGTGGGAGCAGCATCAAGCTGATCAGCACACATATCAATAGTCGCTTCCTGGGCATGATGGTCTGATAATGAAGCAATTAAAACCCTACTCTTAATAATACTGTCATCAATATTGGTGAATATATTATCGCTGGCCGTCTTAGATTGCTTATCCTCTCGGCTGTAGGTACTGATTGTGGGCCTCAAACCAAAAGTTGCTATTGTGTGATTAAGATTTCTGCTTGCAGGTTTATTTTCTAAAATATTGATATTAAAATCGCCAATTACAATAACATTAGAAGTTTTTCTAATAATTGAATCGAGACACATTATGATATGATTTAAGAATGGTTGACAGTCATACACAGGATACACAGCCACAACAAAGAAGGTCTCTCCAAAATTCAGGTGGAATCTCGCAGCAGCCAACTGGCAGATGGTTTCGTCACAAAAACGAGAAACATCTACCATCTCAAACTGAAGATTATTTTTAGCATATATGCAGACCCCGCCTTTTTGTCTTAGTTCACAATTAAAAGATGTAACGTTACTATAATCTGGTATGCAAAAACTGTCAAATTGATTTGAAGAAAGGTTATGTTCAGTCAAGTACAAGATGTCTGGGTCTTCACACTGGATGTGGACTTGGAGAAGATCAATGTTTGATCTAAGGCCACAAATGTTTTGGTGGAAGACACTAAACTTATTGGTTTTACTAGTGGAGGCATGTGGAGGCTTAATTGCTGTCATACCCTCAGAGCTCGATCCCTGTTCCACTCTAAAAAATTGTCCTTCAATGCAGAATTCAACCAATCTTTACTCCTCGCCGATGCACGACCCTCGACCTTCAACGGGGTGATAGATCTAACGTTAAATGCAACTGACTCGATTCAGCGTCCAAAAAACCTGGTTTTTGAAGGAAAGTGCCTGCTTTCAGCAACCAAATTCAGAGCTGAGTTGTACCATGTTCTGCTGTAATGGCGTTTTCCCGAAAGCGAGACGCCATAGCGTCGAACGGTATGCATTACCTTACTGTCCTCTGTGCCCATGAAAAGAGGAAGGTGGCATTCCATAGCTCTTCCCAGCAGTCAGAATTACATTCGCAATGGTCTCTGCTGTCCTGAACCTGCTGCATTAAAATGTAACCCCTGTCTAGTAAAGAGATCTCTCTGGGCCCAATCAAGAGGAATAAAAGTGACGTGTTTGTGATTTTTTACAAGTTTACAAAGATTGCTGTTGGTGTTAGTAATATCGGTATTTAAATATGGAGCATCATGTCTCACTGGAATACCCATGACTATAACATTAGTTTTGTTAAGAACATTAAACATTGTTTCAAATAAATCATTCAACCCAAAAGAGTGGTCGGGGATGTTGTTCGTCCCAGCCATTACAATAACAAAATCTTTATTTGTGTACGATTTTCCTATTAAGTTAATACCCTCCATTACATTCTCGACAGTACCATTAGGTTTAACCACAGCAGTGACAGAATGTTTAGATTGAGTCTCTCACTCAGTCCTCTTCCATGGGAATCACTTAACAGAGATATGTTAGCAGTACTACTTAGTAGTTTCACTGTCACTAGTCGTTAGTAAACTATTTACAATAGGAGCAGACTTAGAGGTTACGCTTTGTTTTACGTTCATGGCAGAATTTTTATCCAGCTTGCCACAAACGATATTTCTTAATCTTACGTTTATTACTACAATGCTAAGTAGAAACACTACAGTTATTAAAATTTTAAATAGTATCATCTTTAGGTAGATCTAACACATCAAATCTGTTCTTAGTTCGTATACAAGGTGATACATTATGTTGCTGAAATGAAGTTGATTTTGAGCTAGACTTAACAACCTGCCATTGATTGACCTTACCTTTCCTAAGTTTAATGGGACACAAGGGAGTACTGTCATTTTTTAATGTGTCAGAACTAGCATTACCATTTATTGCATTAGATTTAAGTGTAGTAGAGCTGTTGGTGAACCAGTCATGGAATGGCGTGGCACCTTTATTAACAGCACAATTTGTACTTAGCATTGACTAGAACATGGATGCCACACTCATAATAGTTGGTTTGTTGGAGACAAGACACTTCTATCAGTTTATCCTCAAATATGCTAAGAGTTTTTGCAATTTTACATGCAGATACATGATTGGTGCTCTGAAGTGAGTTCAAGTGACAAGCCATATTTAGGAATTTATCACAAAAAAGTAAGCTCCAATGGGAGCTGCTATCATCTAGTGAAGAATCAGAGCTATTATTAATACAAAGAAGAATAAATCTACTATTTACTAAAGTCGGTACATTGAGATTTTCAACTACTGTGTCGGGACTACTAAATGTTACGACCAAGCAGGTAGTAGTGCAAGGTAAAAGGTTTGTAGGGCATGACAATTGATTCAGGTAAAATAAATTGGATCCAATACTTTGAGCCGTACTTTGAACATTAAATAAATATAATCCTACATTTGTTCATATTGGTTATTACCATTATTTGACAGTTATTATCGGTTATATTTAGTTAGATCAAGAAGCTGCAGCTGCACATTTCAGACATGCAAGAATGCAATGTTGTATTCTTCGGTTGAATGGAAAACAAAATTGCCACTGTACCGACAATCGGATAGCGTATCAGGGTAGGGTGGGGTAGGAGACCCCAGGGCGAGATATTCCCCACTCTCGTACTTCTTACATCATCTACCTGTACATGGGTAATAGGGGTTACAAACAGATTTCATTAATGTTACTTCTTTTTTACGACTTACCTTTGATTATTTGACATGGTCATTTGTAAATTGGTGCCGTGGTGTTTTGAAGCCATTGTAATCCATCTAATTCGCGCATCTATTTTGCTATGAAGCTATGCATATTTTTCTCTCTAGCACATCTATACTACAGAAATAAATTAAATGTAACAATACAATGTTGCTGTAAACAAATTCCAAGATAAATTAACAGTAAGGTTATTGTAATGATTTAAATAATAAACCACGAAACTGTTAAATTAATTAGCTATTATTAATAATCACTATTAAATGTGTACTATTATAATACACATTTACAAATACAGTACAAGTGAATGTAACACAACACAAATATATTACACTATAAGCACAAAATGCACAAATATACTACAGTACAAGTAAAAGTAGTGTTTTTGTCCATTTGTACTTGTATTGTAGTATATTTGTGCATTTTGTATTTGTATTGTAATAAGTTTGTGCATTTTGTTCTTATATTGTAATTTATTTAGTATATTCTTATATTGTAACCCACATATATATGAGTTATGTGGCGTTCACTTGTACTGTATATGTACCAATACGTATTATGCTAATTAAAAAACTACTTTTACAGTAGCACGGGGGATTACTGTTGCAAACTAATGCTGGGAAATGTGCACCGTAATAAATTAACGTGGTGGAGATGTCTCTTATCAAACTAATGCAGGAGTATTGTCCTGGTTGGTACGAACCAATGCGGGGAGGTGTCCTGCATCAAACCAATTCAGAGTGGTGTCCGGGCTAATCTAATGCGAAGGAGATGTCCCGTATCTAACTAATGCAGGAGTGGTATCCCAGTAGAAAAAATCGCGGGAGAGATGTCCCGTATGGAACTAATGCAGGAGTGGTATCCCGGTAGAAACTACCGCGAGGGAGATGTCACGTATGGAACTAATGCAGGAGTGATATCTCGGTAGAAACTATCGCGAGGGAGATGTCACGTATGGAACTAATGCAGGAGTGATATCTCGGTAGAAACTATCGCGAGGGAGATGTCACGTATGGAACTAATGCAGGAGTGATATCTCGGTAGAAACTATCGCGAGGGAGATGTCACGTATGGAACTAATGCAGGAGTGATATCTCGGTAGAAACTATCGCGAGGGAGATGTCACGTATGGAACTAATGCAGGAATGGTATCCCAGTAGAAACTATCGCGAGGGAGATATCCCGTATCTAACTAATGCAGGAATGGTATCCCAGTAGAAACTATCGCGGGGGAGATGTCCCGTATGGAACTAATGCAGGAGTGATATCTCGGTAGAAACTATCGCGAGGGAGATGTCACGTATGGAACTAATGCAGGAGTGATATCTCGGTAGAAACTATCGCGAGGGAGATGTCACGTATGGAACTAATGCAGGAGTGATATCTCGGTAGAAACTATCGCGAGGGAGATGTCACGTATGGAACTAATGCAGGAGTGGTATCCCGGTAGAAACTATCGCGAGGGAGATATCCCGTATCTAACTAATGCAGGAATGGTATCCCAGTAGAAACTATCGCGGGGGAGATGTCCCGTATGGAACTAATGCAGGAGTGGTATCCCGGTAGAAACTATCGCGAGGGAGATATCCCGTATCTAACTAATGCAGGAATGGTATCCCAGTAGAAACTATCGCGGGGGAGATGTCCCGTATGGAACTAATGCAGGAGTGATATCTCGGTAGAAACTATCGCGAGGGAGATGTCACGTATGGAACTAATGCAGGAGTGATATCTCGGTAGAAACTATCGCGAGGGAGATGTCACGTATGGAACTAATGCAGGAGTGATATCTCGGTAGAAACTATCGCGAGGGAGATGTCACGTATGGAACTAATGCAGGAGTGATATCTCGGTAGAAACTATCGCGAGGGAGATGTCACGTATGGAACTAATGCAGGAGTGATATCTCGGTAGAAACTATCGCGAGGGAGATGTCACGTATGGAACTAATGCAGGAGTGATATCTCGGTAGAAACTATCGCGAGGGAGATGTCACGTATGGAACTAATGCAGGAGTGATATCTCGGTAGAAACTATCGCGAGGGAGATGTCACGTATGGAACTAATGCAGGAGTGATATCTCGGTAGAAACTATCGCGAGGGAGATGTCACGTATGGAACTAATGCAGGAGTGATATCTCGGTAGAAACTATCGCGAGGGAGATGTCACGTATGGAACTAATGCAGGAGTGGTATCCCAATAGAAACTATCGTGGGGGAGAATGTCCCGTATGGAACTAATGCAGGAGTGGTATCTCGGTAGAAACTATCGCGAGGGAGATGTCACGTATGGAACTAATGCAGGAGTGATATCTCGGTAGAAACTATCGCGAGGGAGATGTCACGTATGGAACTAATGCAGGAGTGGTATCCCGGTAGAAACTATCGCGAGGGAGATATCCCGTATCTAACTAATGCAGGAATGGTATCCCAGTAGAAACTATCGCGGGGGAGATGTCCCGTATGGAACTAATGCAGGAGTGGTATCCCGGTAGAAACTATCGCGAGGGAGATATCCCGTATCTAACTAATGCAGGAATGGTATCCCAGTAGAAACTATCGCGGGGGAGATGTCCCGTATGGAACTAATGCAGGAGTGATATCTCGGTAGAAACTATCGCGAGGGAGATGTCACGTATGGAACTAATGCAGGAGTGATATCTCGGTAGAAACTATCGCGAGGGAGATGTCACGTATGGAACTAATGCAGGAGTGATATCTCGGTAGAAACTATCGCGAGGGAGATGTCACGTATGGAACTAATGCAGGAGTGATATCTCGGTAGAAACTATCGCGAGGGAGATGTCACGTATGGAACTAATGCAGGAGTGATATCTCGGTAGAAACTATCGCGAGGGAGATGTCACGTATGGAACTAATGCAGGAGTGGTATCCCAGTAGAAACTATCGCGGGGGAGATGTCCCGTATGGAACTAATGCAGGAGTGGTATCCCAATAGAAACTATCGTGGGGGAGAATGTCCCGTATGGAACTAATGCAGGAGTGATATCTCGGTAGAAACTATCGCGAGGGAGATGTCACGTATGGAACTAATGCAGGAGTGATATCTCGGTAGAAACTATCGCGAGGGAGATGTCACGTATGGAACTAATGCAGGAGTGATATCTCGGTAGAAACTATCGCGAGGGAGATGTCACGTATGGAACTAATGCAGGAGTGGTATCCCAATAGAAACTATCGTGGGGGGAATGTCCCGTATGGAACTAATGCAGGAGTGGTATCCCAGTAGAAACTATCGCGGGGGAGATGTCCCGTATGGAACTATTGCAGGAGTGGTATCCCAGTAGAAACTATCGCGAGGGAGATGGCCCGTATGGAACTAATGCAGGAGTGGTATCCCAGTAGAAACTATCGCGGGGGAGATGTCCCGTAAGGAACTAATGCAGGAGTGGTATCCCAGTAGAAACTATCGCGAGGGAGATGTCACGTATCTAACTAATGCAGTAGTGGTATCCCAATAGAAACTATCGCAAGGGAGATGTCCCGTTTGGAACTAATGCAGGAGTGGTATCCCAGTAGAAACTATCGCGGGGGAGATGTCACGTATCTAACTAATGCAGTAGTGGTATCCCAATAGAAACTATCGCAAGGGAGATGTCCCGTTTGGAACTAATGCAGGAGTGGTATCCCAGTAGAAACTATCGTGGGGGAGATGTCACGTATCTAACTAATGCAGTAGTGGTATCCCAATAGAAACTATCGCAAGGGAGATGTCCCGTTTGGAACTAATGCAGGAGTGGTATCCCAGTAGAAACTATCGCGAGGGAGATGTCACGTATCTAACTAATGCAGTAGTGGTATCCCAGTAGAAACTATCGTGGGGGAGATGTCACGTATCTAACTAATGCAGGAGTGGTATCCCAGTAGAAACTATCGTGGGGGAGATGTCCCGTATGGAACTAATGCAGGAGTGGTATCCCAGTAGAAACTATCGCGGGGGAGATGTCCCGTATGGAACTATTGCAGGAGTGGTATCCCAGTAGAAACAATCGCGGGGGAGATGTCTCGTACGGAACTAATGCAGGAGTGATATCTCGGTAGAAACTATCGCGAGGGAGATATCCCGTATGGAACTAATGCAGGATTGATATCTCGGTAGAAACTAGCGCGAGGGAGATGTCACGTATCTAACTAATGCAGGAGTGGTATCCCAGTAGAAACTATTGTGGGGGAGATGTCCCGTATGGAACTAATGCAGGAGTGATATCTCGGTAGAAACTATCGCGAGGCAGATGTCACGTATGGAGCTAATGCAGGAGTGGTATCCCAGTAGAAACTATCGTGGGGGAGATGTCCCGTATGGAACTAATGCAGGGGTGGTATCCCAGTAGAAACTATCGCGAGGGAGATGTCACGTATCTAACGAATGCAGAGTAGATGTCTCTTACTAAACTAATGGACGGGAGATGTCCTGCATCAATCTAATATGCAGAATTGTTGTCCCGGTATAAACGAATGCGGGGGAGATGTCCTGTATCAAACTAATGGGATTCAGGAAATACCCACGAAGCCTACGAAATGAGATACAAATCTTTAGCATCAAACAAAAGAAATAATTTGCTAGTTTCAGCCCAGTTGGAGTGACTCTTACCATTCGTGCCTCATTGAGTGGTTATTGCGTATTAGTCATTCTCGCTTTCGTATAGTATTCTGTGGTTGAGTACTAACACCCTTCCGTATGCATTGAAGGGTGAATTTTTGTTTAAGTATATTCATGTTCCTTCAATTTGAATAATATGCCAAGCAGCTCTATATCTTATAAAAGGAAGTCTATTTTGTTTAAGAAAATATCACAAATGTAAAAACCTGTGTCATATTTAGAGGAAAGATTGTGTCGTAACTTTAGCCGTGTAACATCTAAGGTAGCTGATTAAACGTGACCTCTTAGTATTGCAAGACGGAATTCACGTGTGAGAAACTAGATAGATAATGTCTGTAACATTTTGTCAATCACAAACTTAAGTGATTGGGAAGTGAGTATTTCCAACATAGAACACTACAACCATGGGAGCTCTTTAAGACGATGTCTTATAGTTGTAGAAGGGGGTATTTTCGCTCATAAGTGCAGCCAGCGGCTTCGCGCTCAACCTCTACTGCAAGGCGGCGCCGAAGTGGTGAGCGCGGAACTGCCCTTTTTTACAAGTTTTCTCTAATGATTGTCAAATGTTCCTCTACAGGAATATATGCGTATAAATCTTAAATGTCGAATGAACTCAGAGGTTGATTATCAGAACATTTTGTAGTTATTATTTTGTTGAATAAGTCGATCGTGTTATTTGCTGCTTTTATCTATTTTTAAATATTAATTTGATAAAAATATTGAATAATTTAAACTTGCATTTCTAATATTAAATTATAAATACTGTAAAAATAAAATGCATAGGCAACTTATTTCTGGATTCTATAGATTCTGATAAGTAAACTTCGGTACAAAAACTTTGTAGGACCGGTAATTCAAAACATTACACAATATTTTTTCAATCGTTGTTTTTTTTTAATATTGCGTTTAAAACTGTAAGTCAAAATGGGCTTAGTTGACCGCTAGTGTTGTTAAAGTATTATACAATATATTTCCTTTATTTTAGAAGTTCCATGATCTTTTTGTGACAGGTGGTCAGTCGCGTCATGGAAGTATTAGGTGTGTAGCTTGGATGGCCAGGTTAGTGTTGGATGTGCATGGTGATTTGGTGGCGCCAATGTTGTGAGCGACTGAACGCCACATTAACGTCCTTATATGAAACTGTAAAATCGTGGATGTGGAATACTCATTGTTGAACTTAAAATGTATTCATCTGATTTTAAAATGGACTAACAAATGTTATCTTTAGGGTGTAGGAAACAATTAAACACTTATAATCCTTCTAATGTGAACCAAGATTCGATTTTAAACACGTTTTATTGTATTTTCGTTTGAAATGTCCTCAGTTTATCGCCCGATTCTATTCTGTTTTAGCATGTAGCAATCTATTTTTTCGTTTTATAATGAAACAATACTGAGTATTGTTAAAACGTTAGAATTATTTGACGTGAAATGTACTCTTTGACGAAAAATAACATAGTTTGAAGGTGAGTAGTGATTTATGTTTCAGTTATACATGTGTTGAAAGTAAAAAGAGTTCTGCAGAAATTGTTCAAAATACGAGAAGGATCGTTTGTGATCAGTATTGATCAGTGGTGGTTTGACGTTCATAAGAGCTAGACTTGCCAATTATGAAGGCAGCTCATCTAAAAAAATTGTATTTTGGAAATGTTCATCCCATAATGTTAGATTAAGTGTTGGTGTCGAGGTGGCGATGTGATCAGATTAGTTGCACTCGGCGCGTCACCGCAGACCCAATATTGGATCAACTAGTGTTAAACGCTCGCCGCGCACTGGATACGGTTGGCGACGAGGCGGTCCCATCTGGTTACGTCTTTCTTTGTCCTCGCCTTTGTTGGCAGGATTCTCCATTATAGAGGACGTAGTCCTCCCTCTATTCACCTCTTTGATGGTGTTAATCTGACAACAACTGAAACTCGCGGCCAGTGCGGGTTAGCTTTTTGGCGGGTCTTATCTCCATGACCCGAGGAATTTTCCATGACATAATTCAAGTTCCTTAAAATTATGGGTAAATGTTCAGATACTTAACGTGTGAAGGTGTAAGAGTCCAACATCTAATGAGGCGTCAAACCTTGGGCCGTCGATAAATTTAGCTGTAGTGCCTTGAAGAAAGATGTTCCGTTGGATGTTGCCTACCCAGTCAAGAACTAAATTAAAATAATATCGAGTTATTGCGCTCCAATAGTTGTAGTGTCTTGTAGATAGAGGCTCCGCTGGACGTATCACATCTTGATAAAAACTCGCTTAAAATCAAATAGTGTAAAGCGCTCCCATAGTAGTAGTGCCTTGAATATAGAGTTTCCGCTGGACGTAGCAAATCTTGATAAAAACTCACTATAATCAAATCGTCTCAAAGCACTCCCATAGTTGTAGTGCCATAGGACGTAGCAAATCTTGATAAGAACTCGCTTAAAAGAAACTCGTCTAAATGCGCTCCCATAGTTCTTTCAGTTCTCAACAATATGAACTGACAAAGTGGAAAGCAAAAGCGTTTAGTATTTCTTTCAAACTCCCCCAATACTTTTATTGTGAACGAAGCACATTGAATTTCTTTCATAATCAATTAGAACAAATAAAAAGTCCTTTAGATATGCCATCATATCAGCGATATAAGTGTACATAATTCCAAATTTATTCCTATTGTGAATCTATTGACATATTTAAAAGTTGTTTACTGATTTAAGTATACATTCTTTCAAATTGATAACACGTGAAGTAGGCTACATTGTTATATACACAGCAGTCACTCTTCTTCGTTGTGAAGTTGAGTGCGATTTTGGCAGTCGTGAACCGTGGCTCTGTAAAAATCGGAAAAAAAACTGTGTACAATGGTCCTATATTAATGTCCTAATATAGAAATTAAAAGGTGGAGTCGTAGCTAATTATGAAGTTGCATAAATCGTATTTATAGTTAATACCATCGTGTTTGGTATAATTTTTCTTATTTTGTCTTTACTTTCAGGAATACTTTAATAAGTTAAAAATTCAGAGCTGCACAAAAAAGTTAATCAGTGCAGAGGTAACGGCAATAGGTGACTCATCACTGGAACACCTGTGACAGGGGGTGAGTGTGTTTAAAGGACGGGCGGGTCGGTTGCAGGTGGACAGGGGTCCATCGGCCAAGTTATACAGTATACAGAGAATATATGTGTCATTAGAGTGTATTTAAATGCCTCTGGACTAAGCTAAATAATCAAGCAGACTCGTACATGATTTTGTTTCATTAATATGCTATTGGTAGATTTGTTTTTAATTTTCATATTCTTTGTTGGTACTGAATAGCTTTTTACTGAAATTTCTTTTACTCTGCAATATTTCGAGGTAATAGGCTGTGTAAGGAAATGCCATTTGCTTCCGATCTTCGATGGAACAAAATTTTACTAAACTGTTAGATTTCAGATTTGTTCTATTCTCAGGTTTTACACATATATTTTAAATGCCCTAAACACTTTCGAAAATATAGGAAAACTCTGAACACTTGTGTTGATAGAGAGGGATTACAGTTATAGAGATTTTTAGAAGCTTTTTGACACTGCGTTCAAAGAAACATTACATGTTTCAAATTGGAATTATAACTGGCGAAAGGAACAGTTATGTTTGGAATGAAGTATATTGAACAAACAAAATAGCCATGTAAACTAAGTAGAATGTTACATGGCTACTTGTTGACTGTGACACCAAGTAAAGTGTTACACAATCAGGATGCTGTGATAGCCAATAACTTTGTACACTAAGTAGAATGTCTCACAGTCAGGGTGTTGTGGTGTCCAATAACTTTTTACACTAAGTAGAATGTCTCACAGTCAGGGTGTTGTGGTAGCCAATAACTTTGTACAATAAGTAGAATGTCTCACAGTCAGGGTGTTGTGGTATCCAATAACTTTTTACACTAAGTAGAATGTCACACAGTCAGGGTGTTGTGGTATCCAATAACTTTGTACACTAAGTAGAATGTCTCACAGTCAGGGTGTTATGGTGTCCAATAACTTTGAACAATAAGTAGAATTTCTCACAGTCTGGGTATTGTGGTATCCAATAACTTTTTACACTAAGTAGAATGTCTCACAGTCAGGGTGTTGTGGTATCCAATAACTTTTTACACTAAGGAGAATGTCTCGCAGTCAGGGTGTTGTGGTGTCCAATAACTTTGTACAATAAGTAGAATTTCTCACAGTCAGGGTATTGTGGTATCCAATAACTTTGTACACTAAGTAGAATGTCTTACAGTCAGGGTGTTGTGGTGTCCAATAACTTGGTACACTAAGTAGAATGTCTCACAGTCAGGGTGTTGTGGTGTCCAATAACTTTGTACAATAAGTAGAATTTCTCACAGTCAGGGTGTTGTGGTATCCAATAACTTTGTACACTAAGTAGAATGTCTTACAGTCAGGGTGTTGTGGTGTCCAATAACTTTATACACTAAGTAGAATTTCTCACAGTCAGGGTGTTGTGGTGTCCAATAACTTTGTACACTAAGTAGAATGTCTCACAGTCAGGGTGTTGTGGTAGCCAATAACTTCGTACACTAAGTAGAATGTCTCACAGTCAGGGTGTTGTGGTGTCCAATAACTTTGTACACTAAGTAGAATGTCTCACAGTCAGGGTGTTGTGGTGTCCAATAACTTTGTACACTAAGTAGAATGTCTCACAGTCAAGGTGTTGTGGTATCCAATAACTTTGTACACTAAGTAGAATGTCTCACAGTCAGGGCGTTGTGGTATCCAATAACTTTGTACACTAAGTAGAATGTCTCACAGTCAGGGTGTTGTGGTGTCCAATAACTTGGTACACTAAGTAGAATGTCTCACAGTCAGGGTGTTGTGGTGTCCAATAACTTTGTACACTAAGTAGAATGTCTCACAGTCAGGGTGTTGTGGTAGCCAATAACTTTGTACACTAAGTAGAATGTCTCACAGCCAGTGTGTTGTGGTATCCAATAACTTTGTACAATAAGTAGAATGTCTCACACTCAGAGTGTTGTGGTAGCCAATAACTTTGTACACTGTGGACCGTATTACAGTCAGGTTGTATGTATTGCTATCATGATGTGGATGTTTTATTTACATGGTTTCATTGATAGGAGTAGATATAGACATTTTTATGTGACAAAAGTTCAAATCTTATCTTGAAGTACAAACACACACATTAGAACGTTATTTGAAGAATACTTGAGTCGATGTTCAATAAATCATTAAATGTTCATAACTGAAATACCTGTCTTAATCATTTAAACAATTCCTACAAATAGTTCAGTCATTCAATAACGTGATTAGTGTCAGAAATATGTAGCCCCTTCCCAGATTGCCGTGTATTGATAATATTTCTGTTGCATGTACGCGTGAGTTTGTTACTCATTCATTTCATGGTCGGGGCCGGAAGCTGCCACGAATGTTAGTAGGCCAGTCTTTCTCACCAAGGACATTTCATTCATCCCACTAATGCTAATCTTCCATTTCCCCCACACAAGGCTCACTTCCTATTGCATGTTACACTCTGCTAGCTTTGCCAAAACGCCATTTATTTATCTCCATTCCACTTTGTCATTGATCCATCCTTATTATGTTCATCAACATCGTTTAAGAAAAGTTCGTTTAGTTGTAAATTTAAGATTATACACCGTATGTATCGTAAATATGTACATTTACCTTCATCTTTTTTATATTTTGGAGACATGTAATCCACTTGCGGTACATTACAGCTGTGTGGTTTGTACCGGATGGATTCACACTAGCAAATTGTTGTTTATCGGAGGAATTATTTTTTGCTTAGTTAGTAATGGATATGAAACTTCAGGTGGGTATGGAAGGTGTTGCCATAATACCATACCCATGTACACATTATGAGCTGGGTCTTATTGAGTTATCATGCACCATGCCCAACTATTTAAATGTAAGACACCTATCCAAAACTTATAAAAGTATTTGTCACAACTTTTAGTCTTAAAAAACTTGTACTTTTAACGGTGTACACCACTACTTCAAATTTATGGAGATAAGGTAAATCAGCTATTCAAACCATTAACAATGTAAACTACTTTCTCAAGTATATGGAGGCAAGGTATGTCAGCTATTCAAACCTTTAACAATGTACACTACTTCCTCAAATTTATGGAGCTAAGGTATGTCAGCTATTCAAACCTTTAACAATGTACACTACTTCCTCAAGTTTATGGAGCTAAGGTATGTCAGCTATTCAAACCTTTAACAATGTACACTACTTCCTCAAATTTATGGAGATAAGGTAAATCAGCTATTCAAACCCTTGACAATGTTAACTACTTCCTCAAGTATATGGAGGCAAGGTATGTCAGCTACTCAAACCATTAACAATGTAAACTACTTTCTCAAGTATATGGAGGCAAGGTATGTCAGCTATTCAAACCCTTAACAATGTAAACTACTTCCTCAAGTTTATGGATCTAAGGTATGTCAGCTATTCAAACCCTTAACAATGTAAACTACTTCCTCAAGTTTATGGAGCTAAGGTATGTCAGCTATTCAAACCCTTAACAATGTTAACTACTTCCTCAAGTTTATGGAGGTAAGGTATGTCAGCTATTCAAACCCTTAACAAACAATGTAAACTACTTCCTCAAGTCTATGGAGGTAAGGTATGTCAATTCAAACCCTTAACAATGTAAACTACTTTCACAAGTATATGGAGGCAAGTTATGTCAGCTATTCAAACCCTTAACAATGTAAACTACTTCCTCAAGTTTATGGAGGTAAGGTATGTCAGCTATTCAAACCCTTAACAATGTAAACTACTTCCTCAAGTTTATGGATCTAAGGTATGTCAGCTATTCAAACCCTTAACAATGTAAACTACTTCCTCAAGTTTATGGAGCTAAGGTATGTCAGCTATTCAAACCCTTAACAATGTAAACTACTTCCTCAAGTTTATGGAGGTAAGGTATGTCAGCTATTCAAACCCTTAACAATGTAAACTACTTCCTCAAGTTTATGGATCTAAGGTATGTCAGCTATTCAAACCCTTAACAATGTAAACTACTTCCTCAAGTTTATGGAGCTAAGGTATGTCAGCTATTCAAACCCTTAACAATGTAAACTACTTCCTCAAGTCTATGGAGGTAAGGTACTGTATGTCAATTCAAACCCTTAACAATGTAAACTACTTTCACAAGTATATGGAGGCAAGGTATGTCAGCTATTCAAACCCTTAACAATGTAAACTACTTCCTCAAGTTTATGAAGGCAAGTTATGTCAGCTATTCAAACCTTTAACAATGTATACTACGTCCTCAAAGTTATGGAGGCAAGGTATGTCAGCTATTCAAACCCTTAACAATGTAAACTACTTCCTCAAGTTCATGGAGGCAAGTTATGTTAGCTGTTCAGGTCCTCTATAAGTATACGTCACAACGTTTAGAAATAGAATACACCTTCTTAAAATGGTGTACATCACTAACTCAAGTTTGTGAAGGCAAGTTATGTTAGCTGTTCAGGTTCTATAAGTATACTTCATAACGTTTAGAAATAGAATACACCTTCTTAAAATGGTGTACATCACTAACTCAAGTTTGTGAAGGCAAGTTATGTTAGCTGTTCAGGTTCTATAAGTATACTTCATAACGTTTAGAAATAGAATACACCTTCTTAAAATGGTGTACATCACTAACTCAAGTTTATGAAGGCAAGTTATGTTAGCTGTTCAGGTTCTATAAGTATACTTCATAACGTTTAGAAATAGAATACACCTTCTTAAAATGGTGTACATCACTAACTCAAGTTTATGAAGGAAAGTTATGTTAGCTGTTCAGGTTCTATAAGTATACTTCATAACGTTTAGAAATAGAATACACCTTCTTAAAATGGTGTACATCACTAACTCAAGTTTATGAAGGCAAGTTATGTTAGCTGTTCAGGTTCTATAAGTATACTTCATAACGTTTAGAAATAGAATACACCTTCTTAAATGGTGTACATCACTAACTCAAGTTTATGAAGGCAAGTTATGTTAGCTGTTCAGGTTCTATAAGTATACTTCATAACGTTTAGAAATAGAATACACTTTCTTAAAATGGTGTACATCACTAACTCAAGTTTATGAAGGCAAGTTTATGTTAGCTGTTCAGGTTCTATAAGTATACTTCATAACGTTTAGAAATAGAACACACTTTCTTAAAATGGTGTACATCACTAACTCAAGTTTATGAAGGCAAGTTATGTTAGCTGTTCAGGTTCTATAAGTATACTTCATAACGTTTAGAAATAGAATACACTTTCTTAAAATGGTGTACATCACTAACTCAAGTTTGTGAAGGCAAGTTATGTTAGCTGTTCAGGTTCTATAAGTATACTTCATAACGTTTAGAAATAGAATACACTTTCTTAAAATGGTGTACATCACTAACTCAAGTTTATTGAGGCGAGTTATATCAGGGTTCCCAGCTCTCTAAAAGTATCCGTTACAATATTTAGTCTTAGAAAACTCGTACTTACAACGGTGTACACCACTGCCTCAGGTTTATGGAGGCAAGTTATGTTAGCTATTCGAGCCCTCTAAAAGTAGTCATTACAATTTTCAGCCTTAGAATACTCGTACCGTACTTTAAATGGATGACAGTACTACTTCAAGTTTACGGAGTGAGGTATGTCTGCTATTTAAGTCCTCAATAATTTACAATACTAATTCAAGTTTATTACGGCAAGGTATGTCCGTGATTAGTATTCATTAAAAGCAGTCATGCACAAATGTTAGTTTTGAAAGATTTGTCTGTATAGCAGACAACTAGAAGCCTATAATTACTAACCATAAGCCTTGATTTTATACAACTCTCTACAAAATTAATGCTATAAGTAAACGTAGTGAGGGTAAATTCAGCCAGCCAAGTTCTGTGTAATTTCCTGCATAAATGTTTGCATCTTGTTTGAACAGATTTATCTCATATATGTAGTTTTAATGTACACACATGGTTTTTACGGTAAAAGTCAACGAAATGTTTATGTCAGACGTTCAAATTTCACGTGCCCATCCTCAGGTTTATATGGGCAAGGTAAAAAACACAATCCAAGCTCAATGAAAGAATCTGCACTACTGTATGACTTGTTCTTAAAGTAGCAGTAAACCAAAGTTTACGATCAAGTTGTAAAGTCAGCAATCAAAGATCCCTAGAGCATCTCTTCTCAATTAATTTTTATGACCTATTGTTGTTACATTATTGTTTTCTCTCATTTTTACCTACTTATAAAGTTACGTATGACATAAATTACTGATTAAGTAGTTATAGAACTTACTTTATTGACACGTGTGTTCTGTCTCCTATGTGTTAAACCTTAATAACATTAGTGTACTTAACTCATGCTTGCATGGCCACGCTTTCCTGTGACTGACCGTGCATTAAGTAGTTATAGAACATACTTTACTGACACGTGTGTTCTGTCTCCTATGTGTTAAACCTTACTAACATTAGTGTACTTAACTCATGCTTGCATGGCCACGCTTTCCTGTGACTGACCGTGCATTAAGTAGTTATAGAACTTACTTTACTGACACGTGTGTTCTGTCTCCTATGTGTTAAACCTTAATAACATTAGTGTACTTAACTCATGCTTGCATGGCCACGCTTTCCTGTGACTGACCGTGCATTAAGTAGTTATAGAACATACTTTACTGACACGTGTGTTCTGTCTCCTATGTGTTAAACCTTAATAACATTAGTGTACTTAACTCATGCTTGCATGGCCACGCTTTCCTGTGACTGACCGTGCATTAAGTAGTTATAGAACTTACTTTACTGACACGTGTGTTCTGTCTCCTATGTGTTAAACCTTACTAACATTAGTGTACTTAACTCATGCTTGCATGGTAACTGACCGTGCATTAAGTAGTTATAGAACTTACTTTACTGACACGTGTGTTCTGTCTCCTATGTGTTAAACCTTAATAACATTAGTGTACTTAACTCATGCTTGCATGGCCACGCTTTCCTGTGACTGACCATGCATTAAGTAGTTATAGAACATACTTTACTGACACGTGTGTTCTGTCTCCTATGTGTTAAACCTTACTAACATTAGTGTACTTAACTCATGCTTGCATGGCCACGCTTTCCTGTGACTGACCGTGCATTAAGTAGTTATAGAACATACTTTACTGACACGTGTGTTCTGTCTCCTATGTGTTAAACCTTAATAACATTAGTGTACTTAACTCATGCTTGCATGGCCACGCTTTCCTGTGACTGACCGTGCATTAAGTAGTTATAGAACATACTTTACTGACACGTGTGTTCTGTCTCCTATGTGTTAAACCTTACTAACATTAGTGTACTTAACTCATGCTTGCATGGCCACGCTTTCCTGTGACTGACCGTGCATTAAGTAATTATAGAACATACTTTACTGACACGTGTGTTCTGTCTCCTTCGAGAATGTGTTAGTAAACCTTACTAACATTAGTGTACTTAACTCATGCTTGCATGGCCACGCTTTCCTGACTGACCGTACATTTAGTTTTGTCTTAAAATAATTTAATTTACAGTTTTTTTTTTTTTTTTCATAAATAATCATCTACATATAAATCAACTGGTGGCATTAGCACTTTTTCAGCACTGATATCTATTTTAATATTTTAAATGAATGTAGGTCAAAAAATGCTTGAAATGTCCTGTTTTCGTTCACAATTTTAGAAACCAAATATATAAAACGCTCTTTAATATAAATTCAACGTTTTAATTGTGTAAACATTTAAAGTTAAAACATTTAAGTTCCATTCTCTTATTTCCGTGAGTTGTGTCCACAAACGTACGGAAGTTTGATTATTAAACAAAATATAGATGAATATTTTATTAGACCTTGGAATCACACTTACCCCTCTAACTTCACAGTAAGAAAATTCGCTTTGAGGGTGTTTGTATATTGCTTGACTTTTTTAGGGAGATGATTCTGAACTTTCAATATAAATTAATAGATATTTTTAAGGTCATGATTTTGGTAGACTTTAATAAGAAAGTATTAAACTATAGTTTATCGCAAAATAAAAATCACTCCTTTTACTTTCTCTCATATGCGGTAGCATGGAGAAATATGGTGATCGTCCAAAAAAAATATTTTTTGCAAGTTAGTCTAAAAATCTAATTATGGTCCCCTGAACCCAAAAAGTGGGGGTTTTTTTTTTTTGACAAAACGTGTTTTATGTCTGTCCGTATGTGCGTCTGTCTATGTATGTAACTTATGCATATCGCTGAAGACCAAATAGACGAATAAAATTGTATGAAAAATGGAGGTGTATTTAGCCAATATATCCAGAAAATTTTTTGACTGTTTTGAAATTTTAGTACTTTTTATTTTTATGGCCAAAAAAATGCAAAAATGGAATTTTTTCAAAAACGGCTTTAACAACGAGTTTGATTAAATTTTCAGGAAAGCTGTGAATTACAATTAAAATATTTAAATTAAAACCGCATGTCTCTAACTTGACTAGGTTTTGAGATATGGCAAAAAACATATTTGGAAGTCAAACTGGTAATTTTCAAAGTTTTTATTTTTTAGTGTTTAATATGAGGGAAAGTTTGTGCAAATTCTTCGGAACCATTTACTTCATATTGCGATACATTTTGGTAGGTTTAATTGTAACGCGAGGGGCTTATTACACGAATTGGAGAAATGTTTTAAAATAGTACACGGCTACTATTTAGTGCAAATTTTGGACCCTACTTTCAAATCTATCGAAAAATAATGAAATCTTAATATTTTCATCATAGAGAATTGAAGATACGGAAAAAATGTTTGTGACATTTTGTGTCTTGGAACATGAAAACTAGTGACGTCACAGCCCGTGCGTGTGAATGTTTATTATCATCGCTGTGCACTTCGCGGGAGACAGAACTGACGTTGTGCAACCTTAGACCGGGGTCATGTGAGCAATATTAGAATTTCAAATTAACAAATTGAAATAGAAAACTAGTTTTTAAAAAACATGAAGTGAGTGGTAGAACGAGTTAGATCATTACTAGCCAAAACTTATATTTGTATTGTTTAGTTATGTATGAGTATCTATATTGCCAGCAGTATAATGACAGTTTACCTATTTAATGATTTCTGTGATGGAACAAAACGTTTATTGTGTACGTATACCAAGCCGTTTGCTGTCAATTGTTAATGTAATGTAAAGATCAAGGATTGTTATGTGTTATATCAAGGACACAGTCATTGATAAGTGTAATATCAGTATGAAGGACACTAGCGTCAAAGTTGTACCCATCCCGATGTTGTTCGGTTTGTTGTTATTAACAATTTGTTACCTTGTAACAGTTTGTTTGTCATGAGTTTCCCAATGATCTCAGAAGATGTACGTCATCGCTACTGACTGGATGATATCAGCTTGAACTTCCAAAGAAGATATTTTAAGCATACTGCAAATTTGTGAAAAATAAATGTTTATTACTAGTGTTAAGTTTCATCTCACTAAATCAATGCACACTAAGTAAATGTAAAAATTTGCAAATCAGGTACGTTATATCGACTAAGATCCAGAGATTGTAGTTACCATTTTGTAATTGATTCCGGAATTTAGTATTACTTGCTGCATTCTATATCGGGGCTGTAAATCTAACCGATCAAACGTGAATGGCCTGTAAAGATAAACAGCATCAAGCATATGAAAACAGGATCGCATTTAGATCTGTAAAAGGTGCTAGTGCCTCATTATGTAGTTCTTACGGGAAATGATGTTAACGCGAACAAATTAGTGCAAATAGGCTTTAAGAGCCACAAGATACTCTAGTTAACAGTCAGAACTAAAATTTAATTTTTAAAAGAACGTTAAAAATAAGTAGATGAACGAGCGTTTTCCATCCAGGTGATGTTAATGAACAACTTATACTATATCCTCATGACTTTGATAACAAAAGACTCTTGGTGGGTCCTCTAAATATTATTGGATTAATCTGTGTTGCAGGTTGACGATCGATGCCTCAGTCTGGCCACGCATACTTCGTACCGACAGCCCGAGTAGCAATATCGTGCCAAAGTATTACCTAGTAGTCTTGTCCGTCGTGAGTTATGTATGACGAACGATGCCTCAGTCTGGCTGAGCCTCACACGGACGGCCCGAGTAGCCAGGATGTGCCAAAGTGTTACCTAGTAGTCTTGTCCGTCGTGAGTTCTGTATGACGATCGATGCCTCAGTCTGGTTGTGCGTCGTACCGACGGCCCGAGTAGCCAGTTCCTAGTAGTCTTGTCCGTCGTGAGTTATGTATGACGAACGATGCCTCAGTCTGGCTGAGCCTCACACGGACGGCCCGAGTAGCCAGGATGTGCCAAAGTGTTACCTAGTAGTCTTGTCCGTCGTGAGTTCTGTATGACGATCGATGCCTCAGTCTGGTTGTGCGTCGTACCGACGGCCCGAGTAGCCAGTTCCTAGTAGTCTTGTCCGTCGTGAGTTGTGTATGACGATCGATGCCTCAGTCTGGCTGAACCTCGCACGGACGGCCCGAGTAGCCAGGATGTGCCAAAGTGTTACCTAGTAGTCTTGTCCGTCGTGAGTTGTGTATGACGATCGATGCCTCAGTCTGGCTGTGCCTCGTACCGACGGCCCGAGTAGCCAGGCTGGCGCCACATCAAGATTTACACTTAGTTGCTTCAGTTGCTTCCATATTTTTGTTGAACCGAAATTAAAGTTAGCACGTTCCTCTTTGCTGAAATGAACAAGTTATTTTTATAACATATATATACCAGAGAGCCATTTTTGTCTAATTCTTGGTTTAATATAGATAAGTAGGCTGTATAGCCTATATTTGTTGTTTTGACAACACCATGTTTTATATCAAATTGCCACAGATAATAATTTATGGATGAAAAATTGTAACACTCAATAGTAAAAATGAATGCGATTTAACCTTGTTTGGCAGATTTCGACGTATAACAATTATTAAACATAAGTATCAGCGAAACATTCAAATCATATCTTCGCTGTGATTTATATTATTAATATGTGTATTTTAATTCATAAACAATTTTTAAAGATAGAAATAAATAATTCAAATTAGACAACCAGAAACATTTCATAGAATATTCAAATGTGCTCGAAATTTAGATTTGTAATTTATAAAAACAAATAAGATTGTAGTGTAGTATGTATATTTTTAAGGTCGTTTTAAATAATAGTTAGGTATTGTAACGTTTTCGTTTTGTTTGGTGTTACAGGAATTTTGTTTGCGTCTGTTTTGTATTGTTCAACAATAATATGAAACTTTAGCTTTTATTACAAAATTACCTTAAATCAGTACTGTGAATAAAAAAGCCGTCAATTTATCATTTTAGACAACGATAATACGGTGGAAGTTTAGACACCTGGAGTGTTTAATAAACAATCAGTATATCCGACTATTATATACTCAATTCCACGTTCACCGTGCAGTACAGATTTTACGGGAAATGGTCAACTACTACCTGTACTGTAAATATAAAGTTTTTTGTTATGTGGGTTGCGTCAACTGTCCTCGCGACCCGCGTGAAGGCGCCAAAGTAGATATTACTACTTTCTGCTTTCTGTAGGCTACGTAACAATAAAGATGGTCATATGATGTGTGTTTCAGTTATCTGTGATGCTTTTTATCACTATGGATTGGTATTTTAAAAAAAAAACAGCCTATGATAAAAGTGTAAAAGGAAATTTTAAAATCGTGATTAAAATTCATCTAAGTGCTGTAGGTTTACTTTAATATGAAACAATATACGAGTTACAGCATAGACTAACTAAACAATATTGGTTAGTTAGTCTATAGCTACAGTAACTCAAAAATCTAATTAACACCGAAATACCGAAAAAGTACAATAATATGATTGCATAAGGGTCCTGTAGGTGTCTTTTAATATATGAACGGATTGTCTTGAATAGATTATAGATTTATTACGTGGAAAAATTGGTACAAATAAAATTGATCCGTCGCTTTTCAACGTCAACAGTCCTCTATTATAAATAGAATGCCTCGACAGGGCAACAACAATAACAAATGGTTACTGATAAGACGGGCTTGTAAACGTTAGTCCAACTGCCAAACAATTGATCAGTTTGGTGGAGGTAACAAAAGAGAAATATTGTGTTTATGGACGAAACATGGGTAAATGTTGGGCAAGCGACCTCAAAAATATGGAGAGATACAACTATTAAAACACCGAAGGATGCTTTCTTAGCTGGACTGACGACGGGGTTAAAAGACCCAACTCAACGAGGGCCCCGTTTTGTTATTGTGCATGCAGGAGGAGAAAGTGGCTTTGTTGAAGGAGCGCAGCTTATATTTTTAGCAAAAAAAGGAGCAGCCGATTTCCACGCTGAAATGGATGGAGAAACATATGAAAAATGGTTTGAAGAACAATTAGTCCCTAATGTTCCTCCCGGTACTGTTGTTGTTATTGACAACGCATCGTACCATAGCCGTAAAGTGGAAAAAATACCAAATACAAAAACTAAAAAAGAAGACATAAAGAATTGGTTAATAGCTAAACAAGTAGCTTTTCCACCGGACATCTTGAAGAAAGAACTGCTCGCTGAGGTGCAAAAAATTAAGCATCTTTTTAATCTTAACGTTGTCGACGAGATAGCTAAGACCCATAAACTCGAAGTTCTGAGACTCCCTCCTTATCATTGCGAGTTAAATCCTATAGAATTAGTGTGGAGCCAAGTTAAAAGGCATGTGGCTGTTAATAACAAAACGTATAATGTCAAGCTAATGGAGCCATTAATTGAAAACGCCTTTAAGGCCGTCACAAAAGAGCAATGGAACAACTACTGCAATCACGTGGACAAAATTGAAAAAGAAATGTGGAAGATTGATAATTTGCAGGATGACGTGGAACCTTTAATTATTCAACTCTCGGGGTCTTCGACAAACTTGTCCAGTGAGGGAGAAGATAGCTCAACTACGTCACACGTCAGCGTTGAATCTGGAGTTGCTTTGCTACAGTAAATCAAGGAAGGCAATCAACGTGAGTAAAGTTATAAAAATAAAATAGGAATATCATGACATCATAATTGTAGCCTATGGCCTATATGAATAAATATATTTGGTGTTTAATATACATATTTTTACTTATCTATAACTGCGTTATCATTCCAAATTTATTACTTTCACATGACTGAATCTTATTTAACTTACATTGTTTAAGTGTTAAAGAATTGCTCTCTGAACTCTTTTTATCTATGAATAAAAGTAAGTTTAAGACAAAACTAAATAAAATATAGGCCCAACCGAAGTAAAATAATTAATTCGGTCTATAAAGGAGCGTTGCGCGAGAGTTGATGTTTTTTTGGACGGCTAGTAACGACGAGACTGCCGTTTGGATAACATGGCGTATGGGCGCTCCGTACTGCACGGTGAACGTGGAATTGAGTATAGTCTTGTATTCAGTCGTGACGTCCTGGCGTTGTACGTGTTAGTTGTTTGTTTCTAATGCCTTTGTCTCTTGTGCCACGTGACACGTGACACGTAGTTAGTGTACGAACATTTATGATTTTGCACGGTGAACGTGGAATTGAGTATAGTCTTGTATTCAGTCGTGACGTCCTGGCGTTGTACGTGTTAGTTGTTTGTTTCTAATGCCTTTGTCTCTTGTGCCACGTGACACGTAGTTAGTGTACGAACATTTATGATTTTAGTAGTTTCGCCGTAATTCGCCTTGAAATGCAGTGCTTAATTTTTTTATTTTTAGAACACATATCACGTAAAGGAACAAACCTACTAATTGGCTCTGTGTGGAGATTGCACAAGAGGAAATGTTTCAAGCATGTTCATCCTTTAGAAAAATCCGAACAATTGCACAACTTATAAAAAATAAAAAGTTACAGCACCTGTAGAGTGGTCCTTGTTAATCCAATTGGATTACCGAAACGCCTCTAGGCAGTCTACTGGTACTGTAACCTTTTATTTATGATATGCACGAAGTGGTTTAGAGAACAAGCATAAATGAAAAAATTGCACAACTGCAATGGAGAGAGTCGTGGAGGCCGGTTTTCAAAAGTCTAAGACTGTTGACAATATCTTCCTTCCCCATTTTTTAAACATGCCTTCTTTTCAAATCCAAATACGAAACCGAAATATGTTATAATATACTCTCTTATGCTATTAGAAGCAAGGTCGACCTCCACAATCTTCCCTGGCAGGTATTCTATTTCTCAACAAACATCTCAATTCGATGGAAAATGCTCCATGTGAGGGAACTAAGGATTCGTGTAAAAACTACGCGTACATTGATCACACACGTGTTTGACCACCAGTTTAAGGTTAGGTGGTATGGTCCTAACCTCGCCTTATAAAATAAAGGACATTTTTCATTTTACAGTATGTGTGAGTTTATGTCACACGATTGAGAGACCTCACAATTGGTTGATTGATCGGGGAACGTGTTGAACAATTCTAATGAATGGGGGAGAGAAAATGGGAAAATTGTAAGTTTGAACGGGATTTTGGTGTAAGAGAGACTTACAAGTTTAGTTAAACATTGGCGTTTGCCATAGTATTATAAAACGTTCGTACAATAAAACATGTATTATAGTTTTTAGTTAACAAAGCAGATCAGCGTTGTCTGAGTAGAATATGTAGCGTTGTATTTGTAGACAAGAAGTTGACATGACAGTTCATTAGGACATACAAAGCACGTGGCTGACCGTTGTACGAAGTTGGTTGTGTTATTCTTGAAGATTACTTTGTACAAAGTTGATTTAAACAATGAGGTTAGAATACAGGGTGTTCCTGAACTCTCTGAGGATATTTTTAGGTATTGATTGTGGGTAAAAAAGACATAATATCGTATTTAAAAATTCTAAATCACCTCCGGTACCCGTACAGCCGCATGTAAAGAATTCTAGTTTTTAGTGCACTACTTAAGGTTACAATTAATTTTTAATTTAATAACAACGAAAATCATCCACAACTTTTTTTCCGGTTGCCTGCTAAGGGCATTTCCATTACAAAAATCACTTTACTGTAGTGTTTTACGTAACAGTAATCAGAATAGACCGCTGATGTATTGTTGTGGTTGACTCGCGCGGCACGAAACCATGGCTGTACACATTCACTCGTAAATGATTAAATACAAAAATACCCAAATCTCAGTTGTTTGTCGTCCGATTTCATACAACGTTACATTTTTGAATTGCAAATAAAATTTGCAAAATTAAGGTTTCATGTGATTTATTTATATATCTAGACTTTAAAAAGTTATTAAGGATCAAACATTTCAAAGTGCCGCAATTTTGAAAATAATTAAAAACAGGTTTATGATTTTTTAAATTTTAGTAAGAAAGTGATTGTATTAATGTGCATACCAAATTTGAACTCTATAGGTTAAATACAGTAGTTATAAAAATCAGAAATAATTTGTAAAAAATACAAAATAGTGGTTGTACGGGTACCGGAGGTGATTTGGAATTTTTAAATATGATATTATGTTTTGTTTTTTACCCACAATCAATGCCTAAAATATTCCCAGAAAGTTCAGGGACACCCTGTATAGTTTGCTTTAAACATTTTTCATTAGTAGCATGACGAACATAAGTACGATGTCATAGGGTACGAAAATGCTAATAAAAAAAAGTATTTTAATTTAACTCAACAATAGTAGTTTATTGTATAAACTATATCTATGTATAAAGAAATAATAGCAAATATATAAATAATACTGTGTTAACTTACGCAATCTAATAATTGTGTAAGAAAGGGCGTTAGTAATTATAATCAATAACGAGTTTTTATTAAAATATGACATTCGAATAAGTAAAGGATGTATTGAGTAATTCATAGTATTAACCAATTTTTTTTATAAGAAATTTATATATATGACTTTTTTATATATATGAAATTTATAAATAATGTAAGTTTACATAGGTCAGAAACTCATATTGCATAACATTATTTGGACCGGGTTTACTGGGAATAGTCCAAAGAATGTATTGACAAATGTGGCTTATTACACAATACATTTACACTCTTAAAATGTTATGATTTAAATTAAAAACAAGTGTAGGGCCTATCTGCAAGTGTGTAAAACTTTTTATTTATTTTTTAGAAAATATATCAAGGTATTATATTTAAGGTAGGAACTATTAATGCATATTAATGTTCGTAAAATATATTAATTATTGTATGAACCTGGAACTTTTCTACTATTTTAACCAAAATGATTACAAATCTGTTAAATTTATAAAACCTTTTATGGAAAAAGAGTTGTGAGTTGACACTCAGAAATAATTAATTCTTCAGTCTAAAAGTCCAATATATATTTTAAATTAAACCTTATTATCGTCAAAGTTCTTTAAACCTGCAAATACTGTATATCTTTGCGTCTTATAAGAAATCAAAGACCTAAAAGATTCATAATTAATTTGTCTATGGCTCATTTCCTTTTATTTATGTATAAGTAGATACAATTAAAATAAAAATTAAACTATAAAAAAAACTATGGAAAATTCAAAGCTGATTGCCCGGTATTATTAACCTATAAACAGTAATGTTTTAGTTTATTTTAATTGTTAAATTTCAATAAGCATCACTTATCATAGTTCAAAAGTGTTCATTTTATTGGTTTTACTATAAAAGTTGTTGGTGTGAAATAAATAAAGTGACTCCGTTAGATTAGTATTGAAACTTATAGGCCACTGGGGTGGAGCCCTTGAGTTGGAAATGGATGAAACAATGCCAGAAACCTTCCCGGGAGTTACCTCTACAACTCATGGCGATCCGATGAGTGGTTTAGTAATGAATAAAGGACAAACACACGTGAATTAGTTTTTATATATTTATATTATAAATGAGTAAAACTGGCAAGTTGTAACGCTACAAGTCTACGCACCGCGTTACTGGGTGCCTTGTCGCAGTTACACGATACTGTCGTAGGAACACGATAAGAACACTTTTATTTTTCTAACCTCTTGTTAAGTGGATAATGACCCTAGACCATAAGGTTTTATAAGAAAGTAGCTTTTTGTCTTAAAGTTTATTATTTTGGAGTTTATAGTTTTATAGAACATATTAATTTTGAAATATGAATTTGGGTTTTAAAGACAATATTAATTGTCTTTAAAACCCAAATTATATTATTAATTATTAATACCCAAATTAATATTATTAAGACTTTAACATTAATTCGTGTTAAAGTAACATTCAACTAATAAACAAAGTGGTCACCAGGTAGTCATTTGAAAACCTGTTTCATTAAGTTATAACTAAATAGATATTTATAAATAGTTTATTATCTAGCCTATTACGTGATGGTGTACAATTCAAGTGAACCTCACATAGGACATATTATCTAGCCTATTACGTGTTGGTGTACAATTCAAGTGAACCTCACACAGGACATAATATTGAGCCTATTACGTGTTGGTGTACAATTCAAGTGAACCTCACATAGGACATATTATTTAGCCTATTACAAGTTGGTGTACAATTCAAGTGAACCTCACATAGGACATATTATTGAGCCTATTACGTGTTGGTGTACAATTCAAGTGAACCTCACATAGGACATATTATTGAGCCTATTACGTGTTGGTGTACAATTCAAGTGAACCTCACATAGGACATATTATTGAGCCTATTACGTGTTGGTGTACAATTCAAGTGAACCTCACATAGGACATATTATTGAGCCTATTACGTGTTGGTGTACAATTCAAGTGAACCTCACATAGGACATATTATTGAGCCTATTACGTGTTGGTGTACAATTCAAGAGAACCTCACATAGGACATATTATTGAGCCTATTACGTGCTGGTGTACAATTCAAGTGAACCTCGCATAGGACATATTATTGTGCCTATTACGTGATGGTGTACAATTCAAGTGAACCTCACATAGGAAATATTATTGAGCCTATTACGTGCTGGTGTACAATTCAAGTAAACCTCACATAGGACATATTATCTAGCCTATTACGTGTTGGTGTACAATTCAAGTGAACCTCAAATAGGAAATATTATTGAGCCTATTACGTGTTGGTGTACAATTCAAGTGAACCTCACATAGGAAATATTATTGAGCCTATTACGTGCTGGTGTACAATTCAAGTGAACCTCACATAGGAAATATTATTGAGCCTATTACGTGTTGGTGTACAATTCAAGTGAACCTCACATAGTACATGTATTATCTAGCCTATTACGTGTTGGTGTACAATTCAAGTGAACCTCACACAGGACATAATATTTTCATAAACAATAATTTATATAAAATGATAGTTACTAGCCAGTTGTTTAGATGCTTATTTAATGTAGAAGTAAATCATACAAGTCTCTAATTTAGGTCTTTGTAATGTTATTCCAAGGAACAATAACAAGGCAAGTGTTGTATCTAATAAATAGTCCATCATCATTGTGTTCGTAGAATTTAGGTGTTCATGTAGTTAGATAATGAAATATATATTTGTAAAGCGATAAGGTGAAAGGACCCTGGCCAAACTTTGTTTCCGGGATTCATCTTTAATTGTATTAATTTATATATATTTTGAGCATATACATTTTAAAACTATAGTGTAAAAAGCCGAGTCGAAATAAACAATACAAAAACATATTTTATGGAACTATCGTATCTGAAAAGCAAAGGAAAATCAGTAACCTTAGAACTATCTGTATTATATTGGAATTGAACCTACTGATTGAACATGTCATCTGGAAATATTTTGGATGAACACCTACATTTTGTTAAATGAACACCTATTAAAAACAAATTATAAGACAGTTTATCTTAAGGAGGTATAGTGATACAAACATACAAACTGTTTGTCTTAAGGAGGTATAGTGATACAAACATACAAACTGTTTGTCTTAAGGAGGTATAGTGATACAAACATACAAACTGTTTGTCTTAAGGAGGTATAGTGATACAAACATACAAACTGTTTGTCTTAAGGAGGTATAGTGATACAAACATACAAACTGTTTGTCTTAAGGAGGTATAGTGATACAAACATACAAACTGTTTGTCTTAAGGAGGTATAGTGATACAAACATACAAACTGTTTGTCTTAAGGAGGTATAGTGAAACAAACATACAAACTGTTTGTCTTAAGGAGGTATAGTGATAAAAACATACAAACTGTTTGTCTTAAGGAGGTATAGTGATACAAACATACAAACTGTTTGTCTTAAGGAGGTATAGTGATACAAACATACAAACTGTTTGTCTTAAGGAGGTATAGTGATACAAACATACAAACTGTTTGTCTTAAGGAGGTATAGTGATACAAACATACAAACTGTTTGTCTTAAGGAGGTATAGTGATACAAACATACAAACTGTTTGTCTTAAGGAGGTATAGTGATACAAACATACAAACTGTTTGTCTCAAGGAGGTATAGTGATACAAACATACAAACTTTTTGCGTGAGCATATTATGGAATAATATTTCCTAATTTTAAATATGCTGTTGTGATTTGTGGAAACTCTCAACACTCAAAAAGATTATTCAACATAAAAAAAAAAAAAAAAAAAAACTTAAGGTAATGTTTTAGATACCTGGGAAACCTTCATTCAGAGAAATTAAAAATAAAACCACCATATTGTACAATTTCCATCTATCCTTTTTATCAGATCCTCCTTTTTTTTAATCAAGCAGGTTATTTTACAATAAATAAAATGAGAAAAACCATGAAAGTACCAGCCTTCAACGCGACTTTTTATGAAAAAAATATATCTTATAATGGAATATAAAAACTATTCAGTAAATCCACAGAAGACTCTGTGTGCGAATTTTCAAAAAGAAAATATTAAAAAGGTCGATAAGTTATCTAAGAGATAATCTTACTGTAGTGCTTAGGATTTATTGATAGGCATTCAAAGAAACGTGAATAGTTAAACCAACTATTTAAAATATTTCAAAACTATATTTATTTAATCGTCGGAATATTGATATATATTTCATTGCTTTATTTAACTATGATAATATACCGTATATTTTACAGTTGATTTATGTATTATTTTATTTATTTTGTTAGTTTAAGCAATTCTAAAAGGCATTAAATAGTGTTGGCATTTTAATAACCAATTTATATTTGTACAATTAATGGGGCGAACCCTCAAGGGTTGAATCTTTAACTGAGCTGAGGGTCGGTACTTATCGATAAAGAAAGTTCACAGACATCCCTTGTGAACAGGAATGTGAGGTTTAAATAAATAAAATTACTATTGTTAGTCTCTATTTATAAATGTTCATAGGATATTCGAACGGAATCCTAGATCGATCACTTCAGTACAGAATGGATTATCTCCTCTCACCGGGAGCTCTCAAGTGAGCACTTCTAGCCCACATTTTTTGACGTCACTGGTAGTAGGAGATTATTGACAAGAAAGCAAGAGAACCGTCCTGGCATCATTCCATCCGGTTCGACTTGGCAACGAGTTCTGTCTATTCATTTAAGCATTTTGCCCGTGATTAAAAAAATAAAATTGTGTGGTTAAAATGGATTTTCATGCCCTTAAAGCTAAGGCTGTGCCTTAACTTGGATTGCAAATCTTAGGACGTTTGCTGTGTTTTCACATGAACAAAAACATAATTTTCCGCTATCACTTTCTTGTAGTCATTTTACTGTATAAACGAGTGTAACCGTACATGACATAACTTTAAAACAATACAAGTGTAAGATAGTATTTAAAATTATTTATTCGACTAACGACATTATTATCTTACCTCAAACAAATATTACTCAGAAAGGACGATGTTGACAAAAATGGTTTTCTTTGCTTTCGATGGAAATAGCAGGTCACAACTGTTGAAGGTAATAAAATAGCCTATACTTTTATTTGTAAAATGTATGTCAATTAGCATCATATATCTGTACTCAAATGAAAAATGTTGCTGACGCAGTGCTAATTAATTACGTAAAGGGTTGTTTTACAACCTACACGAGGGGTTTCAATGGGACTTCACGACCAACTCGGAAGTTTGAAGTCTCTACGGTTGTAATAAACCACCACTCGTTTACCAATCAGACCAGAACTTCTCGAGAATATTGCTGCTGGCAGCATTCTTTTTTAAATTATTTGGTTTTCATTAAGGGTGCCGTTTCGCTCCACAAAAACGTCAAGAACATGGGTTTCGCTCGACGAAAACGCCAAGAACATGAGTTTCTATTTTTTCATTCGCTCCGTAATAGCTATCGTATCGTAACACTTTAAGTTTCGTTTCGTAGGTAGAAAACTGGTCTAGTGGATCGTAAGTAGGTTTAGTAAATAACTGAGTATTTTTATACTTTTCTCCTTAAACATATGAAAATGTGAATGTAATTCTTGACAATTTTAAATTTAAAAACTCTTAATATCAACTTAAACTCTTAATATTGGAACTTCAATAATCGTAAAATGTTCACTATAGCTTAATATAATAATAAACACAAACCGTACAGTTGAAAAACAACGGCATTTTTTTTTGTCCGCTGACGGTGAGATTCCATCGATGTATAAACACAAACCGTACAGTTGAAATACATCAGCATGTTTTTGTCTGCTGACGGTGAGATACCATCGATGTATAAACACAAACCGTACAGTTGAAATACATCAGCATGTTTTTGTCTGCTGACGGTGAGATACCATCGATGTATAAACACAAACCGTACAGTTAAAATACAACAGCATGTTTTTGTCCGCTGACGGTGAGATACCATCGATGTATAAACACAAACCGTACAGTTGAAATACAACAGCATGTTTTTGTCCGCTGACGGTGAGATACCATCGATGTATAAACACAAACCGTACAGTTGAAATAGAACAGCATGTTTTTGTCCGCTGACGGTGAGATACCGTCGATGTATAAACACTAACCGTACAGTTGAAATACAACAGCATGTTTTTGTCCGCTGACGGTGAGATACCGTCGATGTATACACACAAACCGTACAGTTGAAATACAACAGTATGTTTTTGTCCGCTGACGGTGAGATACCGTCGATGTATAAACACTAACCGTACAGTTGAAATACAACGGAATGTTTTTGTCCGCTGACGATGAGATACCATCGTTGTATAAACACTAACCGTGCTCGCGGACGTGACTGTATCAACCGTTCTCACGACGTAGAACGATTTCATTCTGCGTCCAAAGATAAATAAATATTTTCGTACTGTATCCCTAAAGAAATATTATAGGTTCATTTAATATTTTAACAATATCATGTTATGATTTCGCAGTTGTTACAAAATGATAACATTTTCCACATATTTTTTAAATGTTAAAAACATTTGTTATTTATGCTATTACTGTATTAGTAAACATTTACTTATGTTTATTAGAAACGTCTTCTAGGGCTAATTAACAAAAGATTCTGAAACAGTAATAATTCACTTCATCTGTTACTGTCTAACCTTAAACAATCCGACAGACAAACCTATCGTATTCCTGTACATGTTGCTCAAATATTTGGCGATCTAAGGCGTTAGCAAAATAATAAATAATAGACATTCACCACAGACATAGCTATTTATTTTCTATTCAATTGAAAATAAATAAATATTACGTCACTCGGTGCTAGAACGCTTTCACGATATATTATATAATATAAAATATGCGTCTTTCGAGAACAGGAACAGAATAAGCATTGCTCTCGCACATTCTGTAACCGCCGCAGAAAGGCCGAAATAAGCATTGCTCTCGCACATTCTGTAACCGCCGCATAAAGGCCGAAATCTTTCATATGACAATTTGACAATTATAGATCGGAGTAACAGCATTTTTGTTTTGAAAGTATGGATTTCGGCGATTAATTGATTCATTATCGTTTCTTGGATCACACTCGTCATACCCAAAGCAATGCAATTTGAAGTTTCAGCTGTAATGCGCTCACCGTTGGATATCGATGATTACTCATTTTCGCTATTTGTTTTCGACAACACAGGTTTCAACACGCAGACATTAGACGGCCACAACACTTTTGATGCCATGGGCGGTATCCGTTGTATTACACCATCAGTTGCATGTACTGGGAATAACCACAATAAAAAATACGCCACTTACTCTACCTGAGGGTGGTGTGGAAATGAGTATTTTGGCCACAACGTGTGTTTAAGTACCGTAGTTGTCCGCGCTCGTACACCACAACTATTGATTTTATAGGAAAAGCGATTAGGACATAGAGTTTTAAAAGTTTTCTCTATTTTCATTTTGAACATTGCTGTTTTTATCATAAAATGATTAGAAAAAGTTATTTGTATAAAAATTATTTTAGGCGCCAATATTTTCAATATGGTGGTGCGAGTGGTAATGATACAATGTGACAAAGTTGAAGTTCGAAAAGAGCACATCGAAATTTGTAAAAGTACCAATTTTCAAAACTCCCGGAATAAAAACTACCAGTTAATGTTATAGTTACTTCCAGGTGAAACTACCAAATAACAGGACTACTATGTAATTCGTATTTCTACGATTTGTTTTATTTTTAACCCAAAAACGTCCAGTCTTTATTAAATTAGCAAATGTTTGAGTGTCCCCGGATTTGACATAGTTACATTTACTTGCTGTCAAATTTTCAAAATTTTACGTTAATCGGAAATGGTTAAATGTTTACTTCACTTAAGTATGTAAAATAAGCTATAATATACAACATAGTGTTGATTGTATTGCTGTTACAACTACATTTAACTGTGCGAGAGCATATAATGGAGGAAAACCGAACTTCAAAATTGCTTCACCTTACAAGTCGGCACCCTTTGCGAGAATTTGAATATTTGTTATGATTATATACTCTTTCGTACCTTTTTCAGGCCAAACTCATCGCAAGTTGAATATTTAAAGAGTTTATTACTTTTAAAGTAAATCTATATTGGAACATGTAGCGGCTGGCTGTGAATCGATTTGTAAGTAATGAGAATTACAATTATATTTACATGAGCCAAATGTGACGCCAGTCTATCGGTAATTGACGCATATTTGTTAACATATTACAACAGTGTAACACAGCAACGTAATGCTTGTGAGAAGCCAATTTGTTCCAAGGTTGCGGCCTTTGGCAGAGATGTGTTCCAGAGAGTTCTCGATTGAACCTGAGTGCCTAATTAACCCTGCCCCTTCACACAACCCCCGACGATTGTGGCTTTAACTGGTCATCCATTGTGAAGTCCTTATTAAACTCTATCCTATTAGCTAGGATCACAAAGCAGTTAAGACCTTTGTTATTCGTTTTTAAGACTTGTTTATAATTGAGTATTCAATAGGGCAGGAAAGATATTTTTGAAATTCTTTATCATTCCCTACATAAAGTTTCATCCTGGTACAAATTTTGGATTTTCAAATACCATTTAAAAATTTGTATGCAAAATTTACATAATTTTCCATATTACTTTCGATTAAATCCTAAAATATATTCAGTTGAACTATAAGTTCAGCTACAAAAACATATAGCTAAGTATGGCTAACAGTTGATTTCTCCTTTAAAAAAGCTGCCTGCTGACTAAAGTTCCTCAGACCACGTTAATTTTTTTTAGACCAATAACTGGTCATGACCAACTTATTTTCTTTCTTTATTTATTTTAATGAAACATATTTCAGAAAATAATGCTTGTTTTTATTTATCGAGTAGTATAACAAATACAATCCGTTGACATCTTGGCGTGTCGTTCTATAAAGGGGTTTATTAAATACATTGATAAACATTACTAAAATTAAATTGTTTATAACTTTGTTGAGATATACAAGTATGAGTGGGCTAGAATGTTATCATTGCGGGATATCCCTCCACATTTCGCATGTCTGATAAGATTGTGTGATATGTTGCACTCTGCAATGCCTAAACGTACCACACGACGTTTCACAATATTTTTACAAATCATACACGTCACAACAATAAATGTGTCTATTCTTAGCCCCCCCCCCCCCAGTATATACATGGAATAGTACATGGCCGATAGAAATGGTAGAATAGTTCACAGTTTACATAATAGAATTTTGGGTTAAACCACGTTCTTTCTTGTGTCCGAAAAATAACTAAACCCACCTCTCGTTAAAATGTCACTTTTATCGTGCAATTTTCTCTATATTAGAAATAAAGTACATAAATGGGGGTTTTTATATTATAAGTTGGAACCATAATATGCAAAAACCACAGATAATGTGTTATCATAAACGAATAATCGCTTAGAATATCAATTAATTGAAGTTTCTAAGGTTACTCTTCAAATCCATTGAATACTAAACAATAATTTACTATGCACGGATTGTATTATGTTTTCAATTTACAATCAAGCTTCGATTCCAGAATCAAATTTAAAAGTTCTCCGGTACGATCAGCATTTAAGGAGTAGGCTACATAAATGACAGACCATTGTCGTATCCCTTTGTTGTTGGTTATTAGCGAATTCGATCGTGATAAAAGAAGTGGTCCTCAAGGATTAAGTTGTTGATGCGTTTACAAAAATATAGTAGTACTGACTGAAAATATATTTATTGGTGACCCTCTATATCAAATTAGTCTACATAGCACAACCCCCATTAGTTAAAGGAAATCTGCACAGATTTGTTTACCGACCCTAACTAAAAGCGTGAGGTTTTCAAATTAGCTAAGTTACCCCCTCCCCTCCTTAGGGCTACACGGAGGAATGCCAAATTCTAACCGTTACAAATGATTGGATTGAATTTCCTGTCAAAATAGAGGACGTAAAAACGAACGAATTTCAAGGTAGACAAAAAGGGAAAGCTATGCACCCAAGACACATTTCTGGCCATCCATTGGCAGAGTACATACAGGGTGTCCAACTTCGAGTGTTGCATATTTTACAGGATTGTTTGTCAGATCAATACAAGTAAATGCCACATAACATATGTCATGACTAGATTAGTTTTCTGTCTGTCTGCCAAATATAAAAAAGTACACACTTGACCCAAATGTCTTATAAGACACGATTTGTAGACTACATTATGCCAAATGCAACGATATATTAAATAAAAAGATCGGATATTAAATAACAGAAGGAACATAGTTTTTGTGACTAAAAAAGATGTGTTCTCAGTTAGTTATCACCGATCTGTTAAGTGTGGATATCGTTTAATTTGGCGTAATAAGTCAATAAATGTTGTGTCTCAAATTTTTTGGTAAGATGTGTAGTTTTTTTTATATATATTTGACTTTGAAATTTTAACACAGCCGCCATTTTGAAATCGATCATTTTAGACATTCAGCTTTTTTACATGAAATGTGTCTTTTTAAGATCAGCATTCATACTAAAATGCAGTATTGTAAGTAAAGTATGTTAAACGATTTTTAAGATATTCAAATTTTGTAAAAAAACCGCATCGTGGTAGAAAACTAATCGAGAAAGGACATATCTTTAATGGTACTATTTGCTTGTATTATTCCGAAATAAAACCTCTAAAATATGCCAAAGTCCAATCTGGATATAACGTTTGATGAGCATTGGAACTGTTATCTCTGGCATAAAATTGGTTATGTTTTATTTCTAAATGGGTCCGACGCAAGACGACGGCACTCGTCAAATTGACTCAATTATCAGTTTCTCCTTAATTACACAGGACCTAATGACAGTACTCATAGCTCGAGACGGCACACTTCATCCTCCAGATTATTCGGTAATCAATGTCACTTCGAGAGTGCGGCTCACTCGAGCATGAGTGTTTATTCGTATCCGGTTCCAACCAGTTAGGTCTCAACTATCACACAGTTATTGTAAAACACTTAGCACTCCTTCAATTCACTGATAAGTGTGACGATCTGAGTATCCATTTGTTAGTACGAAAGGCGGCTCTTTTGATGAGCGATTATTTTTTAAACCAAGAGCGTGTTCCCCAAAGATTATTTTCATTAAAGATAATTTACTACCATAAAGTAATTATACGTGGAAAGTTGGAGTAATTTGCGATCAGAAAGAGGTGAGGGAAAGTGTACGCATTGAAATTATTTAAGAGTATCGTAAAGTATTGACGGCGTATACCGTGATTGAGGCACACGTGTGTGTTGCGGGAGTTGCCTCCGCAAGGCGGTGAAGGCGTTGTCCCGTTCGTCAGCCCATGCACAACCCCGTTTGAACCGATTTGCGCTCTATGAATGGGCACAGTAACACGTTATGGTGATGCGGAAGAATAAATGATAGTCATTTTGCTAGCATTACTTTAAATTAGTTCAATGCCAGTGAAGACAAACACCATGTTATTGCAGGCAAATATATTACAAGATAAATTTGTTTCTTCATAGAAAAATTGCAAAATCGTGACACGAGTGACGTGAAATACCGTTCGAGTGTGATACGATGTAGTTGGTTTGATGTATACAGCGCTATAAAGGACTGCTCGTGTAAAGCAGAAAATATGAGGTGTTAACATCTCCATAAATATGTTGTTTGTGGGTTATCTTCAGGGCAGGCGGTGGTTTATGGGGTGAGAAATGGACGCCGAGGAACTTACTCGGTGTGCAACAGAACTGTGGTAGAACGAATGACACTTCCGTTGTGTTGGAACTGGGTATATAATGTTGCCACAGGTACACATGCCTGTTTTACATTACTGTACTTATATTGGTGGGGACATTTTTTGTAAGTTTTAAAGCGCCTGTGTGTGCAGGAACGGTCATGCAGCTCTATACCACTAGTATGACATAATGCATTTAGTGAATTATTTTTAGTTAATTTCCCTTTATTTTAATGTTATAGTTTATTTTTGTTTTATATTTAGATCCCGATCGTCCAGATTGTGAGTTAGATAAGCGAGAGTTTGTTAGTAAAGTTGACTGGTCTTGGATTAGGCCATGTATTGATAGCCCAACAGCTAGTGCAGCTAATAGATATCTACAGAGTATCGTGGAATCTAGTACAGTGTTGACTGACAGGCATGCCTAATACTCTCTCAACCTTGGCCACCACCAAACACGGACACCTCAGACTTGCCGATTGCAACCACTGAGTGGATGTCATGATTATATCGAGAGAGAACCACTCCTCACGCTTTACCCTAAAAAGTAACTTCATTTCACTGTTATTTATTATTTAGTTAGCTCATTTTTAATGTTTTTGTAAAAAGAAATTAAAACATGTAATCGTGCATATTAAAATCAGGAACGTGTGCAACTTCGCGACATAATTTAATCCAAATAATTAATTTATTGTAGTTTTTTTTCACTAAAAATTAAAGCTTCAGTGTACAGTATAACATCTTAATAAATCAAAATATACCATTATTCTAGTCAAATCGGTACTTTGGTGGAGCCTTCAATTGGTAATTAAGGCCAAGTCGTTTTATTTATTTCAGAGTGTAGGAACACGTAACTTCATCTAGATCATGCGTATTTGGTTATTTCAATAAATGAACATTTATTCGATCGGATTCTTCCACAAATAACCGTTAACTAATATCCTAAGATAATGTTTTACTGCCGGTAAGATTCCGTGTATTAGCGGTGTATGAAGAGAATATGGAATATTAATTTATTGCATTACTATCCATGGAAATTAAAATAATGAACCGTGGATATCTTAATATGTTGATGATCTCCAACTAGCTCACTAGTGAGGCCAGTAAAATTTTAAGAGCAGTGTTTTGTCTTTAACAAGACAAATTTACCCAGTGAATTTTCTGGGTAAATTGGTATTCAAGTTAGTTTTGCTTGTTCCTTGTCCCTTCACAGCCTACTAGATTGTTAGTCAGGACCTTATTATTTGACTTTTGTTTTCTAATACTGGATGACCTTACCTTCACTAGTGTTGGTATTCAAGTTAGTTTTGCTTGTTCCTTGTCCCTTCACAGCCTACTAGATTGTTAGTCAGGACCTTATTATTTGACTTTTGTTTTCTAATACTGGATGACCTTACCTTCACTAGTGTTGGTATTCAAGTTAGTTTTGCTTGTTCCTTGTCCCTTCACAGCCTACTAGATTGTTAGTCAGGACCTTATTATTTGACTTTTGTTTTCTAATACTGGATGACCTTACCTTCACTAGTGTTGGTATTCAAGTTAGTTTTGCTTGTTCCTTGTCCCTTCACAGCCTACTAGATTGTTAGTCAGGACCTTATTATTTACCCAGTGAGTTTTATGGGTAAGTTGGTATTCAAGTTAGTTTTGCTTGTTCCTTGTCCCTTCACAGCCTACTAGATTGTTAGTCAGGACCTTATTATTTACCCAGTGAGTTTTCTGGGTAAATTGGTATTTAAGTTAGTTTTGCTTGTTCCTTGTCCCTTCACAGCCTACTAGATTGTTAGTCAGGACCTTATTATTTGCCTTTTGTTTTCTAATACTGGATGACCTTACCTTCACTAGTGTTTAGCGCCAGCTGATTTGAGAGCAGACGAAAATGTGACAGCCACGACCGGGCTTCAATTGAATGTATCCGCTACAAGTGGTGCCCATACAAAATTGTAAAAATATATGACTCGTCAGTGAAGTGCAGTCACATTGGGTTGTTTGGTAACGGTTACAGAATACGCACGAGTAACAGCTTTGTTAGTAACAACAATACATGATTACGACGAATTGATACGAAAACCACGAGGAAATAAATTGAAAAATCGTTGATCAGATTGTTTTTAAATATATACCTAAAGAAGTATGTATCGGATATTTATTTAATAAAAACGTTGTTTTAGAACTTTGTTCTTTTTTATCGATGTCAGTTTGTTTTCATTATTGTTTGTTTACTACTTTCATAATGTTTTGAGGAACGGTTTAAGACGTCAGGAATTTGAGCCTCAGTCAGAGAAGAGTTCGAATCCGCCCTGCACTGGAAGTATTAGTAAAATACTTAAATGTATGGAGTATACATGCGTGTAATGAATATAGAGCAAATTACCTAGTTGAACAGCTCTGCGGGTCCCAGCTATTCTCGTTAGTTAGTAACTGAACTAGAAACTCTTATAACTTTAATGTCATTTACAGGCATTTGTACAGAATTGTATTGCGTCTGCTACCTGTTACCCAACGTTTTTCATTCGTTTTGATCAGATCGATTTAAACCTGAGCAGAAAACCCCCGCTTTTGGTTACCAGGATCATTATCCGTAGTTCGATACCTTTCTCTATATTGCAAATGATAATACAATTATTATAATAGTTTTTTTACTTTTGTTGTTTTTTAAGACAGTACTAATAATTTATATACTTTGTGGAAAACTGGTTAGATAAAATCAGTAATAAGATCTGTAATCGCCCCAGGTCTTCTCGGAAAGTTTTATTTACCGAGGGTTTGCTCCACCCTTTCCTAACAGTTAATTTTACCCCGTATTTTTTGCCATTTTGGAATTAAATATTTTCCTCGTTATTAGCAATGTGAATTAATTTTTACTTGATCGTGTGGCGGTGTGGGGAGTCGTGGAGTCGCACGACCCGACCTGGCCGGCCGTATTGACAGGGGCGCCCGAGCCCAGCCGAGCAGTGCCGACGATAGCCGACCCGGGGGGAGGAGGTGACGCAGTGTGACGTCAGCGGTCCAGTAGGATATTTCAATAAAGTGGTCGCTGGTCTAGCGTCTCCTTCGCTGTTGCAGGAGCGCCCAGAGTTTTCTTAGAGCTGCGACCTCTGTTCGGTCTTGATGGACGTAGGTCTATAGTAATAGTGCGTGAGTGATCCGCGAGTGACTCCGCCACCGCCCGTCTACCCCAGCTACCATGTCAGACGCTAAGGTCAGTAAAAGATTTTACTAATTTCTTTTATTTTTGATTATGAAAAAAATCTTTATACAAAAGCTAAACAAACAAAAATTAATAACGATTACCCTTTGTTCATTTACTAAAACGTCTTACAAAATATTGTATAGCTCTTTTCATTTGACAATTCCGTATTGGCAGAGACTCATTTTATGAAAGATCATTTTTTGATAGTTCAACATGAAATTTCGATGTGCTTATCTTAAAGAAAAAAAATTTAACAGCTCAATTCATTGCGGATCTGTTTCATGCAGCTTTTTATCTTTGGTCTCTATCAACAAAAAATAAATAAATAAATAAATAAAATAAAAAAGAAAACAGGACCCAGAAATAAGACTTTATGATTGTTGGGTTTGACCACATTTTATTACTAAGTAGCATTAATATGTCCGTTCTGAGTCAGTAAGGAAGGATAGGGGTTGAAGCAATTACAAACAGTTTCCAATTTGGGTTTGCGGTCCGAGACAGACAGAGGTAGTCTATCGATCTCGCGATCTAGAAGTGCGATAGGGACTGCGATGCGAGGGTGGGTCGCTCAGCCCAGGCGCGCAAGTCACCCTCACTATTTTAACGATTATTCCTAGTGTCTAACTACTAGACTAACGTGGTCATGAAAAAACTTTTATTAAAAGCAAGTCACTATCACGTAGTTGTCATTAACATGAATAAATTATGTCTAAGAGACGTCGATTTGATATAATTTTACATAAATAATATACATGAATAAATCTTATGTAATATATATTCTATGCAATATGTCTTATTTTTCCTTTTACAAAGTTATGTCCTAGTACAAATGAACTAATTTTTAATGAATTATAAATTAATTTAATGATTGTTTGTTAATAATAATTTTGTACGGCAATGTACACGAAAATAGGAGAGGTAAATTTAGTTATAAGTATGCTAGCTTTAAAATAACAGTTGCACAATACTATACTCACTAGTATTTTACTTAAATTCGATCGTATTTCTTTTACTTAAATTCGGCATCAAACAGTGAAATATTATTAGAAAATGTTCACTACTAAACCACTTTTTTATATCAAGGTTTTATACATGCTTGTAATAAAACTTAAACAATTTTAGAAAATTTGCATTCAATTTGCAAAAGGGTTTCAATTAGTGTCGTCTCCGTGAAACCCGTTTCCGAGGGTTGTCCTGATACTCGCGATCGATTTCCCGAGTTGCGTGCTTCGGGGTCGCGACGCCATCTTGGCTCTCGTTGCCATTTTCGTCAGGATTTAACAAGGCTCCAGTTATTTCCACAGCACATGATTCTAGTGAAAAATTATACTTAAAACCCATCGGAATGTAAAACACTGAAAAAAAACATATTTCGACTACGAGTTCGTACATCAGTAATAATAGTTGAAGTTAGCAAAATTACGAGTAACAACTTTAAATATGTAATACTATTTATATAGATATAGGCAATTTTGTAATGTGCTGGAGATCTCAATGTGATTCCACATGTTGAAATCTAATAAGTACCGTCTCATTGTTTGAATAACTTTGAAAAAAATCTTTCTGATATAGACTCATCTTGCATATAAACGAAAGGTGTGTTAAGGGAACCCGCTGTCGTGACTATCGCCCTCTTAGTCTTCCTCACGTACCACTTACTCCTACTGACCACACTCTCTTCTTTACTTACGGTTATAAAAGCTCCTCTCTCTCTATCATTTACACACCACTCAACAGCCTTGCAACTGTTTTACGTACGCGGTTAATTCAGCCTCTCTCAGTCACAAAGTTTTGTTTCTTAAGGCCCGTCCATTATCCTATTAAGAAAGTCCCTCATCCAATAATTACGGCAGTTCATTCTTCCACTCCTACGTGATTTGTTACTGACTTTATATTGTCGACCAACACACAAAAGACGGTGATAGAATCTCATCATACTACATTGACTAATCTAATGGCTCACTCACCTTTCCGTAGTCATGACGCTTACAGGCTACCCACTCTTCCGCTCTCTCATATACGTATTTGACAGTGAAAACATCTCCCCTCCAAAACTGACTAATCTAATGGCTCACTCACCTTTCCGTAGTCATGACGCTTACAGGCTACCCACTCTTCCGCTCTCTCATATACGTATTTGACAGTGAAAACATCTCCCCTCCAAAACTGACTAATCTAATGGCTCACTCACCTTTCCTTAGTCATGACGCTTACAGGCAACCCACCCTTCCGCTCTCTCCTAGAATGTAATGACGGTGATACCACCTCAACCTCCATTACTGACTAATCTTATGGCTGACTCACCTTTCCGTAGTCATGGATTTTACAGGCAACTTTTCCTGCCTTTATATGAGGCTGGTGAATACTACATCACCCTCTATCACTGTATAATCTCATGGCTCACTCACCTATCTTCACTATCGGCTCTTACATCCGACTCACCTTCCCACCCACTCACAAACTTGTGTGATGGTATGTATGATGGGAGTGCACCTCGGCCTCCATCACTGACTAGTCCCATGGCTTAATCACCCTTCCTCCCTTTAGGCTCTTGCATTTTCCCCTAAGACGCTGAAGTTAAGTGTCACTTAAACTCCTCCCACACACACTCACAAAAGTGTGCGTATGATGGTGGTGGGACCTCACCCTCCATGACTGACTCACTGACTATTCTCATGGCCTACTCACCCTTCCTTACTCTCGGCTCTTACATCCGACTCACCCCCCACCCACTCACTCATGTGTATGAGGGTGGTGCTACCTCACCCTCCATCACTGACTATTCTTATGGCCCACTCACCCGTCGTAACTCTCGGCTCTTACAGCTGACTCACCCACTCACACACATGTATGATGGTGACGGCACCTCACTCTTCACCAACATTCTCCTACCCCACATGTCTTATGACTTACGTTCTATAGCATGTTATCGTGGCGCCTCCTCTCTACAGCTGATTTACCCACTCACACACATGTATGATGGTGACGGCACCTCACTCTTCACTAACATTCTCCTACCCCACATGTCTTATGACTTACGTTCTAGAGCACGGTATCGTGGCGCCTCCTCTCTACAGCCAACTCACCCATTTACACACATGTATTATGGTGACGGCACCTCACTCTTCACTAACATTCTCCTACCCCACATGTCTTATGACTTACGTTCTATAGCACGTTATCGTGGCGCCTCCTCTCTACAGCCAACTCACCCATTTACACACATGTATTATGGTGACGGCACCTCACCCTTCACTAACATTCTCCTACCCCACATGTCTTATGACTTACGTTCTATAGCACGTTATCGTGGCGCCTCCTCTCTACAGCCAACTCACCCATTTACACACATGTATTATGGTGACGGCACCTCACCCTTCACTAACATTCTCCTACCCCACATGTTTTATGACTTACGTTGTATAGCACGTTATTGTGGCGCCTCCTCTCTACTGCCGGATCACCCACTTACACACACATGTATTATGGTGACGGCACCTCACCCTTCACTAACATTCTCCTACCCCACATGTCTTATGACTTACGTTCTATAGCACGTTATCGTGGCGCCTCCTCTCTACAGCCAACTCACCCATTTACACCCATGTATTATGGTGACGGCACCTCACCCTTCACTAACATTCTCCTACCCCACATGTCTTATGACTTACGTTCTATAGCACGTTATCGTGGCGCCTCCTCTCTACAGCCAACTCACCCACTCACACACATGTATGATGGTGACGGCAACCTCACCCTTCACTAACATTCTCCTACCCCACATGTCTTATGACTTACGTTCTATAGCACGTTATTGTGGCGCCTTCATTCTACTGCCGATATTTGACTTTCCTTCACTCATTGATTTGGTTATGTTTGTTTTTACCAGGATCCTGTCAAAGTTCATTTGATCAATGAATCTCTTTTATAGACTGCTTAGAAAAGGTTAAAATGTTTGAAATGTATACTACTGCCGATAAATCATACATATTATATCACATTATTTTTTGTAATATTTGTTTTATTGATGCAAGAATAATACATCGAATATAATGGTTTATTTAGATTTTTATTTTTTATGGCGATTATAGAGGTTTGTAATTATTAAAGCATGTAGGCCGTAATACAACATTGAAGAAATATGTTTTCATCAATGATGTATATTTATTAATTCACTAGAAGAACGTACTTGATTTATGGATGACAGATTAGAGCTTGGTTAAGATTAGTTTATCGTAAAGATTGTTTTATTATACAGATTGAGTAATGCGAGTAGATTAATTGAATTTTCTTCTGAAAATTGATTAAACCACAATTTTTTTTACCTCCATTAATGAATGTAGGGAGAATTTGCCAACTGAAACATTCTAGAGCCACCGTTTATACTGTATGTATTGCCATGTTTGAAGTAAGTCCAACAGTTCTAAAATAACAGTTCTAATACTCAGTAGTACAGACGTTACCTGTATCAGATGAACTTTCAACTAACTTTTGGCTATCGTGAATAAGTCGTAAATAACGGATGTATTGTATATTAATAACATTTAACTACGTGTTGCGTATTTAACACCTAACACTTAATGGAACTTTTTGGTCGGAAGCGTAGTTAGTTAGCCTAGCTAGCTTCTCATAATCTAAAGGTTCTCAGTTCGATCCCATTCGTAGGCGTGACAAATTTTGAAAGGGATCAGCTGACCGGTTAATTCGCTCATCTCCACTTATTCGAAATCCCTATTCGCCCATATCTTGACGATCGGAGTCTTAAAAATAAATTATAATATTAAAATGAATAAACTAAAATAAAATAAACAAGACAACTTCACCTTCAATAAGTCAGTGTTTAGGGATCGCACTGTTTGCTGGAATCAGTAAAATAGAGGTCATAAAAAATATCCGAGACAGATTTACTTTTTATTAATATATTAAGAGATATTTTAATTTCTTATTATTATTGCTTTGGTTTATATCAGATTTTACTAAATAATAATAATATTATAAATGTACAGTTCATGTTTTATTACTAAAAGTGTTTCCATTCTAGAAACATCGTAGTCCTACGTCTTAGCTACACTAAGAGGTCATGTTTCGAGCCCAAATAAGGTATGGTCCATTTTATAACGAGATCTGTCGATAAAAAATATTAACCCTCGAACCGGGTTCTACTTTTTCCTGTACCGTCACATCATTTTTTGCGCATTTGCAGACATTTTTTCAAAAAATGATAAAAAATAGTAAAATTATATAACCCTACTTGTATTTGGTATTAGTGCACTCCTCATAAAGCAAGCTATCTAATAATAATAAAATATTACATCTTTGGGGAAAACAAAAATTTTTTATGACTCATGATAACTCGGACAATGACTATTGTAAACATAAAAAAGGGGAGGGGGTCACCTTGAAAACAATATATTATAGCTAAATTCAAAATTCCAAGATAAGCTAAATATTACAAATTTTATCTAGTTTCAGGATATATAAAGGTTTTATATGTTATTTGAAGTATAAAAGTAATTATACTTACAAAACCCTGTGTAGTACAATATATGCAAAAATTTGTTACTGTGGTAACATAATTTTCAAAAATTTGCTAAAAACTATATAATCAGTACAGACTTCTAACTAGTACTAAAATAAATAGAATTACTTGTTCTATAAATAAAATATATTTGTAAAATGGTTTCCTTGGTATCCTCTGGCTGTGAGATTAGGTGTCCACAGATGATGATGAAATTTATCCGGTTACGCACACAAATGTGATATTCTTCATGTTCACAATTTTTTTTCTTTTATAAAAAGGCTTCAATATAATTTTGTGTGTGTTATATGTATATACCAAAAGTAATGTAAACACAATTACATCATAATAACACCATAATTACGTATAATTTACAATTACAAATACATATTTACACTCATGAATGATAACATCGTTAAATAATTACACTGATGCAATCTTATCGAAATTATTGATGCTATGCCGTGGTTAATTGCCAGTGGGTTTAGTATTGAAGAGCTCTACGTAAACATCGGCAAAGCTCGAGATACCTGTAGCTGAGTATTACAAGGTTGCTTGGCCGGGCTGGGATGTTGATAAAGTGGTTGTTTGTAAGTAATAATAACTATGAATTAGTATATATTATTATATGTTATTAGATAAATCATGAGGTAAAAGTGTTGTTCTGTGCATGTGCTTTGTAGTCTTACAGACAGCGAAGGTGAATACATACGTAAAAGTCAATGAAATACCACCATACGTGTCACACATTTATATATACGTTTTGTTAAACTGTCTTAACTATCTGCTACAGTTGTTACACAACAATAACTGCACTTCAGTAAAAATCTTTAGACAATGTCTCGTAAAGCGAGAATATATAGTACATTAGCATTGAAAACAAGCTGAGTATGTGTGAGAATGACAAATATGTAAAAATAATGAGTTTTGTCGTAAAATGTATAGTAAAATTAATTATACTGAGTTAGCTCGATACACACTACCCCGTTTTTACTAGTGGTACTGAACCAAACGTCAGCAGGTCTGAGTTTTGTCGTATAATATATAGTCCAAATAATTATACTGAGTGATGTCGATACACACCACTCCGTTATGTCTAGTGGTACTGAACCAAACGTCAGCAGGTTTCAGAGTGTTGTCGTAAAATGTATAGTAAAAATAATTATACTGAGCTATATCGATACACACCACCCCGTTATGACAAGTGGTACTGAACCAAACGTCAGCAGGTTTCAGAGTGTTGTCGTAAAATGTATAGTAAAATTAATTATACTGAGCTATATCGATACACACCACCCCGTTATGACAAGTAGTACTGAACCAAACGTCAGCAGGTTTCAGAGTGTTGTCGTAAAATGTATAGTAAAATTAATTATACTGAGTGATGTCGATACACACCACCCCGTTATGACAAGTGTAGTGAACCAAACCTCAGCAGTTTCCTGAGTTTTGTCGTATAATATATAGTCCAAATAATTATACTGAGTTATGTCGATACACCACCACCCCAGCTTATCAAATGTGTTTGACCGAAATGTCAGCCGGTTTTAGAGTTAATAGGAATATAATAACAATTAATTATGCAGAAATGTTTTGGTTTTCTCCGACTAATAGGTTTTGCCTCAACATTCATATCTTTGGATATTAAGATAGCAAAGAGCGGCTATCTAACATGATACATTAATGAAAGGCTTAATTACAAGGACGAAGGCTGTAGAGGAAGAAACGAAATAACTATCGACTAGTGAGTACTGGTAATTATACACTTACTTAAAGCGTGTGAGTCATGTGGTATTCGTATTCACACAAATTAGATCAAACCTTCTGTAAGTTTGTACATTTGTTGGGTAAATATGGTTTTGTAAGAAAAGAAGAAGAAGGCAAATAAACCTACACAAATTTTTATGGAGTGAAAAAACACCCAGACAAACAGGAAAAGTACAAGTACAAAAGTCAAATGTATGATTGTATATTTTGTTAAGAAATTTTTTAAATTTCATGATTGATAATAAAAATAAGAAGACTTTCCTGTCCGCTATATGGGTCCCGGAACAGAGAATAAGGAAACAGAGGTCGTATCCATTAATCCCGCTAAATGTGTGTCGAGTAATTATTACTAAGCGATGACAGGGCCAACACCTTTCCAGACCCTCCTTTATTTATTAAATATTAACGTAGTAATTATTACTACATATGTATAAATATGTTCGTCAGTTGTAATCTACTTAGTCTATAAGCGCCACCAAGACGTTCCTTGAGACCATAAGAAAGCGGTCTCTGTACCTTTTTTTCTGTGGTCCCGTAAGCCGGTTTTATTTACTTCGGTTTTCACAGATAGCACCAGCGCTCTCCCTCTCCTTGTCTCTCTCCAGCACTCGCTGAAATGATTAATAGCTTGCTAAAATACGCCAAACAGTCGTCCGAACGTCAATTTTTGACTATTCACCGTTGGATAGCAAAACAGGCGCGCGTCTACTGCAAATGTATTGCTTTGGACAGTATATTTCTTCATTCAATGTTTAAATGCAGTAAATTTAGCTCAGTATCTTGTGGTTGTCTGTATATATTTATTGCATCTTATTTGATGCTATTTATATTTTAGTACATCTTGAAATGAGAAAGATTTGCACACTTTTTTCTGTTACCAATCATTAGCAGCTAATGGGATACTTGCCTAGCTGATGACCTTGTTACACACTATTCGCTTTTTTACGGGCGAAAAAAAAATATAACGCCAAAAACTCAATCTGACGAAATTTTAAGTTCACTTAACATTACACTCGTTAAATGAACCGTATATGCTTAAATTTAACAAAGATGTGAGTTTTTCTTTTCGTTGCCGATGAAGAAATCGAACTTTGGGCTTATGTGTGTCTGAGTGTGATGGAATCGAGTCAAAAGTATGATATTTTAAGCTGTCTAAATTGTCCGCTGCGTTAGAGTAAAGAATTCGTCGCCCAATTTTCAAATTGTTATTATTGTGCAGTTCCATATTGTCTTAATAAAGTTGAACTAAAATTTGTAATCAGTCATCAATGGCTATAATGACTGATATACTTTTATTATGTAATAAAATTTGTATGAAGTTTGTTATGAATCCCCGGAAAGAAACAGAAAATGAAGAATCTAATCAGCAGTTGTTCTACAATTAGTTACCAATATTTGGTCCTGTGCTTAATTTAGCTATGCATTCTCAGAAAATGCTAAAATAGAATAGATGTGTTTATTTTGGCATCATTAATAACATTCTGCATACAACATATTGTACGAGTCCTGCCTGAATTATACGCAATACACACGTCAGTGGTTGGTTTGTCAAAAGGCGATGGCTTGCTAGCTAGTATATACTTATTTGCTACAAACTTATAACGGATCTAGAGTTACAAATCTCTTTGTGAAAAATTATAAATCGTAATCGAATATAATAAAGGTAGGAGTGTTTTGGAAAACCACAGGTTTAGACAGAATATTTTATATCAACATAAAACTACATGAATTTGTACCAGCGACGTTTCAGACACGAAGACAGTTAAGACTAGACACGCGACGGTCGCCGAGATCGATGAGGAGGACCCCTTACCCCCGAGAAGGCAGCCCTGTAACTGAGCACTGTCCGTGGAAGCCGATACTTCCGCACACTCATTTGTTTAACAATACGACATTACTATAATGTTCTATTGATATAGGATTAATCGTCATCAATGTTATTGGATGAATTATTTGTTTATCGGTGTCAAATTGTTTGAGTTGGGAACAGAACGTCTTTTATCAAGTATGGCGCCCACGTATTATTGGTGTTATGTAATTTGTTAGCAAGGTTCTAAAACGCGTTGAAAGAAAGGTTTACTCGAGATACTGAATGTTATTTTTTTCATTACTGGTTTCTCAACAATTAATTTTAATAGACATAGGCACCATATTGTAAACATACTTCTCGACTCATTGTTTAGACAGAGTATAAACATATATATGTATGTATAATTTAGACATATATATATATTCTAATTTATACTAACACAAGTAGAAAGCTAAATAATGGTTTAAATTGTTCTCAAAACCACCATATGAGTTTTATAAGTACCTATCTTAAACAAAAACATCTATATTTATTGAAGTCAAGTGTAAATAGTAATTAATTACATATAAATGTATTGAATTACTGTACTTAAACTTTTAAAATGGTACATACACTTAAACAAAATGTACCATAAATGTACGGTGGTATTGACCCACCCGCCCACCCATACACGTACGGTGGTATTGACCCGCCCATGCACCCATACATGTACGGTTTTATTGACCTGCCCGCCCCCCCATACACGTACGGTGGTATTGACCCACCCGCCCACCCATACACAACGGTGGTATTGACCCACCCGCCCACCCATACACGTACGGTGGTATTTATGTGTGTGTATGTAATGTAAACACACACACACACACTTATATATGTATAATATGTAGACAACAGTCGTGTAAAAAGTAAGATCTGTAGTATTTCAAGTGCGTGCAGCTTAAGTTTTGCAGTTTGCCGGAAGTGGTCAGACACAGAACTGGGGTGGCTTCGTCACTCGCATACGTCACGTGCTTAAACAGGCCTCAGGTTGCCTCGTCACTCACAGACGTCAGTGGTCAAACACTGACTTCAGGTAGCCTCGTCCGTCACTCACATCCGTCACGTGATCAAACACAGACCTCATGGAGCCTCGTACGTCACTTATGGACGTCATGTGATCTAACACATACCTCAAGTGGCCTCGTCCGCCACGTGATCAAAAACAGACCTCAGGTGGCCTCGTACGTCACTCACATTTGTCACGTGGTCAAACACATACTAACACTGTATGTGTATGGGTGGGCGGTTGGGTTACTTATCACTGTGCGTGTTTCGGTGGGTGGGTTATATCAGTTTCTTTACGTAATACCACTGTACGTGTATGGGCGGGTGGGTGGGTCAATACCACTGCTGTGAGGATGTTAGGGTTACCGGTGTCAGTACACCATCAGGACTGCGTTGTCAATCCCTCTGCTCGTCCGTCACGTGGTCAAACACATACCTCAGGTGGCCTCGTCCGTCACATGATCAAACACAGACCTCAGGGAGCCTCGTACGTCACTTATGGACGTCATGTGATTTAACACATACCTCAGGTGGCCTCGTCCGTCACGTGATCAAACACAGACCTCAGGTGGCCTCGTACGTCACTCACATTTGTCACGTGGTCAAACACATACCTCAGGTAACCTCGTCCGTCACGTGATCTAACACATACCTCAGGTAGCCTCGTCCGTCACTCACAATCGTCACGTGGTCAAATACAGAGCTCAGGTGGCCTCGTCCGTCACTCACATCCGTCACGTGGTCAAACATACCTCAGGTGGCCTCGTCCGTCTCGTGATCTAACACATATCTCAGGTAGCCTCGACCGTCACTCACATCCGTCACGTGGTCAAACACAGATCTCAGGTGGCCTCGACCGTCACTCACATCCGTCACGTGGTCAAACACATATCTCAGGTAGCCTCGACCGTCACTCACATCCGTCACGTGGTCAAACACAGACTTCATGTGGCCTTGTCCGTCAATCACATCCGTTACGTGGTCAAACACAGACTTTAGATAGCCTCGCCCGACACACACAAACATAAGTTAGTCAAACACAGACCTCAACTGGCCTCGTCACTCACATCTGTCAAGTGGTCACACACAGACCACAGGTGGCCTCGTCATCAAGACGTCAAGTCATTCAAGACGGACGGGAAGTAGCCACTCTTCTCGATTGTGGATCATGACCTAAATTCATTTGTTATTGAGGTTTCTCAATTGGCGACCATGTCTCAGAGAAACTGGAAAGTTGACGTTTTCCTGTTTGCTGGTAGGTCCTCATATAAACATTTTCCTAACTAAAAAATTGTTATAAAATATATATTAATATGCAAAAACTCATGATGGCACCTACGTGGGTAAAATTGAATGTTCTACCGATTATTTGAAAACTTCATTATTCGAAATCCATGATATTTTAATTCAGTGGAAGGAAAAAAGTGGAAGAGGCCTAAGTAGTTTTAACTTCGCCACGTTAGTAAAGACTATTTTCATTTCATTAATTCATTACATTTCATATTTGTTAAACCATTTGTTCAGTCCACAATCAAGTAGTTACAAGTAGTTTTAACTTCGCCACGTTAGTAAAGACTATTTTCATTTCATTAATTCATTACATTTCATATTTGTTAAACCATTTGTTCAGTTCACAATCAAGTAGTTACAAGTAGTTTTAACTTCGTCACGTTAGTAAAGACTATTTTCATTTCATTAATTCATTACATTTCATATTTGTTAAACCATTTGTTCAGTCCACAATCAGACATTAAAAAAAATTATGTTGACTCTAGCTGGTTTCCTCTTTAGTAAGAACTCCACCGGTGAAAAACTTCAACATTTGTAAAACACAGATGCTGAAGCGTATGATATTGTATTCTTTGTTTTGGAACAATTTACTAAATATTATATATTTTCACTTTAAAAATCAACTTCACTTCCATGTTTACATGGCGTGAACTTTATTCCACTAGTGAATTACCAACTATCAGCTCAGTTAGAGATTTGAACTTCGAAACTTGGACTACGCAGTCCAAGTTGGCTACAACATTGAGCCACCTAACCACTATGGGCTCAGTATGTCAATATACCATTGGTTAAATATGTCCTAACCATTTCACACAACCTAGAATTTAACAAATGGATAACAGTACCCAGTCAGCATAATGTATGTGGTGAGGTATAAAATTACGCAATACGTTGCAAACAAAAATATGTGGCACAAATAATTGATTCATAACTACAAAAATAAAAGGATTTAAGCTCTAATACTGAAAATGCTATAAAAACCTCATTATAGGACCTAGTGAATTAAATAGTTGCCTTCTTACATACAAGGTCTGATCAGTTTGCAACCTAAATCAAGGCTGGCAAGTGGGATTGAAGACTATTTGCAGCATCTTTGTTCTAAACATATTTGGCCCGATAAAATGTGTTGTTGCCATTTCTGCTTTTTTTAACATACATTAACTAGAAAAATGCCTATATATATATATATATATATATATATATATATATATATATATATATATATATATATCTATATTTATAAAAGAGGATGTTTGTATATATGTATATATATATGTTTGAAGTTTATGCGCTGCCAAACCATACAACCGATCGCCATGAAACTTTAGGATGTTGTCCTGTATACTCCCGAGATGGTTTCTGTGAAGTTTGATGCAGATCCGTCCACAGGGTCCCACCCCACGGGCTCCTAAAGATCCCATGTTATTCAAATGGAGAATCTGAATTGTTTACAAAAAATATATGACTGTGTGGTTTAATGTAGTTTCACATGCCATAAGCAGATTGAAGTTCTCACAACAACAGTACTGTATATGTTTTGATTTATTGTAGTTCTACATTTCACCTTGAGAGTGTAGCACACACTACTTTTACTTGATCAGGTGATCTGTATTTGGTGTTAACCTTTTTTCCTCGGTAATTAAAACGTGGTGAAAAGTGAAAATAAAAAATAAATAATTATTTGTTTTGCAGTTTACTTTTTATGACATGCCTCCTGAAAAATCTAATATTGGTAGAAGAAGCAAAATGCTCGAATTCTTTCAGCTATAGGTTCTAAATCAAACTCAATATTATGACCGGCGAAGCGGGCGGGTACAGCTAGTATATATATATATATATATATATATATATATATATATATATATATATATATATATATATATATATATATGTGTGTGTGTGTTTGAAGTTTATGCGTTGCCAAACCATCCAACCGATCGCCATGAAACTTTAGGATGTTGTCCTGTATACTCCCGAGATGGTTTCTGTGAAATTTGATGCAGATCCGTCCACAGGGTCCCGCCCCACGGGCTCCTAAAGATCCCATGTTATTCAAATGGAGAATCTGAATTGTTTACAATAAACATATGACTGTGTGGTTTAATGTAGTTTCACATGCCATAAGCAGATTGAAGTTCTCACAACAACAGTACTGTATATGTTTTGATTTATTGTAGTTCTACATTTCACATTGAGAGTGTAGCACACACTACTTTTACTTGATCAGGTGATCTGTATTTGGTGTTAACCTTTTTTCCTCGGTAATTAAAACATGTGGTGAAACGTGAAAATAAAAAATTATTTGTTTTGCAGTTTACTTTTTATGACATGCCTCCTAAAAAATCTAATATTGGTAGAAGAAGCAAAAATGCTCGAATTCTTTCAGCTATTAGGTTCTAAATCAAACTCAATATTATGACCGGCGAAGCGGGCGGGTACAGCTAGTTTAATATAAGTTATAAATTAAAGGAACTAGTTACGATCCATAGTAAAAGTCAATACATTCATGTCTTTTCTTACTTAGTTATGCCTGTTATTTAATATAAGTTATAAATTAAAGGAACTAGTTACGATCCATAGTAAAAGTCAATACACTCATGTCTTTTCTTACTTAGTTATGCCTGTTATTTAATATAAGTTATAAATTAAAGGAACTAGTTACGATCCATAGTAAAAGTCAATACACTCATGTCTTTTCTTACTTAGTTATGCCTGTTATTTAATATAAGTTATAAATTAAAGGAACTAGTTACGATCCATAGTAAAAGTCAATACACTCATGTCTTTTCTTACTTAGTTATGCCTGTTATTTAATATAAGTTATAAATTAAAGGAACAAGTTACGATCCATAGTAAAAGTCAATACACTCATGTCTTTTCTTACTTAGTTATGCCTGTTATTTAATATAAGTTATAAATTAAAGGAACTAGTTACGATCCATAGTAAAAGTCAATACACTCATGTCTTTTCTTACTTAGTTATGCCTGTTATTTAATATAAGTTATAAATTAAAGGAACAAGTTACGATCCATAGTAAAAGTCAATACACTCATGTCTTTTCTTACTTAGTTATGCCTGTTATTTAATATAAGTTATAAATTAAAGGAACTAGTTACGATCCATAGTAAAAGTCAATACAGTCATGTCTTTTCTTACTTAGTTATGCCTGTTATTTAATATAAGTTATAAATTAAAGGAACAAGTTACGATCCATAGTAAAAGTCAATACACTCATGTATTTTCTTACTTAGTTATGCCTGTTATTCAATATAAGTTATAAATTAAAGGAACTAGTTACTATCCATAGTAAAAGTCATTACACTCATGTCTTTTCTTACTTAGTTATGCGTGTTATTCAATATAAGTTATAAATTAAAGGAACTAGTTACGATCCATAGTAAAAGTCAATACACTCATGTCTTTTCTTACTTAGTTATGCCTGTTATTTAATATAAGTTATAAATTAAAGGAACTAGTTACGATCCATAGTAAAAGTCAATACACTCATGTCTTTTCTTACTTAGTTATGCCTGTTATTTAATATAAGTTATAAATTAAAGGAACTAGTTACGATCCATAGTAAAAGTCAATACACTCATGTCTTTTCTTACTTAGTTATGCCTGTTATTTAATATAAGTTATAAATTAAAGGAACTAGTTACGATCCATAGTAAAAGTCAATACACTCATGTCTTTTCTTACTTAGTTATGCCTGTTATTTAATATAAGTTATAAATTAAAGGAACAAGTTACGATCCATAGTAAAAGTCAATACACTCATGTCTTTTCTTACTTAGTTATGCCTGTTATTTAATATAAGTTATAAATTAAAGGAACTAGTTACGATCCATAGTAAAAGTCAATACACTCATGTCTTTTCTTACTTAGTTATGCCTGTTATTTAATATAAGTTATAAATTAAAGGAACTAGTTACGATCCATAGTAAAAGTCAATACACTCATGTCTTTTCTTACTTAGTTATGCCTGTTATTTAATATAAGTTATAAATTAAAGGAACTAGTTACGATCCATAGTAAAAGTCAATACACTCATGTCTTTTCTTACTTAGTTATGCCTGTTATTTAATATAAGTTATAAATTAAAGGAACAAGTTACGATCCATAGTAAAAGTCAATACACTCATGTCTTTTCTTACTTAGTTATGCCTGTTATTTAATATAAGTTATAAATTAAAGGAACAAGTTACGATCCATAGTAAAAGTCAATACACTCATGTCTTTTCTTACTTAGTTATGCCTGTTATTTAATATAGGTTATAAATTAAAGGAACTAGTTACGATCCATAGTAAAAGTCAATACACTCATGTCTTTTCTTACTTAGTTATGCCTGTTATTTAATATAAGTTATAAATTAAAGGAACTAGTTACGATCCATAGTAAAAGTCAATACACTCATGTCTTTTCTTACTTAGTTATGCCTTCAGTTTTGAGTAAAACATTTTTGAATCAGGTCTGCACTTATACTTTAATTTATTTACGATATCACTAAACATTTATAATTTCATTGATAATTTGTTATAATGGATTGAATGTCATAACAAACTTATTTACAAATGAATTGAGAGGTAATTTAACGACAACCCTTGAGCCCTCGCATTTGCTACCTTAGGCCGCGTACACCAAAGTCTCCCACTACGTTTCCCACAAATCGCGGAAATCTATTTCATTTTCTACAAAATAAAGCAACTTTTTCTCTCTTGCACTTCTGGAGAGACAAGTCTTCCACTAAATTTTGGTTTCCCGCGGAGTTTTGGTAAAGATCAAAGAAAGTTGACAACAAAAGGTGGAAGATTTGTTGCTGCGCGCTTTGTGCAAGCTACTTGTAGGAAACTAGCGGAAAACTGCCCCCCTCCACGCGCTCCGTACGTCACAAACTTCAATTACAAACAGTGATATGGTTGATTTTGAGATATAAAACAAATAATCTAGACTAGCGTACGAATTACAAGTAGCAAAAAAATGTATGTTAAGTAGCTAGCTTTTCTTGAACAGATACTGCTTTCTTTTAATTTGTGTCACGTATTTTGATTTTATGTCCGATCATTTTATTTTGAAACCACATTATTAAAGTCACTACTGGTCATTCTCAGAAAGTTGTTGACACTCCCGTCGCACCTCACCTCAACTCAACGCAACGGATTGACCCCATCTTCTTGGAGATCAGCTATCATGCCACTGCACTGTACCTATTCCTAGCCGTCAACGAGGGTCTCACCCAATATCTTCGAGGACCTCTTGTATAGTGGCTGGCTATGATGACACAAGCAGCCGCAACAATAAGTGCGTCTTTTTTGTTCGACATCCTCGACACTAATCTTTCGCGCGCCAATTATTTGGCAACAAGTTTTTCACTTATTTCTCTAAATTTGAAAACAGCTTTTTTTTAGTTTTCTACAAACAATTTACTGTCAACTTTGAGTTGTCAGTTATGGTGTAAACGTGGCTTTACTATTCAATGTACACAATGCCAATATTCCAAACACTACGCAGGAAGTTTACTCATGCTGGTGATATTACGTCCACTTATCATCATGCATGCTTACAGCAGTCACAGCTGACACTCACAATTGTTCTTACAGTCCTCGCAGAGTACTTTAAATCTATAAGATAATTCGTTACTCATAAAAGACAGAAGCACTGATTATAGAAACAAACCCACAAACCAACTCAATACATTTTTCTAGACGTGCGCCCGTGCTGCTTTCTAACTGTGAATTGTCTCAAATAAGCACTCGTAAGGCTGTTTGGCGCACTATCCATTCAGCCATTAGTAACTTCAGCGTGTGCTAGAGTGCAAGCTTTGCGTATCAGAGCTACGTCTGTGCTCCCATGTACGATATGTTGAATTCCACGAAACAGAGTCATAAGCTAGAATGTAAAGAATCGTTTTGAAGGAATATTCCGATCTACCGAAAACAGCCGAACTTTAGTCATGAATGGGTCCTACAAAATCGTGATTTCGACCTAGAGTGGGTATACGGAAATCACCTGGGGTGGGGGGAGGGGGATTATGACGTTATACCGACTACAGGTGTGTTCGTGGGGCCGTAGAACGTTTGGCACACATTTTTGGCCGATTTGGAATGGCACTTTTGGCACAGTCATTAGAGGGGATTAAGAAGGGTCAACCTGTAAGTTTCAGAAAGGCACGATTGGCACACACCGCCCGGCCAGGTAGTAGCAGCCAGGTGGCCAGAATGCGGGAAAATGGGAACTTTTTGCCCCCGCAAATTCCCTGCTGTGGTGTTTATTGAAGTAAGCAACTAACCTAACCTAACGTGAGGTTTAAATTTAAAAATTTGTTATATCACGGGCAAATGACTGCCACGCAGAGTTGACGGGAATAATAAAATTCCCGTTTTCCCTCGTTCGATGGCGTCTACCTGGTCGAGCGACTGTGCCAATCCTGCCTTTTCCAAGCAGGCGAGTTGACCCTACTTATTCCGCTCTAATGATTGTGCCAATACTGCCATGGGCAGAAGGTCCAAAAATGTGTGCCAATCGTCCCGTCCCCGTGTTCGTGGTGAGGAAAGACTCTCGTTATGTCCAGCTCGCTGTGCAGTCCGCTCTAGCAAGGGAAACACGATCCCAAATCACATATCCCTTACCTATCCGGATATAACCGGTTGTGGCCGGAATGGCATGTGGTAGGTTGAATGGTTCGCGTGTGATAGGGTACCAGGTAGATTGCGACACCCCGTCGTGAATCAACCACCTATGGGAGGGGCATGTTTTGTTGAATAGAATTGAGCACATTGCAAAATCGACCCCAGACAAGTGATGCAGAGTGATTTTTTAAATCAACCGTTTAGGCATTTTTCTCTGTCAGTGATAGGCCTACACAGGCCAACAAATAAAATATCTGTTGTTATAACTGTCATAGTTTTATTTTTAGTAGTAAAATAGTGAAGTTTGATTTGTTAAATAAAACTCACAAGCATTTAATACTAGAACATTAAATAATATAGTAGTGTATAATATAGCCTTATATAATACTCTACAACGTTCAAATCCCCGCTTCTCGATACTCGACGTACGTTCTTGGTTCGTTATTCATAATCTCACTCACTAAACTTGACTTAGAGTTCACTCGTTTTAGACTTCACCATCTAAGTAATGATCGTCATGCATTTGAAATACTTAGGAAAGTTCGTTCAATAACATTTAAAAATCTCTTTTCTTGATGCTTAGACATAGAACAAATGCAGCATTTCAAATATGTTGAACAATTTCAGAAATCCTGTTATTTTCAAATTTTAACTTTAGTTGAAATGAAGTTTGAAAATTAAGCATATTATACGACACTGGACTTTAACAAAATATATTAAAGTTTTGACTATTTATAATTTGTTAGATTTCATATTTTATCAGCGATTTTTTGCGTTGTAACTCAAAACACGCAGTTCTTGGTCTGTTTCTAAAAGCCCAGTCTCCTTTTGTAAAAGCCGTTATTTTATTCTATGTAGTCCATTATTGTGAACTTTTCTATATTGTGGTGATAAGTACTGCAGATTTTGTAAGTAAATTGATGTTCACAATTAATTGGTCAATCTCATTATTTTGTAAATTAGAATGGAAACAATACTGTTTGTTCAGGTGAAATTTTCTTCCCGTTCTCTAGGTCCGGAAACAGTTGTACGAAAAAAGGGGCTTAATGCGATGAGTATGTGGCATGGGTTCTATTCCCCGTGTAACTGTGGAGAGTTTAATGATGTGCGGCTCATGTTGGTTCATCAAGTATTCATAACATTTTTTATAAATAAAATGTTGCTTGGCTGAACAGGCGAGAAGGACAGAGGGTATATTGGGGGTTTCCTCACTAAAAACCTTAGGGATTTTAAAACATCTGTGGTTCGTTGTTGCAAAGTATTTAAGGATGTATTATGAACAAATGTTCTCACGTGAAATAATTGTGAGTTGTGATAATACAGCTTTCGGCTGTCTCGCCCTGGCTTCAGCGGAACATAGACTAGTTACTTTTGATTATTTCGAAATTCGTTGGTTAATAAGTTTCAAAATGTTGGGTTCCATGTTGTAATACTAAAGTCTATCGGCATAATGTAGACAAGGCCTTAAAGTAACCATTCAACTCTTTTATTTATAATTTGTATGTCTTAAGTTTTAGCCGTTTGAATCAACATTAATTTTGTTTGTTAAAGTGTGTTTGTTCAAGAAATGCAACTAGGGCTACACATTGTAATAACCAGCGTTCATTATTAGATTGCATAGCCATTCAAAGTACACCTAGAGTTTTTCTAATTCTGATAATTATTTAGGTTCGTTTTAATATATTTTTAGTTGTGTAAAGCAGTCCTATTTGTTTTTGTCCTGCTCGTGTTAACAAATGTACAGGACAAATTTATTTTGAATCTCATTTATTACTTACCAGATGTTCCTTGTTTAGTAAAACAATAATGACCACTTTTTTATCTCGTTATTATTTTTGTTTGTTTTGTTACTTAATACTGTGTTTGTTAAGTTGTTCTGTTGATGTGGTTCTGTTACAGGGCAGGTCCGACTCGTACCGCGTGGCCACCGTGCGGTCTGTCACTGACGACAACTTGACGGCTGACGGCAAAGTCAAGGTATTCCATGTTTCAGGGCTCCTGGTGTGATGGTGGTGGGCATACTTCTCTGGCTCTGTCTTTCACTCTCTTGGCTTCTCTTCTTACCTAACTGCTCTTCTAACATTTGCCATTTACTGTGCGTTTTGCTAGTAAGGGCGAGGAAAACGCCAAAACATAGCTTTCTATTTCAAGGATTCGACTTGTTACTAATTATCACATCGTAACACTTGTAATGCTGTTTGATAGCTAAAGAACTGTTCAGATGAACAAAAAGACAATGTTTTTAAAACATTTAGTATTTTTATTATTCTTTTGCAGTTAAATGTGAAACTTAAATGTAATTATTGACGAGTTTAAATTAAAAAACGCATAGTATCATGGTGGTTATGGGCTACTAGATGGTACCTTTACTAATCGTATTGTGTTCTCAATAACTCATTATAATTATAAGTACAAACCGTCAAGTTGAAATAGGAAGCCATGTTTTCACCGCTAGTGGTAAAGAAGTATGTCTACTATTAGGCAAACGACTTTCCAGCAGTTGCTTTGCAGTTTGGGAAACGGCCAACCGAATATTTATTGATAATATTGTCTTATATATAAAAATCAAATGAGTTGCATTATTTTAATGTTTATATGTACATATGTCTATACATATAATTTTGTACATATATATTTTTGCTACAGGGTGTTTAGTAATTGTTTGATACATTTTAAATGTTTTCCACAATTCCGACAATGGTTGGTGTGCCAATCTCAATTCACGAGTTAGTCGCCTAGAGTTAGTCGCTTTAGGCGGTGACTAGTTACACTTAAAAACTTATACCTTGCTTATTTTTCATCTGAATTTAAAAGATGATAGTTTAAAATTTCTGCTATTTTGAACAGTCATAACTGTATCAAATTGGTTTTTGGGTTTTATTATGATATAATAATAACAAGTATTATAGAAAAATCAAAGTTTTTTTGAAGTTTTGGTGCATTGGTTTTTAGATGGGCTGTTTTTAATGAAGAAATCAAAATGTTAGCTAGCTAATTAACAAAGGTTTTTGAACCTTTCTTAACCATCCTGTTTGTAGGAAATATTTGACTTATTTTGACCATAGGAACACATCCTAAATTTTTGAGCAATTTTACTGAACACCCTGTATACATAATCTTACACTTAGTTGCCAAAATACTCAAGAATTATTCACCCCCCTCCCATTTATTAGGTTTTGAAGTAGCATACTTAGTGTGTTATTTATGTGGGATGTTTTGAAAATATCACTGTCCAAAAATAATTTCACAGACTTTAAATCATTACTGTTTTTAGTTTAATTTAAAACTTCTTTATTCAAGAAATATGCAGTACTTTGTTAAATACTAAAAAGTTTTTGTTATTTTTCTAGTAAATGACTTTATCAATGCTCCAGTAAATCAAATTAAACACAAGATGTCCCTTTCCAATGATTTTAACAATTTCTATACCAAACACCAGTTGACCATTTTGGTACATGAAAACATAACGATTTTTATTTTAACATCATTTCTTTGTTTAACAAATCATCTGTTATCAAATATGATCTAATACTAAAATGTTTGACAAACAGGTCAAAGAGAAACATGTGACAAAATAAAATAAATATGCCCTGTTACTATAATATATCACACTTTTTCCCACAATTTCAATTGAAGTTTTTTATCGCTTTAAATTTTGATTGTAAAGATTTCTCAAGAAAAGTATTTACTGTTTTGAAAAGGCACTATTTCAAAACGTGTTGGTCTGTTAAAGAGACTCCACTTGTATGCAGTATTAAGCTTCTTAAGTATTAAGAGTGTGCAGAGGCTGTCGGCCAAGGTTGAGGCTGTTGGTTTTAATCCCATTAGAACAATGTTATGTACAAACCGGACGTACGTTCACCCGTATCAAAACCAAACAATTATTTTTAAACTGATTTTTTTCCCAAACAAATTGCACTTGATCAAGAATAAAATTGTGTATTGAAATTGCTTTGTGAAATCGTAATTAATTTTATAGAAAAAAATATAACAAATATTTTGTTTGAAGTTTTTATTTGCACGTGTTTTTCAAAACTAGGTGAAAATAAAATATATATTCAAAATATTAAAAGCAAATCCAATGTTCAATATAATAACGTTTAAAATGACTCCTCATTTGCAACTTTTGGTAAATAATAAGGGAAAATATGGATTCAAAAATAACATTGTTTTATGGGATTAAAACCAACATGGCCGATAGCCTCTGCAGACTCTTAAGACTAGGTTAAGTTACTTATTTATTATTAAGTATTTTTCAGCCACAACATCTTCTCTTTCACTGCTATTTTAATAGACTTCAAACATATCATTAAACGTATCAAATATTATTTTATAAATGATAGCTATTTTTAAGCTATAACAAATTATGTCTGAAACAAACACTAATTTTCGTTACTAGAATCTACAGTTTCCGGTGACAACTGCGTCAAGGTACTATCTACAATATTTACAAGATGACCAGACGTTTCGCCCATACTGTGATGTGGCATCCTCAGTGGTTCCTCTGAGTCTCAGAGGAACCACTGAGGATGCCACATCACAGTATGGGCGAAACGTCTGGTCATCTTGTAAATATTGTAGATAGTACCTCAACGCGGTTGTCACCGGAAACTGTAGATTCTAGTTATGACACCGGCCGCTTAAGCCTAAGTTCTAAGACTAATTTTCATTACTTAAAAATGAAAACATATAAATTGCTTGTTTAGTTTCATCTTAAGTTCCTTTGGCAGCATAATAACTGTACATTATATCTACTGTTTTTCTTAAGGGAAGACTGAAGTGGTTGGCCATCTTGGAAAAACATGGCCATTTTGGACATGTTTTTCTGATACAATCGTGTTTAGTATGTCATTTTATAATGTTAATTATTTAGTCAGTGTATGTTTTAATGTTTGTGATATATACATACTTAAGATTGTTCCAATTAAAACAAATGTTGATATGAAAATACTAGCAAATTGGGAAAACCAAAACGCAATCAACATTAAGCTTTTATTGACGAACTGTTCAAATTTTATCTGTAAAAATTGGCTAACGAAATAACACTTTAAAGTAAGCGGAGCTTTGTTTTTGCTAGATTTGAAAAATTTGAACACTAGTCATTTGAAGACTGGAGTTGTGTTGGCTGGAAGTTATTAACAGTGCTGACTACTCCAGCCTTTCTTAATACATTTGGAGACTGGAGTTGTGTTGGCTGGAAGTTATTAACAGTGCTGACTACTCCAGCCTTCCTTAATACATTTGGAGACTGGAGTTGTGTTGGCTGGAAGTTATTAACAGTGCTGACTACTCCAGCCTTCCTTAATACATTTGGAGACTGGAGTTGTGTTGGCTGGAAGTTATTAACAGTGCTGACTACTCCAGCCTTCCTTAATACATTTGGAGACTGGAGTTGTGTTGGCTGGAAGTTATTAACAGTGCTGACTACTCCAGCCTTCCTTAATACATTTGGAGACTGGAGTTGTGTTGGCTGGAAGTTATTAACAGTGCTGACTACTCCAGCCTTCCTTAATACATTTGGAGACTGGAGTTGTGTTGGCTGCAAGTTATTAACAGTGCTGACTACTCCAGCCTTCCTTAATACATTTGGAGACTGGAGTTGTGTTGGCTGGAAGTTATTAACAGTGCTGACTACTCCAGCCTTCCTTAATACATTTATAGCTGATTATTAATTCAGTATTTCACACATAATTGAAAAGTACTTGCCTGTCTTTGGATAGGGAAATATGCTACCATACTATATGTTTTCATTTTTAAGTTATCTAATCATTTACATGTTAAAAGTGCTGATTTCTTCTTCATTATCTGTTTTATCTGCTTTCAGGGATTGTACTTCAATCTTCATTATCTTTCCTATTTCGTTCTTATTTGTTGTAAACAAACAATATTATTTTATGTAAATTAATTTTTGTATTAATTCACATTTTTCTGTGCATCTAACACAGTGTGAAAGCTAACAAAGTAATGCTAGCATTCAAACTTTGCTTATAAATATTTAGTGAATTATTTATGCTGTAAAGTTTTATTTGAATATTTTGAGTTTTAAAGTAGACACTATGTAACATATTTCAGTATTTAAATCATATTTTTTTAGTTAGATTTGTTATAAAAATAATAATTTAAATTTTGTTCAACCACACATATAAATTGTTTTTATTAGTAGCATTTTGTATCAGTTTATAATCAAGTGCTGCCCATTTTCTATAAAGGTTTATTTATTTAATTAATGTTTTCGACATTTTTTCCTAAATCAGCAACTTTGATATACTACATAGTTTGAAATGACGAAAGGATTTCGAAAAATTTCTCATCTATTTAACTGTCTTCATAAATTTAACATCTGTTTCAATTGATTTATCAAGCCTCATATTTAAATTACCTGAATATTTAATTTAATTTAAATATTAAATTAATATAAATAATAATTTAAATCATACACATACTGAATGTGTGGAGATTATTAACTGGTCCATGTATTTGATTCCAGTCAAGACGAACAAAAAAGCAGAAAAAAGGAGATTTAGATGACCTTAAACAAGAATTGGATATAGACTTTCACAAAATCACAGTAGAAGAATTATATCAAAGATTCAACACACATCCGGACACAGTAAGTACAGTTTTTAATTTGTCAGCTGTTAACGAAAAAAGACAATATTTTATTGAAATGTTTTTGGTTTAATGGTGCAAGGGAAAAAGTGAATTCATGAAGGAATCATATTGGAATTTAAGTAATAAACCTTTTATTTAGATATTATAAATTATTAAGAATTAATAATCTCTAGTTCTTTGACACTGAATGATAGCTCCATTGCGTAAAGAGTTTTTCTATATTTTATATGTTTGCATCATTTATCATTTTTCTACCATGTGAGGTGGATATATATCTATTGGGACCCTTTATCTTGAGATGTAGACAGTTATCGATTTTTTAAATACTAGACCAAGGAATTTCAAAAGGATAACAATCTCTGAAGAAATATTGTGGTTGGAAGACAGCAGAAATGAATACACATCTATAAGAAGCAAAAATCCAATGTTAAAAGTCAGATAAAGTATTGTGAGCTTTGCGCAGCTGCCGCTAGGTCAACCTTGTTGCACGGCAGCCTTGAGAGAGACAGAGAATGAGAGTGAGGGCAACATGGAAGACAAGAGAGAGAGAGGGGAGATTATAAATTGCCATGAAAATGAGAGAGAAAGAGAAAGGTGGAGAGGGGGTGTTGGGTTGGAAAAAGGGTAAATAGCAGAAAATCTCAGCCAAGAATACATATCGACACCCGCACTTAGCTCTTTTGTCTGCTACAGGAAATATTACTATTTTCCTATCTCTTTTTGCTTCTTTCGCTTTTTATCTTTTTCCTATCTCTTATAGATGTGTATTCATTGACAGCAGTTGCCATAAGACGTTTTTGTGTATCATGTGGACACAATTTTGGTGAGAAGATGAATTCTATATAATAATAAGCCATATCAAATGTGATATTTAAACCTTCAGCGCTAGCCTTTATCCTAATCAGAGCAAAATATCAGGGCTGAGTCTTAAGTTTGATAAATCAATATGATCGTTGCAGGAATTATAATGGTCAATTGTCGAACCTTCTTCAAGTTGATGGGGTTTAACTAGGTTCATTTCTTTGATTCTTCCAAATTCCAGATGTCTATTTGTAGCTAAGTTGTTGAATTAAAGACAAATTTGTCGCTTATGTAAAACTTCTTGTTTATGTTGAATAATATAAAAACTGTAATATTCATGTATTCCATAGAATTACTTACTGCAGCTAATAACTTAATCGTTAGTATAGTCAACATACAAAATTGAATAGGTTATAATTACAGGTATTAATATAGATCCGTATTAAAAAATAAAAACAGAACAGGATCCATTACCAAAACTTGGAAAACTACATCTTTTGGCTAATGGCATAAATTCTCTAGTTCTCAGTCTCCATGTTGATTTCTAACATAAGAAATTTAAATTTGCTGCCTATGATATAGTAACAATGCAGTTATGATGGGTAGTGATGGTGTTTCCCTTCTCTAAGTTGTCTACAAGCAGTGTTGATAATGTACTTATCAGTTATTAAGCTAGTTGTACTTATTAGTAACTAAGCTAGTTGTTCACTTGCCAGATAGATAAGGGTAAGGGCTCTTGAAGGTTAAATGGATAAAAAATTGTCATCAAAATTAATCTTTTAATAACTTTGGATGTAATTGTTATTAGTGATATTTATGATGCCAAGTACATGAGCTGCTTTAGGTTCCTATCATCAATCCCATTTGAGTCAGGACTGATTATTCTCAAAAGATACAATACTACTAGCTATGATTGAAGGATTTTGAACTGAAAATAAATAGGGAGAATTTCTTTACTGTGATTTAATAGTAAAAAGATTTAAGGTCTGTCATATTGGTAAATACAAAGAATGTCACTGATCTGAATGAGAATAAATAGAAAATCTTCTTTATTGAAGTGAAATTAGGGCAAAAATGTTCCTTTCTTACATTTTCTGAATTGGGGTGATACATGTTACAAGTGGAATTCCACATGTGCACCCTACTACAGCGTTGTATTGTAAGATATCATGTATTTCTGCTGCTTGTAGCAGACAATTGATTCTTGGCACGTTCCTACATATACCATGTGATACTTTCAGATTACATTTGTTCGCAACTCAGTTGTATGGCTGGCTCTCAACATCGGCCCTGTTATACCTCATTTTTACTATTTATTAATTGTGAGTGTTTAGAAGGTTAAGAAGGAAATGAGGTAATTTTGGTTCCAAGTGGTTTTAATAAAATCTGATTGTATTTTAAAAACTAAGTGAAACTGATAAAATATGGATTTTATTTTATTTTTTACAATTCTTTGCTTTTGGAGTCATTTTCCGTTGGAGTCTGCAATAGCCCACTTCTTCAGTAGTAGATTCTTATGTACTACTCATCACAGTTTTCTTAACTTAAGGATTTGTTTAATATACTACCATCTATAAAAAAAAATATTTCTATAGATATCTATTGAAACATATTTTATAGAAAGATGTATAACAGTTTTTGATTTTGTGATAGAGTATTTTTGTTTAATTTAATGTACATTTTCTTTAGTATTTATTTAATCCGAGAAAACTTGATGAAATTCGTTCCAGATAGTAATAAAAGTTATTATTTATTGGTAGTCCTGTTAGATAGATGGATCAAAAAGGAGTTCATACAAACTGCAACATTAAATCTACCATAAGAAATTTTATGGTTGATGAGTGATAAGAGTCAATAGGAAATTTGCATGGTAGATTTTTTTTGAGTATTTTTAGGTTTCTGAAGCCACTTATAGGATGTTATATACTCGTATTTTTTGTGGTCTAGTCCCATATTCTCTTAAGTTGCTGCCAGTGGGGTTCCACTAATCCCCCGTTAGAGAACACACCAGCTGTAAGTTTTTTGAGCATTAATTTTTGTTACTCAAAGAATGATTAGTTATATTTTTTTTTAGTTAAAAAAAATCGAAATAATGCAATTTAGAGTTGTTGTTGCTAATTTACTTCTGCTTAGTTATATAACTCTTGGGACGTATTAATATTGATACTGCACTAAGGGAAACACTCACTGTATTTACTGTAAATCTGACCTGTTGAACATAGAAACAAAATTGAATTAAACTGAGCTGAGTACAAACGATAAAAAATACCAGTAGATTCTTAGTAAACGGAAATGAAACTTTAGTTGGATCAAGCAGTTTCTCTTATTGAGGTTTTACTATGGGAATTTGTCTTCTAAAGATGAGTTTTCAGTATAGATTTGTTGGCTTTTAATATTCTTCATATAAAGTTTTCTCTAAATAATTGAATGAAATTTGTTGTATTGAAGTACAACATCGGTTAGGCGATGAATATTGAGTTATAGAAGATTCAGTGGAATTTAAAGTTGCCCATGTTATGAGCTATTAAGGTTCATTATGTAAATGGTTTCTTTAATAATGTTAGAAAGTAAAACAAATGTGCCAATAAATAATCCTTCATATCAAAATGTTTGCTAAAGGTTGCAAGTGTTTCCAATTAGACAGATTAGTAAAAAGGCCATGATAATTTTGTTTGCTAATTAATTATACAATTTCTATTTATGGTGCTCTTGAATCTATTTTTTGATGTACAGTATAATGAATGAACTATTGTTCATTTGCAAGTATATATTCATATTTTGACTAAAGGAATCTGGTTTGCATCAAAGGTATCTTATCTTATCAATAAATTTAACATTGAACAACATTTTCATTTTAGGTTTAGATGGCTTGGCTTTTTGTAAGGAGACTTGTTCATTAACATGTTAGGACACATTAGCAGATTTTATCTTTAAATTTAAATGATGTATTAGGTCTCATTCATCAAGGGTCTGAATTCATGTACAAATTAAGACCACGTACAGTGGTGGTGAACCATCTATACATTTACAGAAATGTGATAAAGAATTGGTTTCAGAAATAAATGTTTAGAAATTTTAATTCTTCTCAGAGCATTTATATTTATACTATAAGGTTAACTTTACATTTAACTGCAGATTTTTCATTTTTATTTAATAAGTACTTATCTTTTCTGCAAATGAGAATTATATGATTTTTTTATTTACTGACTGGCATCTAACTACTAAAAAAGGAAGTAATCCACATATATACTTGTAAATATAAAATAGAACAGAAAATCTTCTTTAATAAGACAAAATTAGGCAAAAATTGCCTTTTCGTTCATTAAATTTCTTAAAACTAACATATTAGAAACGTTTTTTTACACTTATAATCACATATACTGGGTCTTTAGCGTAAAGAATTTGTTTAATTATGTAAAGCTGTAGGTCCCTTAGTTGCCCTGGTTATTGGGCTCTTAATAAATAGCTCTTTCTGAGGAACAGTCGACCTTAGTTAGTTACAATGACTACACTCAATTGCCCCTCTTATTCGCCCATATCTTGACGATTGGCATTTTTCTAAAGAATAAAGAAAATCAAATTTACTTAATTTATAATAATTAATGTAACATCCAAATCAAATATACAGAAATGATAAAAGAAACCAAAAATTATTTTATTATTTCCTTCTTTCTCTAAATAAGGTACAGTATGATTGCAGATGATCTTGTAGGTTACCTGTGCTTCCATGTATTTTTTATGTAAACTACAGTTAATTATAAAAAAGTAAAAAATAATGTGGGCCCAACCGCTAACACCGATTGTAACATTTAGGCTGTAAGATAAAACCTGGAAGCTAATTTTTGTTGAGTTGAGAATTGAGTTTGATTTTTATTAAAGGTGTTTTTTATTGTTAAAAAATATTATGTGTAGCATTAAACTGTTTGCTATTAGAAAACAATATGACTATGTAAAAATTGATCCATTGTGTAAAAAAATTATTGTTTTGATGTACGAAAATTACTATGAAAATTTAAACAAATTTTGAACGGGGTTATAAATGGCATTTGACATAGATTAAAACTTAATTAAATGTACATATTAAAATTTATTCAGCTGTTGTATAAATTAAGTTTCTTTTAAGTAGTTTATTTCTCTTTTAAATAAATCTTAATTGAAATGGTTTTTTTTCAGGGGTTAACACATGCAAAAGCAAAAGAAAATTTAGAAAGAGATGGTCCTAATGCATTGACACCTCCCAAAACGACGCCAGAATGGATAAAGTTCTGCAAACAGTTGTTTGGCGGTTTTGCCCTCCTCTTATGGATAGGTGCTATCCTATGTTTTATCGCCTATTCAATCCAGGCTAGCACAGTAGAAGAGCCTGCGGATGATAATGTAAGTACATTACCAACAAAGCGGATGCCACCACATCAAGTGGAACATTTTCCCCACTGAAATGAATATTACATTTTCGTCATATTTTCTGATAAAAGATATTGGGGCTGTACTGAAAATCACTTAATCATACGAATATTTTAAGAAATTGTCTATGGAATGAAAATTTCTGTTTTTTCTAATTATATCTTGGCAGAGTTTTAAGCCCCTTTAGTGGAATTTTAATTACACACATGTGTTGCTTCATTATATCATTGTAACGTAGTGACAGTCTGGAATATGATTCATAAACCAAAATTAAATGGCTTGTAGGAGGTTAGTGTGAGAGAGATGGATAACTTCTCTTACCACAGTTCCCCTCCAGCGGAAGCGTACTGTAAGGTATAGTCAAGTCTGCTAGTTAACCTATCAACGTACATGGATTGCTGTATTATTTAGCTTCCGTTCTCAGTTCACTCTCATGAAAAGTTGCGATTCCTGTACCAAATTATGGATATTTTTCTTTAAAATATATTTTTACATGTTGTATGTGTGTCTCATAAACAATACTGAAAATAAATAATTTTATTATAATGGTTTGAATGCAATATAACTTCAATCAGCTGTTGTAGTCAAGACCACACACATGGCTCAAGGTCAACTCAACGTGCATGCATGTTTCCCAATGTGAACGTGTTAACAGCACATAAACTGATTTAACATGTGTGACAAAACATGACTAAACCACCAAAGTTTAAGTTTAAAAAATACCATCCTAGTTTGTAATATAGGCCTGCCATTAGACTGAATGGCATGTCAGTTGTGTTTAATAGAATTGGAAACTATATAAATTGCCTCAAGTGTAGCTAACAGAGTTAATTCAGCTGTCACTATATTACATGTAAATATATACTTAACAGTGTTTTGCATACATTTCAAATTCCAGACAGCCTTTAACTCATTACCTCAAGATATACAGTGTCTGATTAGCAATTTTGAGAACAGGTTTAAATTACATTTCATTAGGTTTATGTTAAAATTGACTAATCAGGTTTTTACCTCGAAAAACTTATCTACAGTTAAACTATTTTTATTCATGTTTGAAGTAATCCAAGAGATGTTCATTTTAACTTAAGTTTGCTTTTCTAAACTACTATGATAATTGATTCTTTAAAAATCTGGCCTGGACAGACCAGGATCATTTTATTTGATTTTTGCATAATAATTTTAATTGCAATTTAAGAAAAATCAAAGGATGTCTGAAGTTTGAGACAGATTATTAAATACACTTAAGCAGTTAATTAATCTAAGTTATATTTAAAAAAATATTAACAGTTTTACACGAATCAACGAGCAAAAATAAAATACAGGGTGTTTCAAAAAGAATTACCTGATTTTAAATATCCATATTTATTGGAAACAAGGACTTTACCCAAACATATTGGACATTAAAATACTCACAAAAGATTGAAGTTTACCAAAATGTATCATAAATGTTCAATGTGTGCTCCATTTGCATCAATGACATCTAGTCGATAGCTGAATTTCCGATAGACACCTTACGTATAGTTTCGGAAGAATTGAACTATCGACTAGATGTCATCCATGCTGCAAATTGAAGACATATTGAATATTTATGATACATTTGTGTAAACTTCATTATTTTGTGAGTAATTTAATATGTTTGGTTAAAGACTTGTTTCTAATTAATATAGCTATTTCAAACCAGGTCATTTTTTAAACACCCTGCATTTTTTAAAGTCAAACAATTTGTCAAGTTTTTATTTTAAAAGGTCTGTTGATTATTGCTTTTATAAAATCAACTAGATTTGTTAAGTTTCGCTAGCAAATAAAAATTGAAATATTTACATATTATAAGTTATATTCTTGACATGCTCACACCATGTGTTTTATTTATTTATTTATATTACCTATATGTTTTAGTATTTTAATTATATAGTTACATTTTAATCCAAAATCCTTTTCATTTGTTCCATTCCTTTCCATTTTTAAATAGTTTCTTTCAAGTACAGTATTGTGTTTACGTTAATTTTTCTATTTTGATTGGTCAATAAAAATCTAATCATTTTTCATAAATTAAAATTACATTTTCATTTGAATAGCAGAAGAAAAATATATTATGACAAGATTAAATCCAACTGAAACAGATTGTCCTTAAAATAACTTCAAAGGGTATTAAAAGATGACACTTCATGACAAATATCATGAAAATGATTTTGCTTCTCCAAACATTTGTGGTTTAAAAGAATATACTTAGATTTACATGTTTGAAAATTGTAATTAATTTTCAAATGTAGATAACAGATAAAAGCCTTGGAACCACAGATGTAGGGTTGTTAAAAAACATTTGTTACTTTTCATTTAGAAAACAAAGAAACTATTTTTTGTAGGTTCAAAAGAAACTCGAAATAATTTTTATTTGATGTAAACAATTTTATATTTTTTACTGAGCAAAACTCAAAATTTTTAATATTTTTGTTTTGAGTAATTCTTTTTCACAAAAACTAATATGAAATTGCTATTCAAATGAATAATAGTATCTATAAAAATCATCAGAGGTGCTGTTTACATACAGCACTGTATTTCTTCTATCCACATCTTTCTCAGGTAAATTTATTATTTATTTGATTTATCTTTGTATTGTTTCTCTTTGTTATGTTCTTTTAGTTCTTTCAGTTTTATCTCTCCTACATTACCTATCAGAATAATTCAGAGGCGGTGGAGGTTCAATTGGAAGTATCAGAAATATGCAAGGTCACTTGATTAACCTTTCTTGGATCTTTTTTAAATTCCAAGTCCCACCGTCACTGAAACTATTGCCATATTCACATGTCCATCGTATGTAGTTTTTCATGTTTTATTGTCATTGTATCTCCAGTTTCATAGCTTATTAATTGTTCCATTTTTATTATTTTGAAGAGTATTCATATTATTTCATTCACATACTATACTGATATGTTTCATTATCTGTACTCGCCGATGACATGTCTTTTTCTGATGTATTCTGCAGTTATATTTGGGAATAGTTCTGTCAGTGGTCGTCGTAGTGACGGGCATCTTTTCCTATTGCCAAGAGGCCAAGTCCTCTGCCATCATGGAATCCTTTAAAAATTTGGTCCCGCAGGTAAGGGACCGAGAGATTATAGACAGGCTTCCGCTTCGACCCCTTTTCCTCCCCTCCCCTCCGCTCTCTTTGTAAGCAGGAAGCCATACTGCAATATTGCTTGGAAGCCACCTCATCAAGGTTTGTTTTCATGTATTGTATTACTTCAGGACTTATTATGTAACGTGAAAATTAAATTGCAAATAGTTTTGTAAGTGTCAAATATTTAAATATTCAGTTACTAAAAACATCACTGAAATGTTTATTTATTTTCTTGGTGGTTTCCAAACAATGTTTTGGCTGTTCTAGTAGGCCTAGCATATTATTTAGTCGTAATTTGCCAACCATTTTTCAGCATCAACTGACTCTGTACAGTGAAATGGACTGTTTGCTTCGTCATGCCAGTGTACATACACCTTCATGTATCTAGCCGGCTCATCGCATGTCAGACATTGTACACACAACACTGTAGTTTCTGTAGTTAGTACAAGTCGTATTCAACTTTGTGCTTGATTACTGTATCTCACTAGATTTAAAATTAATCACCATTTTATTTTTAATGTCATTTTAATCAGACCAGGCAACTGATAAACATATTGTTTTAACTTCTGTCAATATTGTAAACTGATATTCTTGCAATGTAATTATCACTTCTAGTGTGTTTAGAAGTGTATTATATTGTATTAGAGTATGTTTTTAGCTAAATTTTAGTATATAATAGAACTCTGTAGTGTTTGTAGAAAATTTTTATCATATTTTTGAATGTTATAGTAACCGTGGTTACTAATTTTCAGGTTTTTGTATACGTTCCAGTTAAAAATTTATAAAAAAATAATTTTTACTTACAAACCTATATAAACTTTATATTTTCTGAAACTAGATAAAATTTACAACATTTTGGCTATCTCACATTTCTTTTTTTATCATCACAACATTGATCATAGGGGGTGGTCCCCCCCTATTTTCCGCGATTTCTAAAAAAATTTACAAATATTTCATAACATAAAAAAAAAATAAAATGTTTATAGGTTATGAATTATGTATTATATGATAGCCTACATTCTTTTGAACAGTTTGATACCACACAATTGTACTTTTATGGTAATATAATATTTTTTATGAATTTTATAAAACTTAAGAACACAGTTTTAATTGTATTTTCCCTTTTCACATTAGCCATTAGTGTAGATTTCAGTTGTACTTCCTTAGAATCAGCTGTAAAATAAACTCATTGAATGGTTTCCTGTAAGTCTGAGTGACAATAGATACATCCCCAACATGCATTCAGACTAAAATTGAAATCCATCATCATAGTAGCAACACTCACATGCACCATCGACGGATGGAGGGTCGCAATGCATGCTTGACCAAGAAGAGCCGGCATAGATGTGCGTGTGGATTGGCGTGACATTGCTTGTGTAGATGCTCGATAGTCTAGTTTTGTGTTCCCGCTTTCACAGTTGTACCTGGGCATTGTTTTGGCGGCAGTCGTCATCGTTACTGGAATCTTTTCCTACTACCAAGAAAGCAAGAGCTCACGAATTATGGAGTCGTTTAAAAATATGGTTCCACAGGTAGGTACAATTTACTTAGACTGACATAAGTTAAATAAAAATAACGTGTCTCTCCTTAATGAATGCTAGTGAAACATAGTTACTTCAGAAAATCTGTTTTAAATCAATATCTGGAGATGGACTTTAACCTTCAATCAGATTTCTTCCCTTTCACTTTCGCTGTTCATAATTTATGCTCTTGCATTTTTAGTCAAAGACCTTAAAGTTTGCGATCATAGCATTACAAAATTTTAATGTAACTTTATATTGGCTGATTTCCTTATTGAACTTTTAGACCTTACATTTCTTCTTTGGTAGACTAGACTAAAATAAAATCGCCTTTTAACGTTTATAAGTCTTGTCACCCTGGAGATTCGGTGCCTCTTGGTGTGCTGTGAGTATGCCAAGTATTCAAGTCAGAGGATGGGTTAGTTCCATATTTATTCACATCCATTAGTAGTTTCACTACTAGTATTTATAATATCTAGTGAAGCTATACAAGCACTCAATAATTCCGAGGTAATAGATTTAAATCCCTTTTTAAGATGGTCATTTGGTCATCCTATCTATTCAGCGTTAATGAGATATTATGAATGTAATGAAAGCTACAATGGTGAATCTGTTTGTGAATTACATGATTATAACAGACTAGTAACTAAAATACCAAGGCATTGATGTCATAGTAGGTTGTGGCGGCAAGAATGCCTAGTTAATATATTGTATTGTTCATAATGTATGTATAAATTATTTAATAATCGTACATTGGACTTCTCAGTAAAATTACACGATAAATTGTCAAAAAAGGACAACGGAGTAACAAAATGCTTGACAAAATTCATGTTGTCAAGATAATTAGTTTAATATTCTTGTACTAAGTATACAAGTCTGTTAAAGAGTGCTGTAGATTGTTTTAGTATTTGTTAGCTGGACCAAATTTCACACTTACAATATAACACAATCATGTTTTATTTCTTAATGTCTTTTTAACACTTTGAAGCCTGGGCCCTTAATACTCCGTTTGGCATGGAATCCTGGGGGTTTTATGTTCACATTAAAAAAATTGTAAATGCCTTATAAATTTCCTAAAAAGGTTATATTATATATCTTTGTAAAGGGGAGAAAATTCTCTTTTCAATGATGGGCAAAACTTTAGGTGTTGTACATTTTTTTATTTTTTACAGAAGCTACAAATAAGTACAAAAATATGTAAAACAAAAAATAGCTACACAAGATCTATTTGACATAATTTGCCCTTGTATGATAAGATACACTTCTCATAAGATCATCGATTTTAAGCAGATAAATACTATAATAACTAAATAAAAACAATAAATACACACATTCCAGTCACTGTACGGTTAGATTGACACAAAACCAACACAACGCAAATACTAACTAATTACTTATTTACATATGTACACAACAATATTTACAAAGAAACTGAACTGAAAACATGATAATAAAATATAAATACTGTACTTGAATTATAAACACAGAATATTCACTTCTATAACGAACGTGTTGTTTACGACTCAAAGCACCGTGGGTCACTGACCGGCTGACATAAACAATACCGCTCGGCGCGCGCTCATTCCAAGTCTCACGTCAGCTGTTACGATAATTATTTATCCAAGACCAGATGTAGATAAAAAAATTAATAGACCGATAAAATATAATAACAGATAACTAAAAGACATATTCAGATGACCTAAACCCGATTATATGCCGATAATAAAGATATAATGAATTAAATATGGGCGCCCAAGCTATTCTCCGGCGTCGGCGAGTACGCCAGTTTGCGTCGCCCGATCTATCTTCGGGCTTAGGCTTCAAAGTGTTAAATTATTTAATATAAGACATAATTAAGTTTGTGTAAATAAAAAACTTTTTGATCAGTTTTTTATGTGTTTCCTGAGTTGTTGAATTGAAAAAGCAAAAAACACACTTTCAAGTAGTAATTATAATGCATCAAAAATAAGATCCAATATACAGACTTATCTAGTCTTGAAAATACTACTAAAAAAAATATATAAAATTGTACCTATAGTATTGTGAAATATTTTTAATGTCGTAACAAATGAACAAAGTGAACACTTTTGTGAGCTATCTGTGAATAAAAAGGTAAAATCTACTATTTTATCTAAAAAAATTATAACAAACCTGCAATCACTGTTTAAAAAATATATTTATGCAGTAAAATAATATAAATTTAAATCATAATTTATTTTTTTTAAACTAAGAATGTAGATAAAAATGTCTCTAAACGAATTTGTAGTTTATTATTATACGATATGTTTGGTAGTACAGTAGAACCACTTTAATCCAAACTTTTTAAAACGGGGAATTGTTTGGATTATCAAACTATTCTGATTACAGAACATATTGTTGTTTTCACATAAAAAGTTGAAATATCGCTTAAATAGATCATACTTTAAAGAAAAGAGAGAAGTGCTTTACAGTGTAAAAGATTGTATTGTTTATACAATAAAAGATTGTATTGTACCTGTAAAACAACGTACATACAATATAAACATTAACTACAGTTTAAACAACATTAACAATATAAATTTATATTGCTTATCATATATATTTTATAATGTTGTTTTCAGTGAAAAGAAAGGCACTCTTGCTCGGAAATTTTTTTACGTAATCTTAATTAACTGAACACTGGCATACTAAAACTAAAGTTACAGCTGGTTTTGAACAATATCCAACGACATCTGAACGATCGATTAATGTCGATTTCAAGCCTGTCATCTAGGCTATATCTGAACGACAATATCATTAATTTAATTAATATTTACAATATTACACTAATAACATATTTAACCTAAAAATGGCAGAAGTAGTTTGCTGGAAAAAAAGTTTATTGCTAGTGCGGGAATCACTGAATACTTCAATGTTTGGATGATTGAAATTGAGTTTTTCTGTTTCAGATATGTACATGCACATTTTTTTTCTTTCTCGCGGTGGCATTCGTATTAGTGGACATTCGGATTACAGAAGTTCGGATGAAAGAGGTTCTACTGTACTCATAGTTATCAGCAGATTATTGTAAAAAAGTTAGATTTGTATTCAAAAAACATAAAAATAATAATGTACCACATTTCTTCAAAATTCAAAAATGAAGCTGAGTTAGGTCAATTTCGGTTAAAAATAATGTTATTACTTATTTACTATTACTAAAACAATACTTCACTTTATTATGACATAAAATGACATAATTTGTTAAAATATCATACAAAATAAGTTATTTTTCATTTATATGTGCTGAGTAAAAAAAAAAAAAAAAAAAAAAAACAGCTGTTATTTAAAAATGTCTACTCTAATAAAATTATCTTTTGAATGTTGTAATGCTTTTATTTATCAGTGGTTCATATCAAAAACACTAAAGCAGGCTCTTCAAGTTTTGGAATTTGTTAATGTTTAACTACTGGAATTTTTAAAAATATTTACTGAAATCCTAATGTTATTAACTATTCAACGTATAAAAAAATAGTAAATTATTTTGTGTAAGTAACATAATTTGTATTTTAGTTTACAAATGAGCCATGAGGAATATGCCATTGAGGAGACATAACAAATGTAATATGTTTGAAAATACTTGAAAGAGCCAATTTGTATTACCTATACATGTGTGTGTGTGTGTGTGTTTGTATGAGTGTAAGTATTAGCAAGACCTGCTCTTTACTGCTACTGTGGCAATACATACATCAACACCAGTCTGGTTGCACAAATGTACGTAGTACTGAAGCATGAAGACTATTCTAGGTCTTGTAAGTTGTTACTCTGTCGCATGATCTGTTTCCCTGTATATTTTACCGGCTTTTGATGTCTAGTTCCCACAACCTGTCTCTCAGCTGTAGACAATGTTGTTGTATTTACTCAATACTTTAGTCCTAGTGCAAGTTTTTATCTCTTATTATACAACTTGTAATAATGTAATGTAATATAAAATGAAGTAAAATTGTGTAATAAATGTATTTAACTCGGTAGTTGAGAGAGACTTTCTTATTAGGGTTTAAGTTGTTCTTATTTTCAGGCATAAAATGTTAGGACTTCCATTTAGTGGCCTTTCCCTACCAAATTGGATTGAAATATTTTTGTTATATTAATAAATTACTTATGATTTACAATTAATAGATTACAGAATATAAGCATTAAGTGCATTTTCATTAACTATAAATATTTCATTATGTAATAATGTAAAACATTGTTTGTATGAATGAATCTTCAGCAGAATATGGATGTCAGGCATCAAGTTAAGGCGACACAACATAGTAAAACGCTTCAGTCAAAAATCACATAACAAGAGTTTAATATAGCATAATTGCAAGATTGTACTTATATTACAGAGATCAATAAGTATCATCCTTAGACCAAAGAAATTCATAGTTGTAATTTAATTCCTTTTTAAACATTTTGGTCTTAAAGTGTTTAATATGGTTTATAAAATCGTTCACCCTAATATTATACGATTTTGTGTTTACATTTTATTAAAAACGTGTTTAACCTTTTTTTTAATTCCAAACAACGGGTAATATACACTACTCATATATTAAGGTTAAGTTAAATTAAGAAAACAGATGATTGTAGGATATACACTGATGACCTTTGTAATCACTTGAGACTTGAGAAAGGGCTATCCATAGCACATGTCAGTTTTTGTGATAACAATATTCTCAATAATATAGACTTGATGAGTATCAGTATTGCTGCAAGGTATTTTTAATGGCAACTACCACTAAACAGGATGTATATAATTGTTAACCCTTTGAGGAGTAATCACGTCATATGACGTGACACTTACGATGTCCATAAGGAGTAGTATAAATTTTACTAAAAATGCGTTTGGGAGTAAAAAAATAAAATTGCACAATCTAAACAAAATTGTTATTATTTATTCATATAAATGCATATGAGAATATTTACATAGAATAATTTTTTTATGTTTAGTACTTTTTTTGTTTAGTATTTTTTATAGTATGAAGAAGTTCAAAACAAGGCTCAATGCATAAGGCGACTCGGCAGTCTGGACATTCGTAAGAAGTGTCTTTTCGTTTTTTTAGGTTTTTTCGTTTTTTTTTCGAGTTTGCACAAACATAACACTGCCTTTGTATTTTCCTTTTACGTTCTTGATTACCAGGTAGAGATTTTATGAAGTGCCGTTCAGTCAATCGGAGCGGGTGCTTTCAAGGACTTTCATTCTTTCAGCAATATTCATTTACTGCCTGCCTAATTTCCTCACTTCGTAGTAATCTATCTCGATCTAAGTCCATTTTGATAATAAACTGAAAACTATTTTATCTACACTTATACAATATTGTATGAATACTATACACTACTAAAACATATATACACTATATACAATAAAGCCTTGTGAAAATATAAATAATACTTGATAACCACACCGTAACAATCACAAAACACGTCCAAGAAATAGGAGTGGGTAGTAAGTGACAGTGACTATTATTAGATGAGTGACAGTAGTAGGGGGGAAAAGCGCGCGAATAATCACTATAGGTGAAATAAAAGCGGCAGTATGACGTCACTTATCGACCTAGCAGGGGCCGGTAGATGCAAACACATGAGTAATAACAGCTGCGATGCATCTTCATATTCCTGGAAACATTATTTGTACGAACTCCATAACGTAGCAGCACAAACGTGGCCATATGGTCTGTCACGTCATATGACGTGGTGACTTCTTTGGGCCATTATCGTCGACCACGTCATTTGACGTGGTTACTCAAAACTGCACATAGTGCGCACTCTTCAAAGGGTTAAAATATGTTTTTAATGTAACAAATAATTTCAATATCTTACAGTGAAATGTGTGCCCACTTCATCAACTTACAAGTTGATTTACGATAACAATTGAAACAACTTATTGCATAACCTCAGACTTTATTAATCAAACTGAGCAATAATGAATAAAATATTGTTTATAGCATTACTGTATAAAAAAAATTGTGAAATAAAATTAATATTTGAAAAAGACTTGTGAGAAACAGAATAGTAAACTTGGTCTAATTTAGTACTGTTTTACAATGATAACGGGTTAACAATAAGGTAATAATTAAAATCTCTTAAGTTACTGAAAATTAAATATATAAATACTTTAGGTAACTGAGGATAAGCAAAATTACCTTCTCATGCTAAGTTATTATAACGCCTTTTAAGTATGGTTGTTGTGTACACACTCTTTTACAAATTAATACTCCCCACTCTTCACAAATTGCATCTTAAAGATAAATTAAAATATGCATAGTACAGTTTAAAGTTCAAAAAGTTTGATTATTATTTTTAATTTTTGTTCTTACAAATATTTATAGATCACCAAATGTATACCCTAAAGCAGTATACATCAGTGAGACTTCTTTATTCAATAAGCTTGGTAATGAAATGTAAACCTTATCCAATTTACCCACACTAAGCCTGGTATCATATACATTAAGTTGTGGCCATATTAATAGTGAACATTATCAGCTGGTATCGTCTATTTTTGCATAGTATTTTGAGCTGAGAACTTGTCTTCCATGAGATTGTTTACAATATTATCTTTTTAGTGATACCAAGGTTCATAATCCTCAAAAATTAAAATCATACAGAACCACAGGATTATATAATATAGTTTGAAGACTTATTGATACTAGTTCAAAATTTATAAAATCATTTTGATTGTAAATTAATTCTTGCGTGTGTCTATTGTGAACACTCACTTAAGTTCAGACATATTATTACAATCAATACCTAAAAAAACTGTTGAATTTTGAGATTGATTAAACTCCTTTGTAAAAAAAGATACAAGTCGTTTTTGTAAAATATGTCGTAATCAAATATTTATTAAAAAGAAAAAAAATAATAGTATACTAATAAAAACTTTCTGTTTAGTGAAGTATATAGAAAGTGTAATAAAGTTTTGTTTCATTGTTTTGCTAATAAGTTTTGTTTTTAACAGTTTGCAACAGTAATCAGGCAAGGTGAGAAGTTAACATTACGAGCAGAAGACATTGTCCTAGGAGATGTTGTAGAAGTCAAGTTTGGTGATAGAATTCCAGCAGATATTCGTATCATTGAGAGTCGAGGGTTCAAAGTAGACAATTCATCTCTGACCGGAGAATCGGAACCTCAAAGCCGAGGGGTAGACTTCACCCATGAGAATCCTCTTGAAACAAAAAATCTTGCTTTTTTCTCAACAAATGCAGTTGAAGGTTTGTTTCTTAGGAGTATTTTCAAATGTATCTTGTACTAAACTGTGAAATATAATTTATTCAACTTTTGTCTGGTTTAATTCCTAATATGTTTGTTTATGTACTTACTTATTCAACGATTTTCACAGTTATATAGGTAAGATTCAAGTCAGTTAATATCCAGATTCAAGAAATAATTTACTTGATATTATTAAAAATAGAAATTTTAATTAGGTAATTTATCATACTACAGTTTATAACTCTTGTGTTTTTATTTATATCAGTATTAAGAGATGTAGTACATATTAAAAAGAAATTTGATTTTTGCAGGAACGGCTAAAGGAGTGGTAATCAGCTGTGGAGACAACACAGTGATGGGTCGTATTGCCGGTTTGGCTTCCGGACTAGACACTGGTGAGACTCCCATTGCCAAAGAGATCCATCACTTCATCCATATCATCACAGGAGTAGCGGTATTCCTTGGAGTCTCATTCTTCATTATTGCATTCGCTCTTGGTTATCACTGGCTTGATGCCGTCATCTTCCTTATAGGTATGATTGAGTTTGACTAATTGTACGGTAAAATCAACCGCTCTTTCGAAATCAGATTTAAAAAACCAGAGAAATCCATCTTATTTTACCATTGTTTTAAATGTTTGGACATTTAGCTTTAATTCACTACCACTAATTTGGTTAGGTTATATTAGGTTTAGTTATTTTATGTTAAGTTTGGTTTGGTTATGTTAGGTTAAACTAAGATATGGTTATGGTAGTGAACTAACAGAAAAGATCCCAATGTTTTGTGTAATTAAGTAATGTTGTAAAATTTTAATACTAAAGTACTTTGCTAATTATCATATCTTGTATTGACAGAAATTTGAAACTCTCATAAACAAATTAACACCATATAAGTAGAAGACAATGAATACATATCTCATGGTGATTAATTTGGTAAGTCAGTTTCTTTCCTCTAATAAAAGAAATTCATATGAAAATAAGAAAATAAATGAATCCATTTGTGTATTCTGTTAGTCTAAGGATATCAAACACAGTTTCTAAAAAAAAAAAAACGTAAAACTTAATATATTAATAATCCTGTAATATTTGTATTGTTTTGTTTTAATTGTTTATAATATTAAACTGACTGAATGAAAAAAGGTTATGACTGTCTATTTGTTTTGACTGTTTAAAATTCTATGTTTTAGTCAATAAATAAACTAATAATTGCTTCATGACCTATTTACTTACTCTTACTCCTATGGATCTTTATACCCAAGAAGGAATTTACCTCACCATACCCTCTCCAGTGCTCTCTGCACTCTTCCTATTCTAAACTTGCATTTATCGTGGCGATATCATTTTGGACTTGATCCCACCATCGTAGCCTGGGGTTTCCTCTTCTTTCATCTGGCTTCCCTAATCCAATTTTCCTCAAAATAGTTTCAGAATTTCTCCTCTGGATATGTCCTACCCACATATTCGACTACTTCTTATTGCGATGATATCAGTATCTTTGTTTTGATCTCTGAGCTCTATGCTGTGTTTAATTCAGCATTCACTACTTTCATAAGTTAGTCCATGATATGTTCTTCCCCTCACCTTGCTAATTTTGTTAAAATTTTTGGAGCCTCTGAATTGTCGTTTGTGATTAAATTACATAAAGTGCGTAATAATGCAAAGATAATTAAATTCTGTTTCTTGTAAAAACCAGTGCTGGTCAAAGGAAAATCTAGATTTGTCCTGTTACGTTTTTCTTAAAAAGTGCATATACAGTAGAGTCCCGCTAATCAGAACGTCAGTAATCCAAAAATCTGCTTAATAATCCGAAACAGAAATTGGTAAAAGATTTTGGAAAAATAAAAATGCAATTACTGTAAGAACCAGTAATTTACATATCTTAAAATGGCAAGAAAATATTAATTCAAGTACTTAACTGTTAATAACCTTTTCATATGTTACTTTAGTTTGAAAAAAAATCAGTTAAATTTCTTTGCTTTAAAGAATTCTTCTCCCTCGAAACTAAATTGCGTCAGCATCTCAAAAACATGGTATCTACTGGGGTCACGTTGAGGTGTTGCACTATGTAGCGTAGTACATGATCAAATGGCCACAGCATTTGTGTGGGTTACCACAAAAATGAGATATGTAAACACACAAGTTCAAACTGTTGATACAAGACTGAAAGTGGGAATTGGGAACACTGCTGTCTGAGGTAGCATGAGAACGCCAGAAATATACACACGACTTCAGTCAGCTGATTACGTGGCCTAGTGGCGGAATGCAACCAGCATCAAGTAGCACTGGGCCGAGATCAATATCCGTTAGTGTCTACAACTTTTTGTCTTGAAAAACGGTGTTTGATCGAACGTCTCAGATGAACGTATTTTCCTATTAAAAGGTTCATTATCTCCTTATTAGCATAGGTTCTTATTGTGTTAGGCATATTATGTTATTTTATACTAAAAGGGTGTTTTAAGAAAATCTGCTCAATCCAACAAATTTGCTAACCCGAAACAGGTTTGGCTCCAATTATTTCAGATTACTGGGACTACACTGTACTAAGTTTTCTTGTAATTAATTTTAAGTCCTGTGGGTTCTGCTAACTGCACTAAGATCCCCAATAGCCTCAGTAGGTTATATCTGTCTCTGAAACTTACTATAACCTCAAAGGCAAGAACATTAAATTTTACCACAACATCTAATCTAACCTCTGTTTGACTTTGCTAGTTCTTTTTTTACTTTCTCCCATATGCGTTAGCATGGAGAAAGTATTGTGAACATCCAAACAAAACATCTTTACAAGTTGGTCTAAAAATCCATTTTAGGGTCCCCTGAACCCAAAAAAGTGGTTTTTTGAGAAAACAATTTTGGATGTCTGTCTGCTGCGTGTATGTGCACTTCGCTGGAGACCAAATGGATGGATAAATTTTTATTAAATTTGGTATGAAGGTGTATTTAGCCATTATCTCCAGACCGGTTTTTCACTTTTTTGAAATTTTAGTGTTTTTTTTTTTTTATTTTTATGGGTAAAAAACATCAAAATGGAATTTTCTCAAAAACGACTAACGATTTTAATTAAATTTTCAGGAAAGATGTGAATTACAATTCAAAATATTTTACTAAAAACTGCATGTCTTGAACTTGTCTAGTTTTTGAGATATGGCAAAAAACATATTTGGAATCAAACTGGTAATTGTCTAAGTTTTGGTTTTTTAGTGTTTAATATGGGGGAACATTTGTGCCAATTCTTTGGAACCATTTATTTATACCTTTTAATTAAAACCTCATTCAAGATTATGAAAGTTGTCAAGTGTACAATTTCCAAAATACAGTAATTACATAACATTATATCATAATCTACTTAAGGTACTAGAGTGTAAAACATTGGATTTCTATAAGTTCATATTTATGGTCTTAAAGCAACTAGTCAGCTAATTTATTGCTGTAATAGGACCATAAATATGATCTTTTTATAACAGAAAACAATATATTGAGCATGTTGTTGAACATAACCATTTGACCCTCATTAGGCTGTGACTATGAAGAGGTAAATATTAATTTTACAATCTTAAGATGTTTGTTATTGTCCGATAAGGAATATATCTAATAAAAAGAAATAATTTTAACAATAAATGTTGTAGAGCTTCTATCTAAAATGTTACATATTTTCCACAGGTATCATTGTAGCGAACGTCCCGGAAGGTTTGCTAGCTACTGTGACAGTATGTTTGACATTGACAGCTAAGAGAATGGCATCCAAGAACTGCCTGGTTAAGAACTTAGAGGCTGTTGAAACGTTGGGTTCAACATCGACAATTTGTTCAGACAAAACCGGAACACTGACACAGAACAGGATGACAGTTGCTCACATGTGGTTTGACAATCAAATCATTGAAGCCGACACAACAGAGGATCAATCTGGTAATCAATCCAACGGCACATTTGTTTGGCATATAATAAGGACTGTCAAAATATTTATATATTGTAGCCTGGAAAACTGAAAATTTTCTTTTATATTCTTTAATTTTTTTTAAGCACGTCTTATTTAGAGACAGATCTCTCTCTTGTTTCTAATAATAGAGACCTAATTTTGTTAAAAAATACATTTGATAAAGTATAAAACAATTACAAAATTAAAATAACTCATATATGAAGACAATTTTTTTATCTTTTCAAAATAATAAAAATTAAAAAAACTTTATTTGTTACATGTAAACTTAAAAATGTATGTAAGGATAATCACATGTTTTCATTCATTTTGCAGAAAACTTTTTTTATTGAAGTCTGTGAGGACGTTTCGTCAGGGTCGACTATTTTAGTTGCTAATGCAGTTTATTTTCCCTTAACTAAACGCCTTTCGACTTTATTCGCCGGATGCCTCAGGGAGGTAATTCCAGGGTTCGATAATCGAGTCTACACGTGTCAGATTCACTTCGAACGAATTGGACTCAGCGAATGCCTAGGTGAACAATTCACCCTCACAGGCCTCTCATCATCGTCCACCCTAAGCTACCTAAAATCTTTTTCCCGGTTCGAGTCGTTTCCCCTCGTTGCTGCCTTAAATCTACGTTGAAACGTAAATAGCCCTCAGTGCTATAACGCAAAGCGGAGCTACTTAAACGAACGAAGGTTCAACTAAACAGCTTAGCCCACAGTGCTACAACGCAGAGCAGAGCTTTTAAAAGGCAAATTTAGCCCACAGTGCTATAACGCAGAGCGGAGCTATTTCATTTACGCTAATCGGCAAATAAAACGGTTTAAGCCCACAGTGCTATAACGCAGAGCGGAGCTTTTAAAATTTAAGTTTATTGATAGCCCACAGTGCTATAACGCAGAGCGGAGCTATATAATTTACGATAATTGACAAGTAAAACGGTTTAAGCCCACAGTGCTATAACGCAGAGCGGAGCTTTTAAAATTTAAGTTTAGCCCACAGTGCTATAACGCAGAGCGGAGCTATTTAATTTACGCTAATTGACAAATAAAACGGTTTAAGCCCACAGTGCTATAACGCAGAGCGGAGCTTTCAAAAGTTAAATTTAGCCCACACTGCTATAACGCAGAGCGGAGCTATTTAATTTACGATAATTGACAAATGAAACGGTTGAAGCCCACAGTGCTATAATTCAGAGCGGAGCTTTTAAAATTTAAGTTTAGCCCACAGTGCTATAACGCAGAGCAGAGCTATTTAATTTACGCTCTAATCTAAAATGACTTGGCTACCCTAGCCTGAAATAATAACTATGCTACTAGATCAAACTATGATCTAAAATTAAATAAATGTCCAAATTAAACTAAGGGAGGGAAAATAAAACTCTATTGCCGAGCTTCGGCACTACAAACGGAAAATATCTTATACAAAGGGGCTTTATCAAATCCACTCTTTAACTTCTTTAGTCGTAGTCAAATAAGTCTTACCGCAGTTCTATCGCTGTGTAACGTCGGCGTATATCTTTCCCTTCTCGCAGTCTCAGTCGCACTGACGAGTGCCTCCGAGAACCGGTATTTATTGTACTCCCCCACCCCTCCGTTGACAAGGAAACCAGGTCAGCTGCAGTGGTCTGTTGGCCTTGAACCACTTTCACCGTCGCTCTGACCTACTTACCGCGGAGGAGTGGGGAGGGGAGGGACCAGCTCGCCATTGTCCCTATATGAAACCCAATATATCTTATTTAAATGGAATATAAAAAAAACTGTTACCCCCTAAAATAAATGAACCATTACAAGTCGCAAAACATATTTATGAATAAGAACCCGTGAGTGAAAAGGTTAATTCTGAGTAAAGTTGTGTCCAGATAATGTTGAAGGCTAAAATAGGTTATAATTGGGGTCTTCATTGTGTCAAACCAATAGCCTTTGTTGTTTTAATCAATCTTATAATCTGAATCACCAAATATATTTTCATTTAGAATGATGTCTCAAAACAACAATTACTGAACAGTTTTATCACTTACAGTTACATTTTGTCATCATAGAACATTTATTTTCAAAATAACACTCAGAAATATTATAAAATAATAGCAATAAAATCAAAACAAACTACAATCGAAATGTTGTGTTTGGACATTCTGATATCACGACTTTTTCCAAGTGTTTTGTTTTGAAATGTTTTGGAGCCATTGAATTGACTACTACTGCTTATTAAAACCAACAGAAAACTGTAAGAAAATTGTAAAATTCAAAATAGCTGTCAAAATTGTTTATAAATTAAAATGTTCAAGCAAATGACAAAATCGAAATTTCAAATTTATTATTTATGTAAAAATGGATTGATCATCGTATTGTGATTTCATTGTTTGCTTACATGAAGTCGGTGATACAGTGTGGCATCTTGGCGTGGGGAGGGGCGTCTCCTGCAGTTCTTGAATCACTTGCTGTCACACAGAGGTCAATTATTAAAACAATTCTACGAAAAAATGAACATTATCCCACTAATCTGTTATGTACAATTTTTCGTAAATAGTTATGAATATAAGACGAATTTTCATTAAAACGTTATTGGTATATCTTAGTAAAAATAAATGTAGGGTTTTTACCCAATTAAAACATAATTACACTACTAGGAACCATGATTGATTAAGAATTAAAATTCCATTAGTAACTTACAGATTTCAAGAATATAATTCTTTTCACATTGCTCATAGAATGTATTTGAATTTACCCCCCGAAATATTACAAGCCGAGGACTGGGGTGCTGTTGTCTACAGGCGGAGATTGAGTGAGTGGCTTTTGCATATTGGTTGGGAAGGAGCAGAGACTGTAGTCAGATCTCAGTATGCATAACAATAGAACATTGAGTCACTAATGTCTGTATGTATGTGTAGTCAGAAATTAACCCATTCACCTACAATTTTTTAACCAACAAATAGGGTCCAAAAAATCAATTTTTTTTAGTTTTTGGTTAAACGTTAATATTTTTAACTTGTAAATGACTATTCTAATAATTTTATATCCCCTTAATCACTCATAACAGCTAAATAATAAAATATGGAAAAAATTAAAATTTTTATTTTACGGTTTGGATCTGATAAACATTTTTGTGCATATCTGTTAGTTTCCACAGCTATTTTTTCAAAAAAATCATAATTACAAAACTGTAAAAATACTTTTAGTTCTGAATTTAGATGTTCAGAATCAGGTATATTGACCCCAATATTCTCCCCATGAAAGATAAAATGTTGTGGTTCATTTGGAGCTTCTTCCCAAATAAATTGAGTTTCTAACTGTCCTAATCTCCCTAAGGCAACTAATTCAATTATGTTTTGCACATTATCATTACTAGGAGTAGTAGGCCTATCTTGGTTTACTATATTTATCACTTCATCGTCCGATGTATCACTAATAGTATCAATATTAGGCGTAGGCCTACCTTGAACAATGTTATTTACCGTAGCAGTTGTAGGCCTGTTGTCAGTGACAGTATGTTCCTCAACGGAATATTCATTGTCAGTTGATAATAACTGTTCTCTTGTTATACGGTCACAAGCCCCAATATCTTCATCACTCAATAAAGTATCATCTAAATCACCAATATACTGATCTATTTCACTATTTCGCAACGCACGATTGCCCACGATTGCTTACAAACAACTACACTGGTAGTGGTTTGGCTTGGCACACTAACAGGTGACGTCACTAACAGCTGACTTCTAACGTTCTCCACAGCCCATAAAATAAAAGAAACAACAAGATAAACTCAGTACGGAACCATAGAAATGAAACAGACTGATTAGTGCTGCTACCTGTTACGAAACAAACGTACTATTACAGTTGCGGAACTGTTCCGTCATTGTATAGCTGGGTCCCTTATCAGCGGCGCGGAATGGTTCCGTCAAAGTAGGGGAATGGGTTAAATACCATACAGACCAGCAAAACCACTCTTAAATTATTTTTCTAGTTAAATGGATGTTCTAGTGAATGTAACAGTTTTGTAAAAATGTTTAGTTTGAAAGAATGTTATTGTTAATTTTGTAAGTTTTCCCATAAAAATGTTGTTTCTATCTTGTACACTTAAGTTTACATTTACTATAGTTTTAAGATACATAATATGTAATAGATAAATTTTATAAGTTAATTAAGGTAAATTTATTTTTAAAATAATTCTCGACTGATACAACTGGGCTGTTTCCGTGCACAGGCTTATAGTCTGTGCGGAAATTTATTCATTTTTTTTGTTGTAAATGTTAATTTGTATATTTTGAGAATAAACATGATTTTGAATTGTTTGGGACTAGATAGTAGATCTAGATTTTAATTATTTTTGTTTTATTTTGTTTATTTCTCCTAAATTAAATCATATTTTGCCATTTTTAGGTGTTCAGTACGACCGCACAAGTCCCGGATTCAAGGCTCTTGCTAAAATCGCAACTCTTTGTAACCGAGCAGAATTCAAGGGTGGCCAAGAAGGTGTTCCTATCTTAAAGAAGTAAGTCCTCATTCTTGTAGAACTAAAATAGAATTTTAAAATAATTCTTTGCAGCTTATTTTAAAATTCTATTTTACATAAAGCAATGCAGCGTTAGTATATAAAGCATTGGTATATAAATTTGCAGTTTTTCGCCTAGCTATATTATAAAGAAAATTCAAAAATAAGATAAATCATTGATAAAATAGTAACACCAGGATTACTTGAAACCAGCTAAAATTTATAAGCTTCTTTTCTTAGCAGATTTAAAACTAAATCTAAAGTAAAAAGTACATGTGTTTAAATATTGATCTCCCCATCACAGAGCTAAATCCAAGTTGCTCAACCGTCAACACCTACTTCTATGACTGAATGAAAACCAGCAAATACCCCTGAAAAGAATACAGTGGACAATCATTAACTGTCAGACATGTAGTTTGAATTTCAACTTCACAATCTTATGACTGATCATATGCCGTTACCTACTTATATTTCCAGTAGTTTCATCTTCCCTCGCCCTTGCAAAAGCGATTCAATTTAGTCCACTACTTATGAGGAATGAGTGGACTAGATCAGCAAAATTGTTTATTAATGACTACATAAAAAAGAAAAAACAAACTATAAGAAGTGCTTAACTTGATACATACAAATTATTTGTTATCTAATTATATTGCATCATGTAAATTGAGTAGGAACCAGCTAAATACTGCATGATTTTATATTAACTTTATTTTTTTAATTTAATCTATAAGTAGTTACATACAGAATTATCTCCAAGATCAACATAAAAATGTTAGCATACAAAAGCAAATATATTATGATTTTTAGATAATTGAAAGTTATAACTATACCACCCTGACAAAGGAATGTTTTATAGAAATGGAAAGTTTGTTATACAATTGAGTTATGAACTGAGTAAGTACTTCATCTTGAACTTGAGCAACGTATGGTGCTGAGACAGGGATTCTGATGGAAAAAGAAGGAAAACACTGATGTTGATCAATTAAAATTGGATGGAAAGAGGAGGGCATAAAGAGACATTGAGATGGGTTTTTATTTTAAAAAACATTAAGTAAGGCCAAATAAAAAAAAATAGAAAATTTAAGTGACGAACATTATTTGTGAATTGAATGCTTAAAAAAACTGTCTAAAGACAGTCTGTTAATTATAAAAAGACACTCTATCCATGGCCTAAACAACTGAAATTAGATCTGTCTAATGATCTAATCTTAAAAAATTAAGTCTTTCCAGACTTGTACCAAATGTTGATATAAATAATGAAATTATACTTTTATTATATATATCAAATTGGACATGTTTTAATTTAATGTGAAAAATGAGCTTCTGATTACAGAAAATAACACTTCAATGTGGTGTTCCAAATTTTTTTCAGGGAAGTTAACGGTGATGCTTCAGAAGCTGCCTTGTTGAAGTGCATGGAACTCGCTCTTGGAGATGTAATGTCTATTCGAAGACGTAACAGGAAAGTGTGTGAAATCCCCTTCAATTCCACTAACAAGTACCAGGTGAATATCACAAGAATATGTAATAGTATTACATCTGGATATTTTTTCCCAGAGATAGATCGGTTCCTGTAGGTTTTCGTCTCTTTTCTATCGGTCTGATAAAAAATCCAGGATCTACACAACCGATGGAAAAACGTAGGTTCTTAGGTTTTGGTTCAAGCAAAACTAAAGGGGAAGATAGATAACTTTCATATAAGGAATCTTTCAGTAGGAAAAGGAACAATCAATCAGCAGTTTTTTTTAACCCCAGAACCGGCAGCTATTCTCCCCAAAATATCAGGCTATTTTAGTAGAAATACAGATGCTTTTTAAAAAAAACTGTAAAAAAAATCTGTTCACTGTAAAACAACTTATTTTTTTGTATCTTTGTAATCACAAAGAAGAAGGCTATCATATAATACACAAAACAGAACCCAGATGAACAAAATTTGTTTTGGTCAATAACTTAAATTTTGAAAAATTAATTTAGTAAAATTGTAAATGGGTGGGGTTATGCCATATAAACCATGTTGTAATAACAAAACGAAAATTCAAGATAGCCAAAATACTGTAAATTTAATCCAGTTTCAGGAAATATACATATGATATACAGTATGTTTAAATTTATATACTGTACCTCAAAAACATGTACATATAATTCACTATAAATGTTTATATATATATATATATATATATATATATATATATATATATATATATATATATATATATATATACACTGCAGAGTTCTAACATATACGCACAGTTAGCTAAAATCATACTTTACAAAATAAATCAGTTTGTTGGCTGTTTTTTTTTTTTAATTATTTACAAATTTATAAGCACATATCTTTATAAATACGTAAGAACCTTACATACCAGTCTTAAGAATAAATAAAATAATCCGTTTTATACACTATTTGAACAAACAGAAACAACAATATTTGATTATACGAGGGTCGTCCAGAAAGTAAAGAACGATTGCACATCACGGACGGCGCAGTTCCCCCACCACCGCGGGAGTGGGCTTATTCTTTTGTCCAAACCTTCCGCTTCAGTTTGAGCTGTGTAGCGGTGCCGTGAGGTCACGTTTGCGTCTCTTGTGGAAGTTCAAAATGGCGACGCTAATTGAAAATCCCGCCAAGTGTGAAGTCCGTAGTGTGATTCGGTTTCTGAATGCGCAGCATGTTCGACCCATAGAAATTTATAGGCAAATTAAGGCAGTGTACGGTGACAATGCGATGAACGAGTCATCGGTGAGAAAATGGTGCATTCAATTGAATCTGGTGAAGGCAGAACTAGTGTGCACGACGAGGAACGAAGTGGATGCCGTCACTCGTTACTGACGAGTTGACAGCGAAAGTTGACGACAAAATTCAAGAAAACCGGCGTTTCACTTTGAGCGGTCTACTGGCATTTTTTCCACAAATTTCAAGGTCGCTTTTGCACGAAATAGTGACGGAGCGTCTTGGTTATCGAAAGATGTGTGCTCGTTGGGTGCCTAAGATGCTTACTGATATCCACAAGACAAAACGGATGGGAGCAGCTCTTGAGTTTTTGACTCAGTATGACGAAGATGGTGATGCGTTTCTTGACCGCATCGTAACGGGTGACGAAACTTGGGTTTCGTATCGAACTCTAGAAACAAAGCTCCAGTCAATGGAATGGCATCACTCGAATTCGCAAAAAAAAAAAAACCGGAAAGAAAAGCCAAATTTGAACACCAGGAAAGTGATGGTAACCGTTTTTTGGGACAGGAAAGGCCTAATCCATGTGGAGAGTTCATGCCGAGAGGAGAAACAATCAACTCAGCGGCCTACATCGAGACCTTGCATCGGCTTCGCCGCGCTATTCAAAACAAACGACGCGGAATGCTGTCGTCGAAGGTGGTGTTGATCCACGACAATGCTCGGCCTCATTGCAGTGCACGAACCCAAGCAGAACTTCAATCTTTCAAATGGCAAATCTTTGGACATCCTCCGTATAGTCCGGATCTGGCTCCGAGTGACTATCACTTGTTTCCAAAGTTGAAAGTGTTTTTAGGCGGGAAAAACTTTTTGGACGACGATGATCTCAAAGAAGGAGTAAAAACGTGGCTTCATTCCTTGGCGGCAGAAGAGTATAACGTCGGTTTTCAAAAATTGGTGTCACGCTACAACAAGTGCCTTGACGGTTCCGGTGATTTTATTGAAAAATAGAGTAAGGTTATAAATAGTTGTAAATAAATGTTCATCCTCGTATCTTTTGTTTTTATTGACCTACACCAAAACGTTCTTTACTTTCTGGACGACCCTCGTAAATATCACATTATTCACATTATGTAGCACATTTTTATAATATACATAATTAATTTACTGTAAACACTCAACAACAAACGCTGTTTATAAACAACATTAATGCTGAATTTGCCGGCTTGTATTAGTTGTAACTTTACATCTTCTTATTCTATCAGCTGTGGGTCTTCAAACAATTAATTACATATGACTGTAGGCAGCAACTCATGTAATGTCAAGTGGTATTAGAATAGTGCAGGTGATGTGCAGTTCATTATTTTAAATAAGTGTTTTTCGTCGCTGCTGCTCATGGTACATAATACCTTTCTGTGCCAGGTTGGCAGAACATTTACAGTACGGTTTTACGCACCATGCCAGTTTTAGGTTAGGTTAAAGGGCACTAGGCCAGGAATATATTGGAGAGATAGGACATCAGCAAACATACCTTAGAAGACAAGTTCACTAACACCAGAGTAGTAGTAACATACACAAATGAATCACATAATCTTCGGAATTTTCAGTACCACTGGCACTTTCTCCCCCCTTTTCTCTCTCTCTCTACTTACCTGAAGAAAGTGCCAGTGGTACTGAAAATTATTGTGATTATGTGATTTTTTTATGTATGTTACTACTACTCTGGTGTTAGTGAACTTGTCTTCTAAGGTAAGTTTGCTGGTGTCCTATCTCTCCAATATACTAACAATTAACAGTTTTAAATTGCATCAGCTTTTTTTGCATAATTTATTGATAAAACATTTGTTATGTTAATTTCTTCTACATGTCATAAAGAAATAATATCATATGAAAAGCCTTTGTTATAGTAGCAGAGTTAGAACTATTCAGTCCTCTTTCCTTTTAACCTTGTGTACATACAACAATAAACATTTTCAGTTCATACTAAACACTACAAAAAATACTAAATATGGATCTCTATTTAATAATTTTACAGTTTTAGTAGTAATATAATTAATAAATTACGAAGATTAATGAAATAAAAAAATGCATAATACCCAACCATACACAGTATTAATGATCCACTCATACACCTTAGATTGTCAAGCCTATCAAAAATCACACTATTAGGTAGCATTCGTAAATATTACGATGTTATTGATTTATATAACAATAGTTTATAAATCAATAACATCGTAATATAATAGTCTTTTAATTAGCATAATACGCGTTGGTACAAATAAAGTACAAGTGAACGTCACACAACACAAATGTATTACAATATAAACATAAAATGCATAAATATATTACAATACAAGTACAAAATGCGCAAAACCACGGTGAGCGTTGTTCACTGAAATCGATCACCATAAATATTTGCAAATTTAGTACTTGTATTGTAATATATTTGTGCTTATATTGTAATAAATTTGTGTTGTATGACATACTTTATATTTTTCTTGTGAGGGATTAAAAAAAAAACCCAACATCTAATTTAATTATTTATTTTACCTAAAACTGTTTTACTATCCTTGTTTTGAACAGTTTTGCTTTATTCTATTTTTAAGTAACGAAAAATGAAAGACGGTCAGATAAATAACTTCACAACAAGAATCATTTTAATAATGTAATGATGTTATCCACAGTTACATAACAAATCGAAAGCTCAAAAAACATCTATAAAAAATTTTGTCATCTGTCTAATTTCATTATATTTGCAAAGACCTCAGGTGGTAATATATTGAATATTAGAGACATTAGGGAAGAGGAAGTAGAAACCAAATGAAGAAAGCCTGATTTCTACTACAACTTGACTAACAGGTAAATATTAAATTAATCAATACTGATCGGTGTTAATTTTAGGTGTCGATTCACGAAACTGAAGATCCTAATGACCCAAGACATCTTATGGTTATGAAGGGAGCCCCAGAAAGGATTTTGGACAAATGCTCAACAATATTTATTGGCGGAAAGGAGAAAGTGTTAGATGAAGAAATGAAAGAGGCTTTCAACAATGCTTATTTAGAGTTGGGAGGTCTTGGAGAGAGAGTGCTTGGTAAGCTGTGTAACAATACCTCATTACAACATAAATAGGTTTGCTGGATCTCAGATAAGAACAGGCCAGTTTAATTTAGTTTATACCTTACTTCCTCTTTGATTAATTCAATCCAAGTTTATTTTGAACTAATCAAGCAAGTAGATGTTCAATCATCAGGTTGCATCCAAGACTAGCCTCATTTAATGATTCAATTGATTCAAAGTTGACAGTTGATACTTCGATCGTAGAATAAAGTTAATATGTAGGTATCCAAGCACATGCACATTGGCGTGTGAAGTTTAAAAAAAAAAAAAATTTCTGGATTTTCTATTATTTTTAACTTTTTTTGTTATTCTATTATTTCAAATAAGTATCTTTATCTATTTTTAAAATCATGGTTTTACAATTTATATTGGTTTCTAACTGTAATTTGTTATAAAACCAAATATTATTACACTAGATTTTGTTTAACCTTGTACTGTTACGTAAATGTTATTGTATTTACCTAAAAATAATAAATAAGGCAGAAGAATTTCATATGTACATTGAAATAACTTTATTTTTAGGTTTCTGTGATTTAATGCTGCCTTCCGACAAATTTCCACTCGGCTTCAAGTTTGACTGTGATGATCCTAATTTCCCACTCTCTGGAATGCGCTTTGTCGGCCTCATGTCCATGATTGACCCTCCAAGAGCAGCTGTGCCAGATGCTGTTGCCAAGTGCCGTTCCGCCGGTATCAAAGTCATCATGGTCACTGGTGATCACCCTATCACAGCTAAGGCTATTGCAAAGTCTGTCGGAATTATCTCTGAAGGTAAAGTATAGAATCATATGTGTAATCAGACAAATATGTCCTTACTGTATTTTAAACTATTAATATCAGTGCTATTTAATTATTTAGTGTGTACTTGATTGTAAAATTCCTCGTAGGTTAAATAGAAAATTGATTGATAGCAACATAGTCCAAAGTTCTGATGGGTATTGTAGGTCTGAGAATAGGAAGTTGTATAAGAATCCTCTAGTGGAGGGGCACAACAATAACTTAGTTATGCTAATTCAAAGCCTTTTCTTTAGAGGGAAAAAATTGTAATTCACTCGTGTGCCTTTTGCAGTAGTGTAAAAATGAAATATACATTTCAAATGGATATTTGTTTTAAATCTAAAGTAATGTTTTATTTAAAAATAATAAATGCTTATTGGGCTTATCATTTTGTTCTCCGTAGGAAATGAGACCGTGGAAGATATTGCACAAAGACTCAACATCCCACTGTCAGAAGTGAATCCCCGAGAGGCAAAGGCTGCTGTCATCCATGGAACTGAACTTAGGGATGTTGCCGCAGACCAGCTGGATGAAATTCTTAGGTAACTTATTGCAAGAACATAATTGGAGTTGAAATTTATTAAATTAATTGTATTTCAGTTTTTTTAACATATATAAATGTATTGAAATAAAAATATATAAGAAATGATTTTAAAACTTATCAGCTTGTGCGAAAAAAATGTTCGTTTAAGGTTCATGAGAATGTTAAATAAATCAAGAAACTGTTTTTACAGCTTTTTCATATATATATATATATTTATTCTGTTCAATTTTTAATTAGTATATTTTATTTTTTTATTTTCACTTACAATAGAATCTGTCATATTCAAACTACCGATATTTGGAACCTCATATACCCAGGCCAATAAGTAAATATTCATGTAAATTGAGTCTTTGTTTACACAAGTTCACTTATATTTCTGATGGCTATTTCTTATTTTGTTTGATCTGCATAACATTAAGCATATAATACTCTTTTACTGAATACTCTGAAATTTATCATTTTTAATGCATATTCTCATGTTTTGTTGAACTGTTCTCAATCACGACTCATTATACATTGCATGTTTATTACGTAATTTTATGAACACAACTAATAAATCAGACTCAATATTATGTTTTATTCGGCAAATTACGCGCTTTTTTTTCATATATCCACTTAATATGTATAGTTCTTCATTTTTATTTATAAGCCTTTGCAAACCAAGGGTTACTTGTGATTTCTGTAGTTCAACTCGTGCCAGTTACCCGAATCAGCTATAAATTTCCATTTTTACAAATAATTTACATAAATAAGTTCTTTTCAGTTAGCATTTTCTTTTTCAAAACAACATTTTGTATATCTTGGTTTTGAATATTTACCAAGATATGTGATTGATTATTTGCATGTTTGTGTGTACAAATATATATTGTTTATCGAAAGAATAAATGATTTATATGGGAGGATTTTTTCATTTGGCAAATTTTTGGATCGAAAAGGAAATTTCCTAAAAAGAAATATTTCATATATTTATATAATAAAATGAATAGTGTCTCCATAAAAATAGTCTATTATAAAAAAACTCAAAAAAGGTATGTATTTTTCTTGACAAATTATGATAAAATGAAAGTTCTTTCACACAATGTCAAAATGGCTAATTTTGTTAAGGCTCTTCTCGCTCTACCATGTGGTCAAAAGTCTGGCTCTTCTCGAGTGCACAACTGGCAATATGTCTGGGATTCAAAGAGGGTTTATGTTGCCAATACACCAACTGAGTTTAAAAAATTGAAATATATTACAGTTGAATGTTTCGGTTTTAGGTACCACACAGAGATTGTATTTGCAAGAACATCTCCACAACAGAAGCTCATTATTGTGGAAGGTTGTCAGCGGATGGGTGCCATCGTGGCTGTAACTGGAGATGGCGTAAATGACTCCCCGGCTTTGAAAAAGGCTGATATTGGTAAACTCTCTTGTATTTTGTAAATGCTTAAACTATTTTGATATGATTATGTAAATGCCAATTCAGCTATACTAATATATAGTAACCGGCAATAATATCTATTGCTTTTTGTTTGTTTACAGCCGAGCAGTATTTTGGGGGAAGTTGTGCATTGACGCCTAATCAATGTCATTTCAGTAAACTTGATTGCTTGGTCTATTATATTGTAGACTAGATGTGTAAGTTGTCTAAGTATAGTTTTCTTATTAGTCGGATTCAAAGCCTCAAGGGTTGCATTATGCCAGTTGAAGTATGCCAAATGTTACAGTTCTCAGTTACCATAATGTGTCATCAGGGCATATGTTTTTGAGGAAGGCAAATTGTTATAAATATCATAATATTCCTGAGAATATTGGTCAGATTCTTTTTATTAGATAAAGAAATGGTTATGTAATAACAAATTCCTTGTATAAAAATCTGTATCAACTTTCTCTAGTAACACTCACAAATTTCTCAAAACGTTTATCTTGTTTAGAGTGTGTATCCACTTCTGTGGTGCTGCTTGGATTGATAGGTAATGTAGACCTATTACCATCATAACTTTTTTCTCAGAAAGTGAAAAAATGATCTAAGATCTAAACATTGGTTGTTAAAAAGACTTGCATAGTGTGAACTAAAGCCAGTTCACTTTGGCTGCAGGTTTCTACCTGAATTTTATTCAACAATTGAAATACTGATCATTAGATCAGTGAGAATTAGAACCGGGAAACTTACACTGCTCCACATACTCCTCCACTGAGTCTCCATGTCAGCATTTATGTTATGCTTGATTAATACTTTAATTTTTTTGTGACTTAAAATTGTGTTTAAACGTTACATAAAGCAGTTTACATTTAGTCCTAACATTCAAGTTGATTTTTCAATGATCTAACTCTAAACAAATGAAGATTTATATAGGCCACCTTATATAAGCATTTCAATGATGTACTATGTATTTTTTCCTTGAAATATTGATAGATATGTATTTGCCACAGGTGTTGCTATGGGTATTGCTGGTTCAGACGTGTCCAAACAAGCAGCCGACATGATCCTCCTGGATGATAACTTTGCATCAATCGTCACTGGAGTGGAAGAAGGGCGTTTAATTTTTGACAACTTGAAGAAATCAATTGCATATACACTGACTTCCAACATTCCTGAAATCTCTCCTTTCCTTGCTTTTATTCTCCTGGATATCCCCCTTCCTCTAGGTACTGTCACAATTTTATGTATCGATTTGGGAACTGATATGGTAAGTAATCATTTTTACTCAATTAGTAATAGTACACTAAGGTTTTGTATACTTTTTAATATGTTTCGTAGGTTTACATATTTTGTCTTTATACAGTAAAATATTATTTCTATTAACCCTGGATAGAGTGGAATTTATTAAAAAAAAAAAAGAACAAGTTTTTGCCAAAGGTGCAGGTACATATTTTGACTAGCTCTTCAGTGCAAAGCAAAGACCTGCTTGCAAGTCTGAACATATACTTACATTACATTTATGTTCTAATTCACATAGTACATATGTAAGTTAGAACATAATGTCAAGAAAGTTTATTGTTTTAATTGTTTAATTTATATATCAATGTATATTTGGTACATAAAAACATGCAAGTTATCCTTTTAAATAGATTTATATAGTATAAATACAGAAAATGGTCCATTGCTTTTTACCTGCTTTTATAAATAATCTAGTAGTTGCATGTATTTCAATTTACTTGTGGTTTTCGTGATTAGAATAAATAAATAAATATTCTAGTACTAAATATATAGTATGTTAATCCTTCATTTATTGCATAGGAGTGTGCTTGCTTTGTCTTAAGCTGGTATTTAATGTTTAAATCATGTAGCCTACACATTAAGGGTTTTTTCCTTTGTCATATTATTTGTAATAGTTTAATTTTTATTAGTGTATTCCTAATATTTTTTCTATGTTTTTACTATTCTTTATTTAATTAACTAAAAAAAACTAATACTGGAGTATAGTAACCATAGGCTACAAAATTACAGATTTTTTATGTTACACAAAAATATCAATAGATTACTCATCCATGTCCTTGATATCTATTGTTACATTTTTCAGATCATATGTAGATCAATTTTGTAGTGATTAGAAATTGTATTAATCAAAAAAAAAGTTGGTAACTACATAGTTGTACTGACAACTATCAATTTAGCCATTACTGAGTGGTCTAAAACTATCAACTTCATAATTTACTATAGGATACCCAATTTTACAATCTTTACACCTTCTAAAAAAAGTATTTTCGTGGAAGAAATCAATAGAAAGCTTAGTTGTTAACTAGTTATGAGAAAGCTCTGTCAAATTTGTAATTGTAACTATTAGATTATATTACAGTTTAGCCATTACTGAGTGGTGTAAGGCACCTATTAACTTCTTTTTCTATTGTAAGGTGCACATTTTTACATTCTCTTCACATGTTTTAAAAAAAATTGCTCATGAGGAATGAGATAAGCTTTTTTAAGGGGATGGGCGAACATCAAAGTTGTAATGTTGAACTAACTTGGATAAATCTTTAAATACTGTGTTTGTAAAGTTGAAATCCTGCCGTTATAGCGCTGCAGTCAGCATTCAGCCCATGCACGCTGGGTACTACTGTCTGTTGGCAAGCTACTGCCGCCGTTACGGATCCATTTGACTGTATTTAAGGTCAATTATAACTGTTTAAAATTCCTCCTCCGATGAAAAATACCCTCCATTGTGAATAATGCGCTGTGTAAGTTTTCGTAACACTAAGGGCGTGAAAGCAGCTGACAATCCTTATGAGTGTGTCACCGTGACAATTTGTTTTAAAAAATCATAACCATCATGATTCTAATGCTCTAGGAATGTGAGAGAATTGGTTCTACATTTGTTTTTGTGATTCTCCGTCAAAATATTGGAAACCTAGCGTAAGCAAAACTCTCAATACTTCAAACGTTCTGTCACAATTTCATAAATCACACTTCTTGACATTTTAAGACACACTACATAACGGTGGAGTTGTAAAGCGCCTGTTTTTTCTGAGTTTTTTCATCAACGTTTTGCACCAAGTCATCAATAATGAGTGAAGGTTTCCCACTTTGTTCCTCATCATGCAAATTTATACGGCCACCTAATGAGCTCTCACCCATTTCCATTCCATCCTATCGCTCATTCTGTTTTCTCAATAAACTTCACATATCTCTCATGAATGTCAGCTGCTTTCATGCCTTTAGCATTACGAAAACTTATCACAACATATACTAAACAGTCATTGACAAATAATAAATACAGTCGAATTGATCAGTAACGGCGGCCATGGCTTGCCAACAGATAGTAGTACCCAGCATGCATGCGCTGAATGCCAACCGCAGCACTACAGCAGCGGGATTCCAAAACGGTACTTACTTTAAAAACACGCCTCGTATAAACTGCTACCATACAAGTTTTTTTTCTGACAATAAGCTACTTAAAGATACACTAATGTTTACAGAATGATTGAGGTAACAAAGAACTATTGGAAGACAAACTACTTTAATTAATATTTTGGTTTGGCAGAAATCTAATAATACGTAGATTGCTGTCCAGAACAGTACAACAAGAAATTAATCAAATATACAAATTTATATTCCTGAGATTGTTGGTGTAACAAGAGTTTATACAAATAATAAGTGATTATTGCTATCCAAACATTGTTGCTTATTACATTATTTTGTGTTTGACCTTAGATTTGCAGATATCAAGGTTATATTACCCAGTTGCATATAGAACAACTCATAACATGTGCCAGATCTGTATGTTTGAGCTTACATACATTACACGTAAATTACATCCCTCAACGTGCAAATCACATGTGCCTTGAAATGGAGGTTTAGAGTAATGTGAAAAGATCAATTTAATACTTGTTAGTAAGCTTGAGTCTGAGAATGTATTTATTGTATTTGGTTTTTTGTTTTAAAAATGTGGCCTTTTTTACCATGTTAATTTTTATTTCTAAAATGTATTAACATAGTATATTTATGTTTCAATATATAAAATAAAATCTTCAATCGTCCGAGTTTGTGTTGTGTAATATATTAAAATGGTCTTCAGTTTCCTTTTTGAATGGAAATTCTTCTACTTTAACATTCAATCTGAAAATAATTAAGCTCTTTAGAAATGAATAATTTGGTGATACAAGTGCTTGTATTCCCAGCATGACTAAATCTAAATTATATTTTTTTTTTTAAGCATCAGTAAATTCATGTAGAAATTTTAGTATACAGTAAAAGCTTACAAATAAAAACTTCTGGCTTATCTGAACCAATCGAAATAAAATAAATAATAGGTTAAAAACAAAAACTTTTTTATCATACAGTACAGTATAACCAAGAATTTTAATTACATTCATTGACTCCTAATAAGCACTCCAATGCAAGGCTAATTACATAACCCTATCAAAAACCAAACAACAGTTCAGGATAAAATTACTGTAATTAATGAATCAAACTGTAATGAACTGTACAGCGGTACAGCCCTGGCAACGGCCTAGTGACTCACCCTGATCCGTCAGTAAACATAACAATCGCACTAGACTGTTCTGAGATCTATATGAACACTTTAAATGATTAGATACGCTAATTTTTGGATAATTTAAACTTTAAGGAATATGAACAGGCTGTGTTCCCATTTAGTTAGGATTTGCGAGGTTCTACTTTAATATTCTCTACTCACTCAATTCTTGCTGTCATATATTAAGTTTTTAATTATGTCTTTCAAATGTTATTGTTTCATAATTTTTGTTCCATAAATGAACATTCTCCAATAAAAGTCAATCTTAAAATTTGCTTGAATAAAGTTAAACATGTGGTTTATTGTCAGAGAAAACTAAATAAATCAGGTTATCGTGACAGAATATAAAAACAACAATTAATATTAAATTCTTAACTTCAGTTTAGTTATAATCGATTAAAAATGGAAATAATTTACAAATTTGTATACTCTTATTTTTCTTTTTCTATTCTGAAAGTGGCTTATAAATAAGGGATGTCCCTGTAAAAAGTCTTTGCATTTCTGACATTTTATTTGGTGTCAAATTACATTTTACAAGCAAAAGAGGCCCTATAATATTGATCTTTCGAAAGGAAAATATTTGGTTGACATGAAAATGTAACCTAATTTGTGACTAAAGCTAAAGATACAGTTTATTATCCTAAATAATGAAATAGTCAATCAATATGTTGCAGCAAATTGGATTTAAAAAATGATAGCCACAGTTTTGATTTATCATGAAAAGTTTCTTCTAGAATGTTAAAAAGTCTCTTCTAGAATGTTAATTGAGATAAATAAAACATCAAATACTAATAATAAAATAGGTTATAATAAAGAGTAATTTGTTAATTTTCAAAAGTGACTCAAAATCAGTTTATATTTCCACCTTTCCTTCATCATATATGTGTTGCTACTACATCCTCCCTTTTTTTAATTCAGAGCCATAATTTTCATTCTGTTTGTGAAGGAACGAATGTTGTATTTAATCATGATTCAAAATGTTAGCTAAATAGATTTATCTTAAGAATTCAAATTTCCAATTGTTCGCCTATCCCTAATTGAATGCCTTCTTCATACTATGCTTTCTGAATGCAATTTCAATACCATAATTTAAACTTAATTCTTGGAATAGACTTTGAAAATTGTTTATACAACAAAGTATTACTTGCCTCTGCGTTTATGTGCATTAACTTTGCATAAGCTTCTTTACATTAATTATTTTATTACCCAAAAATATAGCAATGTGCCAGGTGGCAGACAATTGTGTGTATCTTAAAATGCTACCAAAACATGCAACCGTAAGCTGATTGCTTCCATTTATTGTTTTGTTTTCTTATAAATATGTAATCATTATAGAATGATGATTTTATTTATAATTTTTTTCTATTAAAATTTATTTTAAGGTTGCACCCACTATCTTTACATAGGTCAATGATTTCAGCTTGGGAGCACTAGAGGGGTTTGAAATCTGACACTGTTACAAGTTTACCAACTTTTTCAGCTGTTGTTGGCTCTATGTTTTTCTATTCTAGAGTTGTCTAGGCCTTTAGAGGCTGTAGTGTAGCTAAAATAAAATAAATTATTTTAACAGTTTAGGAATGTTTCACTGTGCTGCTTTTCCCTTCATATGATCCTTTCAGTTAAACATTTGTTACTACTAACATGTGTTCTTTTCAAAAATCTAAATCCTTGCTGTAAAATTCTGTTTAATTTTTTTTGTACAAACACACCTTGCCCATAAATTAAAAAATTATAAAAGAACATTTATTATTGTAACGGTTGTATTAGTTATGAAGATGATTTCTTAAAATTTGGAACAACTTGTCAAAAATATTAAGCGCTTCATAAATATTATTCTTTTCTTACTGAAATTTAGTCCATGTCAGTCAACTATTTTGGAATTGTTCTCTTTGATTCAATTAGTTGGTATAAAATAGTAAATTCTTAATTTTTCCTTCAACAAATTTATATTGTTAGATATTGTTGACACTAGGTGTCATAAATAGTGAGTGTATTTTTAAATTGATTTCCAACAATTTGATAATGTTTGGACAATTTGATACAAATATCAGTACTACAGCAAAAAGGTAAATGAAATGAAAGCAACATACCTTGGTAAAGTGAAGAAAAAACTCATAAAAACTGATACAGAAGTGTTCTTGAGTGAGTGAAGAACGGGTCTGTGAACACCTTATGTTTGTGTATGTGTCTGTCTCCAGTTTACCAGATATGCTGATTTATTTTCTTATCAATGACTCACTCACTGACAGACACTAATATGAGGTATTTCCCAGCGTCCCACCCCCACCTTGTGTGTACTTGGAATTCAAGCTTTTGGTTTGAAACTTCTAGAAAAATTCATTAAAGTTTACTTTTTTACTCATTAAAAACATGGTGAGTAATAAACATCGACCTTTTTTGGTCCAAAGACTGTTTCAATGTATTTTGTATAGGCAAATTGCAAACAAGTAGTATTTTACTAAGCTTAGAAAAAACTTGAATATTTTAAAAACTTTACATGTGCGTATCTGCCCCAAATGCTCTCCCTATATCTAAATGTCAACTACAAAAACTCAACTTTTTGGACAAAAGATTAATTTTTCAAAAATATGAGATTTGTAAGTAGTAATGTTACCAATTTAAATGGGGTGTCAAATTAAAGGCATTCTTTTCCTGTAACCGAATATACCATCAGATTTTGGGAAAAAAAACTATATGGTCTCCACCATCCCAAAATTCCCAGTCTACTACTCCTGGTCTTCCAAGCCCTTCAGGCAGATATTCATGGCACGGCTAGATGCCGACATACCTAAATAGAGCTGCAGGCAGTTAGTTTCCTGGTAAGGGCCACAGGCTGAGATTCACAATTGAGGCTACAATCCAACTGTAAAAAGTTGCAGTAGAACTTCCTCATGAGGCCAAAGGCCGAATTCCTTGAGCCGAGATAAAGCAAGATCCCCTCGACAGCTGAACCTGCTTCTCAAGGCCATTGATTATGAGGCATAGAAAGGGAGTTTCCAACGAGCAAAGCTAGTTAATATTATATAATATGATTTTTTTAATAGTTATGACAAATATAACAAGATTGTGAAATACTCAAACGTGTTATCTTTAGTTTGAATTATAAGAAAATCAATAAGTAATTATTTCTTAGTCAAATTTAAAAAAATTCTTTTTTCAAATTTTGCAGTTAAATATTGTCAATCCATGCTAATATTATTGTATAGATTTTGGTTTTTGTATAAAATAAGGAAATAAACCTGACAAATGTGACTTTTTGTAAATATATTCAGCTAGGTGTGTTTGAGTCCAAAAGTTTTACAGCAAGGACACTAATCCCTTGTTTGTCTCATTTCAGAGTTGGCCTCAGTGACCACGACTAATCATTGTCGTAGTTAGTTAGTTGTAGTGTAGAGGATGTTAGGACCCTCCTTCCTCACCCGCTTGTAGATAGAGTAGCACATCTCCCCGTCATTCATTGCAACACCTGCACTGTATGCTTTTAGCATAGTGAATAGAATTTCTAGCACACTAATCGCCACTCAGTTATGGTTTTTAATTATTTTTGTTTTATTTTTCTAATTTTTTTGTCATTTTACATGTTTATATTTGTGTTAATTTCTTGTATTAATTTGTGAAAGTTTTATCATCATGTTTTTTACAACATTTCAATCTCAGGTGCCAGCCATTTCACTCGCCTATGAAGAAGCAGAATCAGATATCATGAAGCGGCAACCACGAAATCCTTTCACTGATAAACTCGTGAATGAAAGGTAATTGATCGCTAATTATTATTAAGGTGAAACAATACGGTGAAATGTTCTGCCCACTATCCTGTTGCCTTTTCTTATTGGTCAGCAGTGTACTGGGACCAGGTAATGTGTGATGCACGAAGCATGCCTGCACTCATCATTTCATATTCACTCCCCTATCCAACCTGTGCGCTTATCTTCTCTTTCTCTCGACAGTCTGTGGGGTGCTTGGGACAGCTCTCTATCTGCATGACTCACTCTCCTAACAGGAGCTCCATTTCAACTACTTTTAATAATGTTATTGTGATCCTGTTATGTCTCTACCACTGCTGTGACTGCCATGTTTTATTAGATGCCTGCTATATCTCTGGCATACGAAGCTCCAGAGTCGGACATAATGAAACGCCAGCCCCGAGATCCATACAGGGATAACCTGGTCAACCGCAGGTGGGTTTCGTTCCCACTCCGCACTCACAATTTACATGTCAACTAGATTTTGTCCTTTTTTATTTTTATAAACATCATTCAAGCAGCTGTATATTCCAATTTGTAAACTTATTTTAGTTTAATTTGAAATCAAGAAGATTTACAATTTGAAATGGCATTTTATAATTTAATTGTTTGTTTTTACTTATGTTTTAACAAAAAATTTACCATTATTTTTAATGTCCCATAGTTATTAAACATTAAGATTCATTGTTTAAATTTTATTCTAAATTTTAATCTACTGTGATCCAATAGAGTTATCACTGATTAATAAGCTTGAATAATGTTTTACTTGCTTGTACATGTTTTGCCTGTTATGTTTTGTTTCTTTTTTTTTTTTTTTGTTAGGTCCATTGGAAAGTGTGTTTAGGAAAAAAAAAAATAGTATGATCAAAAAACATGTTTCTATAACAGTCTAAAATTTAAAAAACAAAAAAATTTGAGAAATTTTGCTAATTTTGTTTTTAATCTTCAGGAAACATTACGCACTTACTTGAATATATTTTGACAGTTTTATGTATATTACTGAATTGTGGAATTTTTGTTTATATTGGCTGAGATGGATGGTGAAATTCTTCTATTAATGACTAAAACATCAAACTCGAATGTATTAAAAAAACAATTAATATTTTACTAAAATAAAAATGTATTTTTATAAAATGGCACCTTTCAGGCCTACTATATGTTGCTAGAACTAACTCTTTGGACACAGTTTTCTCTGAGTTGTCATTCACCGCACGGTTAGTTTTGCCTCATACCCCCCTCTATATTTTGTAACATTTTTCCATGGCTTTGTCATTTGTTTTCCATCTTGCAGTTATATTCCTGTATTATCAGTAAATTTTAGATAAAAATAACTTTTGATATTATTGTTTTCATTATTATGTACAAATTTTTAATTTTATCATTTTTATTTGCAGACAAAATAAATCAACAAGTAAACAAAAATGTTATGATTCAATTTGTAAGGTTTAAAATCAATTGAAACATTAACAGCATATTAATTAGATGTTGTATAATCCTATATAGATACTATTTAATTATACTGAATATGTTATATACATATATATTTATTTAATCAAGTTAACATTTTTAATGGTAGCTCTCAACACTACAGCACATTTTATCATGTATGTTTTAGTAATAATACGCTAAAAGTATCAAAAGTTCACAAAATATACAAACTTATATTACTTTTGTATAAATTAATAAATAAAATTATACTTACAAAAATAACACCAACCATATCAATATTCCAAATTATATTACAGTAACAGGTTATTTTAACAAACAAATAACAAACTTTACAAAAAACAGATTATATCTTTAAAAAATATCAAAAAATCGATTATATTATTTAAAATGCAATTTTGTTTACATTATGCACTGATATCTAACATGTTGAGGGCAGTAGAGATTACAGCAGAGTATTTTCTTCTTTTATTTTCAAGGTGTCTTATTACCACAGTGTATTCATGAGCACTATGTAACCACAATAAATGCTTAGTAAACAAAACAAACTAAGGGTTCTTACTGGTTGTTTTTTACTGTTTTATGACAAAGCCTATAATGTTATTTAATGGCCAATAAAGATCTTCAAGCTACAAAATCAGCTGCCAACTAGGTTGGTTTTGGATAATTCGCTTTCTAATATTTTTAATATACAGTATTTTAATGATTACAATTCGTGGAAGGGACACCTAGAACCGTGTAGCATGTTTTGCAGAAGCATAATGGTAAAAAATAAAGGCCAAAACTAGATAATGTTCTAAGCGGTTTCAGGTTAGTGGTCTTGAAGAAGGCAGATCAGACATCAAGCACTGGCATAGCTGCATGGAACTATGAGCCATGCAAAGTGCATAAAGGCATTTTTTTCCTTGCCTCAGAAAAAAATCAGTTTGAGGTTTTTATCATAGACACCCTTCTTTTTTACAATATATGAAATTATTTTTAACTATTTAGATAAGCAATATTACTATCTTGCAAAACAGAAGTTGATTTTTTTTCAGCCTATGTTACTTTTAGTGGTTCACTGTTGGCTTTTATACAGAAAAAAACATACTCTCCATAAAACCCGTTATTTTTAATTTGCGACTTTTAAGTAGATTTTCTAGCAAATTAGTACTTTTTAAATTTTCTGTTTCAGATGTTTTAGCACACAATTTGTTTTAGTACTTATTCTTATGGTTAACTTGTCAAGTATGATCATTGCGTATCTTTTGTTGTCATATATTGATTTTGACAAATGGAGACTTATAAAAAACATTTTATTAAAATTAAGATATGAAGCTATAATTTCACAATAAATGAAAATCATGTTCTTGTTTTAAGTGTTGTTTACCTATATTGTACACACATGTGAATTTCTGCCACACATGGGACTTGTGTGTGGTGCTTTCTATGGGCATGGGCTATGGGGCATGCTGTCTCTACTGTTTTGTGTTTGTCAGTGTATATTATCAGCGTTGTTTGATCACAGCTCTGTATAGGTGAGTATTTTTATTAAAATCACTTTTAATCACTTTTCTTCCTATTGTACCAAATGTTGTTTTATTCTGCTTTGAGCAAAGTAGTTTTGACATGTAACTTTCAGTGTGTGTGCATATTATAGAAAGTTCTTCTTCATGAAACTGTCTTTTTCAGTATAATATATTAGTGTGTTATTAAGTATTGGTGGTTCATTTGGATATTATGTGACTATCCTAGAGATAGACATATTTTCAAAATTCAACACAACAATATTTCATATTGTATTTTTAAGCCTGATGTTTATTTTGTTAAATAATGTTATTTTAGTTCGTAAATAATTAACAGATGTATTACTAATTTCATATGAAGTGAAGAGTACGTTCCTCTTCCTTGTCTAAAACTCCCTTATTTTAATAATTACCATGTAATAGTTTTATTTTTACTGCTTACGATTACATTATTTGAAGTTGGACCATGCCTTTTTTTAGTTTTCAAGAACAATCATCATTTTAAATACATGACAACATAATCATAGTTATCTGTCTTGAACATTTGTCTTGAGATTTATACTTTTCAGCTTATTTCAAGCCTTATGTAAGTATGCATAGTCCTCCTGCTTTCTTTCAAATTTTGTTTTATGAAAGTTGTGTATTTTAACTAATAATTACAAAATTTGTTTTTCTTGTGTCTTGAACAAATCTATTCACTAGAAAACAGGGTTTTAATATTCATACCACAACTGAATCAGTTTTTGGATTTTTTCTAAATACTATATTTAAAAAGTCAAGTTGTGATGCAGTATAAATTTTAAAATACATAAAAATAATGTTAAGTTACATTAAGAATTTATTGACTGTTCTTAGCACTCTATTTTATAAAATCATATTTTGATTTCAACTTTAGATTTGCAATCGATGTCATTTGCATGATGTACATATTAAAACATACAAATCATGCCTATTGCATTGACTACATACCTGAGGTTAATGCAACTTCGTATTATTCTACTTCTACTTTTAGGAGTATTAATACCACCTTCATCCATATTTAATGAATGTTTTAAGTAAACGCAGTCAAAGCATTCAACACTAATAGTATTGCTGTAATTTAGTATTGACAGCTCAGATTATAGTACGTTTCAACCTTCCTTCGTTTTAGTCCAATTTTTTTTTTATTCTAACCAATATCTCAATTAACATGTTAGATAGAAGTAGTCTGACATTGAGAGACCTGATAAATAAACTGAATATGTCCATACAACAAATCAGTGAAGAATAAAGAAATAAATGTCATAACTTTATTGAGGGTACATGATAGAGTAGAAAATTCAAGTTCCAGGTCGGTGCAGATTTAGGTATATATATATACAAAAGAGGTTTTAAGAAAGTAAGGATCATTTCGTTCTAGTACTACTCTGAACACTACACATGTGCTTTTATGGAGTCATATCTTAAATTAATACTGTGGAAAGTTTTTTTGAACTAAATAAAGCTTAAATCTTCTAAAAATTAACTAATTGGTGTTTAGAGTTAGGTTCGATTTAAATTAACTGGATTAAATTTAAAGTTAAAAAACTAACTGAAATTTAAAGTTAAAAGTTTGTTTTTGCTACGGTAAAACATACAGACAAGTACTTAACCACTGTGATCTTATATTATTTAGACAACTGGGGATGAGGAAAACAATCAGTCTTTGACATTAAGTTTTGGACACTTTCTCCCCAGTCCAAATTACATGAACTGCGCCTATCAATTTTTTTTAACTAACTGAGTTACTTTAATCTTTAACCATATTTTCAATCAATTAAAGTTATAAGCTAAACATTACCAATGCTAACGAATATGTCAAAAAGTTAATAGAAAAATTAATGATTTTTCTATTTGATTAACCATTAATTTAATCGTTGATCCAAAGTATGCTTAGACTGCTTTTTATTACGTTGTTTTCAGCATTATTCAAACACTTGCATCATGTATAACTTACCTAATCACCTAACAAAGAAACATCATGCCGTCAAAAGCAGCCATTATTACACAAAATATTTCTACCATTATCATATTCAAAGCTTGTACCACTGTGTAGAATGATGTTTGGATTCTGGGCTGTGAAACCCAAGTTCCATCACCTGTCACAGTTTGGTTTTAAATTTCTATTCTTTATCACCAATTACGAAATCTCGAAGCACAGCCAAGTCATTTTGTTTTGTGCAACTTTTTAAGTTTTTTTTTATCTTGTGAATACAAACATTGTAATAACCAAGATGTTGGCTACAATTTATGAAAAAAAGTTCTGGAAACTTGTTAAAGCAATATCATTAGGAATCTCTTTTCTCTTTAATTTTCTTACCTGTCCTCTTGCACGAGTCATTTTCAAATAAATATCCACTTAATGCTTTTTCATTAACATCAATCCCACCTTCACTGAACTGTTTAAACCCAGTAATATACCTCTTAATTCTACTGTAAATATCTGTAAAATACGGTAGTCAGACAATGAAATTCAGCTTTCTGAATGTATATTACATTACAAAATGTATAACCGAAAAAACCTCATAGTTGCAGAATCATCGTGGTTCTAAAATTAAAATAAACAGAATTAAAATACAAAAACAAGACTAATTAACTCAGCTCAGATCTCAATGATCTAAGAAACCTTTTGTGTGGAGTTCTGAAGAAGCTGTAATAGAAAGAGCCTATCCTTACCTTTCTAACACTTAGTAGTGAAAATCATGTTTTCAATTTTTATGAATATTTATTTAGCTCGTCCAACTGTACATTCCAAAATGTATCATTCATTATTGCTAAATGATTCACCAAATTTACCTAGTTTTTCTTTGAAATTTACTGTAGACTTTATTAGTTACATGTTTTGTGTGTACTGTAGTTAGACACAGTTCTCATTTCCTGTAAGAATTGTAAGACAGCTATATGAAAGGTAAAATTTGTTTTGATGAGCTGTTTTTATAATTATTGTTGTATTTATTTAATAAGATTTAATCTAACTTTTATTTGTTATAATATGTCATGATTTGTTATATACTTGTCTTATTCAGTCACACATTTTGCTGGCCAAGCTATCACCTTCCTACAATTTAATTGGCATTCTTGTATGATCCAAAAAGCACTTTAAATCGCTGCTGCATTGCATGTAAATAATAGCTTAACAATCTGGTGACATTTAATAACTATAAAAATTTAAATCCCCTCTAGTTTTATTTTAATTTACTTGGAAATAGTTGTGTTAAGATTCATAATTACATTCTACTTATATTTATCTCTATTTAATTAAAATGTGTTCTTATTAATGAGCAATTTCTCAAAAATATATTTGAACATGTGACGTTATACGGATCAACCATTTCCTTAACCTTGTTACCCTTCTTAATTTGGCTTGAGAATATTTTTGAACGACCAACCGTTATTAAGACTTAACTAATATAATACTGAAAGCCATAGATCATTGAGTACTAGAATGCTACTGAATTTTTTTATTAAATTTATAATGTATTTTACTACAAGTAGAAAAACAGAAGAATTTGAAAACTAATGTGCTCAAGCTTTTCAATGTTTATATTACGTCACCAAAATCAATGCAAGCCTAGATGTAAAACCCTTTTCAATGTCTATATTACGTCACCAAAATTAATGCAAGCCTAGATGTAAAACCCTCTTCCTGTTTTTAAACGCCCATTGCTCTCCACTGTTGCCAAGTAGTCCAGGTTGCCCTATATTCTGTGCCGTTTGTTGCTAGCGATTTCCAAACTTTCTGAGACACTTACTCTTAACTCAAAGTGAGTTTTGTTTTCCATCTTTATTTACAGTATAGTTAAAATATGGTTAAAAGAGCTCTTTAAATAAATTTAAATATGAATACCTTAAGTTATTATGACTACGTAATACTTAAATAACAACAATGCTAACCATGTAAATGTGTAGGTAAGAAATAGTATTTTTATAATTTTTTGCAGCGTGAAAATTGCTACACTATTTTCATATTTAACTATTGCAGTTTTTGTGACATATTGTATACAAACATTCCATTTAAAAAAAACAAAATTTACCTCGTTTAATATATTAGAAACTTGTACATGAATGAAGTCTTCCTGATCTGATGTTAAAAATTCAATTCCAATATACATTTTATGATGCAATTGAGCTTTCCTTCTGTAAAAAAATCTTATAATATTTTAAGTTATAATGGCATCTTTGACTGTGGATAAGATAATGGTATAAAAACCATATGTGTAGTTTTAAAATACTTTAAATTCCTTTGGTGTTCAGAGATCAGTTTTGCAGACATATGCAGGGAGAGGGTTTAAATGGCCAGCCAACAATGCCTCTCACCCATGCAGTATGTGTTTACAACATTGTTCGAGCTCTAGGCTTGCATTGATGTGATGCGCTATATAATCTAGAGTATCTAACAACATTAGTGAACATTTGAACACTATTGAACTCAAATGTTGGTCATCTAGCATTACCTAACATTTTATAAAAACAAACTAATGAACTCAAATCTTGTTCATTTAGCAATAGCTAACATTTTTAATAATAATTAACAAGCTAATGGCTCAAACCCTTTTACAGATACAATGTAGCTGTGTGAAGGAATATACAGACAAGTGCTAATTGAACAGTTAAATGTTGCTCATAACAATATTGATGTTATTTGGTCATGAGTTTTAATAAGACTGACTAAAATCACAAACTGTATTATATTTATGAAATTATTAATATATCAACTACTCTCCTTAGTTTTCTTTAGAACTTATGCCGTTATGATAAGCCAAAATGAACAAAGTTATTAATGGTTGGAAATTTTAACTTATCTCAAGATCATATGTACAAATATTTTCATTTTGCTGAATGACTAAGTTGAAAATGTGTGACTTCACTCTATAACGTTGTATAGTTGCTTACAAAGCCAATTTTTTGGCATGATATGTAAATTAATATAAGTTTTTTTCAACTTCAGTAGTCAATTATTTGTAATGCCTATATTTAACAGTTTAATTAAATTGACCATCTTCCTAATTTAGTAATAAGGACCTTTAATGCTTAATGTTGGATATTTTGTAAAGTTAAACTGACAGTTGCTTTTTTCATACTTATTAATAGTGGTTACAGATGTTTAATATAGTGTAAATTAATTGGAATCTACTTATTGATTAAATTCATGTAATAATAAAGTAGTAATAAATGTAATTATTTTTAAATACTAAAGTATAACCATACAACTTATTTTTATAGAAGTCATTTATTAATGATATACAAATGTTAATACATTAGTTATCTTCAATACAGAGATTTAAGATTTACAACAGTAATTATTCATATTAGTATATTTTACACATTCAAATAATTTATTTTATTTTATAATTATCAGTTTCTCTTGTACATAGAGTAAAAATACTGACTGTACTATGGTTTTATGTTTATCCAAGAGCTTCAACATTATGTAACTTACAGGCTGATCTCAATGGCGTACGGTCAGATTGGAATGATTCAAGCTGCAGCCGGTTTCTTCGTATACTTTGTCATCATGGCTGAAAATGGCTTCTTGCCAATGATTTTGTTTGGAATCCGTAAACATTGGGATTCTAAGGCTGTGAACGACCTTTCAGACTCATATGGACAAGAATGGGTAAGGTTTCATAATATTTCAAAGATTAATAGTTACTACATATCTTTGACAGCTTACAACATGCCACATTGACAGCTTATTTAATTGCCAGAAATAAAGTAAAGTTTCTTAACCCTCCAGCGGGCGCTTGCGGAGTTTTCCTTTGCACGTTTAGTTTTTGTTAAAATAAATATGCACAATTGGTGTCGGCAGTCGTGTCCGGCTCCGTACCTCACGAGCCTCATTCCGGGAATCCCCCAAAGCTATTTTTACCCCCCCCCCTTCCCCCTTGGTTCCTTGTCAGTTATAATTCAGTGACGCAGTGTCAGTTTGCGGAGGTTTTCTCCGCGTGCGCCCTATCGCGTAAGTGGTTAGTGCGGAGTTTATTTCCTCGTGCGCCCTTCTGTGTTAGAGGTGACTGTTTTAGTTTTGTCTGTTAGTGAAGTATATGACTATTTGGTGTTTCCGCTTTATATTACACTGATCCCACTATGGATTTATTAGAAGAGGAGAGATTACATGGAATGCTTGATAGTTAGTTTAGACAGAAATATATTTTTCAATTTTTATTTCATATGTATTTTAATTCATATTATGTAGATTTTCTGTAAATGTATAGTATAAATTGTTTACTAAACATAACCAAACTTCACAATTGATATTTTATTATTAATTTAGACAAATTAGAATTAGTAATCAAATTAGAATTTTTTATTTAAATTCATAACACGTAAAATTGGCCAAACTATGTGTATATTTATACATATACCAAAATATATGTATGTTTTTATGTATTATTTAATTTATAATTATTATTAAATATATTTTGTTTGCATAGATGTTTAATTGCATTATTGCGGAGCAAAACTCTGCATGCGTCCTCTCACATAACACCAACAGTGATATCTTTTTTATACTAGAAAATTACTTAATTTGTTTAATTAAAATATTACTTATATTTAGTTGAACAATTAATGTTAATGTTGAACAGTTAATTAACAATGACATTTGGTTCCTAATAAAGTTATTCAACATTTAAATAAAATATTGCGTTATAACTAGAAGTAAAATGGGTAAAATTTGTGCAATTTAGTGTTGCGGAATAAAACTCCGCATGCGCCCGCTCCCGTTCTTTAAGTGAAGCGCCCGCTCGAGGGTTAATTCTCTACAGTGGCTCGTTACTGATTTTAATGAATAAATTAATCCACTCTGCAGCTCCAGGACACTTCTTCATGTTTAGTTAATTTAAAATTTATATGTATATATATATATAATATATATTGAGAGAAACTATTATATATATCATTACAAAGTTGATTTTTTGTTAATATTACGCTATTATATAAAAATCCTTTGGCCTAGCTATGCAAACTCCAACTCTGGCAAGCTATTTTTGTTCAACTACACTATTGTTATTTGCCAAAAAAAATTATATTTTGTCAGTCCATTAATGCAAGAAAATTATACGCTATTTAGCAAGTTATAATAGTTACCATGTATACCAGTAATAGCAAGACAGTAGCACAATACTGAAAGACTCGAGTGAGTATGACATTTTTAAAAGTGAATAAAATAGCGTTTTAAATATTTCGTCTTGATATTAGATAAAGCAGAGTGAATCTAGTAAAGCAAATAAAACGTTACTTTCAATATAAAAGCTGTAAAGATCATGGAATTATTTTTTAAGGGGCAATGAGGATGTTTAGTAGCTGAGGATATCAATGTGCTTGAGCTTTCATGTCAGGAGTCTAGATGTGTTTTGATGGAAAGGATAACATATAAATACTTAGTTATGAAAAGTAAGAGTGACCTAATAAGTATTATTAAGAGTTTGTAGTAAATAAATAGAAACAATGAATTTAACCAGCAGACTTTTACTAAATATTGCTTAATCAACTCATTAAACTGTCATCTAGATCCATGTGGTACAAGTAGCTTCAAGTGTTGTAATGGTGTCAGCATAGGTGTGTATGGGAAGGAGCAAGCAGACAGCATGTGGGTGTGATCACAAGTTTGGGTCTCCATCCCCACCATGCCATAATCATTATCCAAACACAGTGTAATGGTTTAAGTAAAAACATTTATGTGGCATTTTGTTCAATGTACCAAATAACTTTATTTTCTTAATAAGAACCCAATAATACATGTTTCCTCGACATTTCTCCATAATCTGTTTTCTGTGTAAGTATTGCAGGGTAGTATTCATAGTACAACCACTTAGCGTATATGAATTTTTCACAGGGATCAATATAATAAAGTACAATCTATAAATAATATATAAATGAATGAAATATTGACATTTATTGTTTCGTTCTTTTGATGATTTGCCGGAGTGGTCACATAGGCTTCAGACTGCGGTAGCACGGTCTAAGGTTGGAATCCCCAGTTGAGCTAACAGTTGATACTTCACTTGTTGAGTAAAGTTCAGACACAAAGCATGTAGGCGATGTGAACTGGCAAGTGAAGTTTATTTTTTTAATAAACACTGTCATAAATGAATTCTTATCAAATTATTTATATACATTATTTGATGATAATTTTCGTTGTGTTATGAAAAAAAATGTTTACACATCTTCAACTTTGTTGTTGATGATGGAAAATTAAACAGAATACATTTCTAGAAAATAAAAATCTCACTAGCTATAAGAGATCTGTTTATGTCATTTCCCTCACCCTTGACAAACTTATTTTTGGGAACATCTTTATTGCTCTAGCAGTGAAGTGTACTGGATTTCTTTTAAATGTATATGTATTCTTTTATCTACCCACTTTTGTGAAGACAGTTTTCTGTAATAGATCTATATAACATTTATTGAAACATTTTCAATCCTGTATCCTTGGCCAAATCTATACATTATTTAACATGAAAATACTTCAAATTAAAACAAATTTGCATGCTTTGACTACAGATCTAGGTTTGAATAACTGTTTTTGAGAAGCATTATTTTATTAAAAACCAAGCTTTTACTAGTTTAGCTGAAAATAAAAACGAGATGGCTAGTTTATAAATAATAATTCTTACGTTAAGAATCAATGGATCAATAGTCAATTCCAAGTCAACTATAGAACATTTGTTCAATATTTTGTGTTCTGAAATATATTTAGAAGAACTATTGCAGAGCATAGAATCTTAGTGAATATATGAAACCAAAGCTAGGCTACAAAGAATGAACTGAAACATCACATAACTCAAAAATTCTTATGTAAAGTAAATATATAACATGTGTAATAAAATGATAACTTCTATAACCATAATAACTCTTGGTATTGTAGTGCAAGCTAATTCTTTAGAACAGAATGTTCATTTCTTCAGCCCTTAGAACATTCCAAAATGTTGAAAGCAGCTGTACTTTGTTTACCAAATGGTGAGACTTGGACCTATACTAGTATTTTTCCTCAATAATTAAATATATTTTTTATAGACATACAGAGATCGCAAGGCCCTTGAGTATACATGTCACACAGCCTTCTTCGTCTCTATTGTCATTGTGCAATGGGCAGATTTGATTGTCTGCAAGACAAGGCGAAACTCAATCATTCACCAGGGGATGAGGTGAGTCTAAGTTTAATCAAAATATTATTAAAATGTATTTAATTATGAAGTAAATAAAGTATTTCTCGTTTAGTTTTATTTCTAATGGCAGAAAGTTAAATAGTTTATTTTGTCGAATGTTCTTCATAATTCTTTACCATCATAGTTATGACTTTCATGTGTTTAGTACATTTACTGGTGTTACTTTTAAATATTAATTAAGATAAGTTAGTTTTCAAAACAGTTTTTCCTGTAAAAACTGAAAAAAGATTTGGTCACAGGTTTAGTTAAATATTCTCACATTTCAAGTAATATTTGATTATTTTAAATAACTATAGTAAAATAGTAAGTTAAGAATTCTAAAAGTAGGAATTTGCTTGTCACCAAGGTATAAAGATACAATTTTATGTTTACTCAGTAGTGATAACTTCCTCGTTTGCTTAGTTAATATATATTTACTGTACAATTTATGCTCAATCTAAAAAGATTGAATCAGGTGTGTAATCTAATACGTTGCCGGTCAATGAAATGGTCTTTGTGCTAACCCACGCTTCTGTTTTTGAGACCAATATTTTTGGATTGCAGATGTAAGAAAAGGAATTACTAAATTATTGACTCTAATGTAAGGATATAATACGTAATATAATATAACAGAATATGAAGTAATTACAATAAATCACAAGTTATGAGTTTGTTTATAAACATATAGAAATGTAATGTTTTAACAGTTAGTTATTTTAAAAAGTTCAATTGATAATAATTAATGAAAAAATCTTGGATCAGCTTTGTCAAGTGGTCCGGGATTCATGTAATTTGTTAAAAAAATTGTGAGTTCTGTTGTATTTAGTAGTGCTTTACTGAGATAGTTGACTGTTGCAGAAACTGGGCACTGAACTTTGGTTTGGTGTTTGAAACTGCTTTAGCAGCTTTCCTCTCGTACACACCAGGAATGGACAAGGGCCTTAGAATGTATCCCCTCAAGTAAGTCAAACACTTATTTTTATAGTAAATAAGTAAGTGTGTGATTTAATAATTGGCTATCAGTATAGTAATATTTTAATTTATTTATCATATAACTTTTTCAATGTTTTATATAAAATGTTAAATTTATGTTGTCGTGATAATGAACGTTGTGAGATATTACATATTGAATAAAACTTTAGTTTGATTAATTTTAATTATAACTAAATTTCTTGTGGAACTGGTAAATTAGGGAAGTTGGCCATCAGGAAACTTACCTAAGAAGACAAGTCCACTAACACCACAGTAGTAAACAAACACAGAGACAATACATTTTACTAATTCCTAGTCTAGTGCGCTTTGACAACCTAAATTTTTAATGAAACACCACACAAGTGGAAAAAAGTGTTCTGAATAATATTTTCCGTTTTAGCATTCCTGTTAGGAAATACATTCATGAACATGACCCATGGGACTATTATGAATGCTCCTTAAGATAACGGTGTTTCTGTTTCTTCCTTTTTGTATGTTTGCTTTTCATTTTCTTCTTTATATCATTATCTATGTTGGCTACCATACAGTGTCTAGCAAAATATTTCTTTGTAACAATTTCTTAATGATTTCATGAAGCTGGTCCAACTCTTAATGTCTTTTAAACCATTAATTTTGTTAAAGCCTACAGATTTCTGTCTATCAAGATGATAATTGCAAAGTTAATTTTGTTTTAATATGGTATGGCAGTTAAAATAAACAATAAGCACCACTTTTTAATTGTAAAAATATGTAATATTTTATACATTTCATATTTAGAACTACTTTTTGCTGAATTTGTTTAATCATGATTATTCCCATGTTATGGTCAGATTACTAGCTGAAAATTGCATCTTAATTTGTTATACGTAACAGGCTGACCATTGTATAAAATTTGCAGGTATTAAAATTCAAATTTTAAGATTTTTTTACCTTTATATTTAATTAATGTGACAAACAATTATGATAGGGTGAAAGGGATGTTTTTCACATCTTAACTTTAAAAAAAAATGTTCTGTTGCTTAACACTTTAGCTGCCGTGTCAGTCCAGTACGCCCGACGGCTCTTTGTCTCAGCTGGATGCCGTCGGGCCACTACGCCCGACATTGTTGTTCAGTAACCTTTTGGTTATTTTATTGTTACTCCACTGGTCCTGCTTTCTTAAAGAAACCGATCACACTTTATTGTACTGCAAACATCATACTGTTTACAGAGCGAATTTATAAGTTTTTGGTTGTATACAAAGTTGTTCATAAAACTTTAAATTTTGGCATGTTCAACGGGCAAGTTGTCGTGAGTATAGGCTCGACAGACTTATTAAGTGAATGTTGGTATTGAAATAACGTAATACATATTGAATACTGGATTGCTTTCATCATACATTTAGTGTAGCCATACCATGAAAACAAATTTACCTCAAAATGTGTCAGGCCGATATGCCTGACAGAGTTTTTTATGTGCCGTATACGCTACAAAAAAAAACTGTGTCGGGCCAATAGTCCCGACATATTTATATACATATAATGCCTTTGTATGTACTATTTCTATACTCAGAAATGGTGGCATAGTAAATATAATGCATCATTGTTTTAAATATTTGCATAAAAGTTTTTGGCAATTTAGAGCAAAAATACTCATTTTAAGGTTGGCAGCTAACGTGTTAAGAAAGTATGGTGTTGTTAGCATTGTTTGTACACTCCAAACTATTTTCCTCTACATTTATTTTTTACTTTTGTCTCAAAGGTTCTAGATTGCTAGTTTGTATAATTTTTTAGCCTTGATTTTGGCCTCAAGGCTGAAATGTAAAGTACTTTTAGCAATTGCAGCAAATGTATTATATAGTTCTAAGATTAATCATTTTAAAAATTAGTATTCAGTTTCTCGTTTTTTTAAATATACTCTTTATTGATTTTATTTCCTTTTGCCTGCTTATAATATGTCAAGAAATTTTTAAATACACTGTACATTGAGTTTTATGAATTGTTTCAGGTTTGTTTGGTGGTTACCGGCACTACCTTTCATGATCTCTATTTTCATTTACGACGAAGTCCGACGTTTCTACCTGCGTAGAAACCCTGGTGGCTGGTTGGAGCAAGAAACCTACTACTAGACAGCCTGTGCCACGTTTTAGTAGGCATCCATTAGGGACAAACAAAGTGCTACATCAGTGCTAGTGCAGCAATCCCACTCCTTAACACCTTTGCAGCATTTATTAGGTTCTTCGACGTCATCATCATTTTTATTATATTTATATAGATTTTGTCTTTTGCAAATTGCGAGAGAGGACTCGTGTATGTTGTTCATTACATTATTTTTTTAAGTGCAAGATGTACACTGTTTCTCCATTGCAAAAGGTGTCAACATTTCAAGAACAAATTACTTTATTTTAGTCACCTGTAGAATACGTTGTCGGTGTCGGTGGTTCTCAAGCCATGAAATGGTCTTTGTGCTGACCCACGCATCTGTTTTTGAGTCCAATATTTTTGGATTGTAGATGTAAGAAAAGATATTAATAAATTATTGACTCTAATGTAAGGATTTAACGTAATATACAATAACAGAATATGTAGTTATTACATATTAATCGCAAGTTATGAGTTTGTTTATAAATATATAGAAATTTAATGTTTTAAAATTAGTTCATTAAAAATATTTTAAAAAGTGTTGCGCGCGTGTTGATCCATTCCAAGTAATTGCAGGAGACCCCTCTTGCTCAACTGGCCACATTCCACTGCAGCAGACACTCTAACTTGCTTTCTCTGTCACACTTGCTACCAAATACCGTTCGTTACGTATGATACATAGATTTTAGATGTATATTTAGGTTAGTTTGACCGTGTTGTTACAAAGTATTTCATTGTTCTTTTAACTGAAAAAGCTATGAAAATATGTTAACGCTAGTAGACAAATATCACTTTTAATATTGCATTGTAAATATTTAAAATCAGCCCTCTTTTGCGTTGTTTGCTAGTGTCCTATATGACCTACATTTGTTCTGAAGAGAGCAATTTAAAGACATGTTCGCGTGTTAAAAATAAATATGAGATAAAAACCATTGTTCTTTAAAATACTGTGTATAAAAGTTGATATTCATTATTAAGGTGTAGTAACCGGATATTTAATAATAAAACCGCAATCGGTGAGATAAGAATCACTGGTGTCACCATAGAGTAATATTTACCTCCAAATTAAATTTATTTTCCCATCCGCTATACATACTATTTAGTGACAATAACCAGAGTTCCCGATTTCTCAAGAATGAAGTGAACACAAAACTGCCATCTTATTAAGTGAGTGCTGCGAATGCCAATATACATTTAAAACAAAAAATTAAATCCTTAAATACACGTTATTTGTAATATTTTGTTAAAAAGTTTCATGTTGTTGTATGTGTTATAAAAAATATATAGTTGAATCTGTTTAACCTTGATTTAAATGATGATAGTTTATTTTGTGTAGTGCTATTTCCTAACTGTTGTTATTGACAGAGATGAGTTCGGAGTACTTGTGCTGGCTTTCCAAATGAACAGACACATTTATTAATTTGCAAACATTAAAGAGTTTTATAAATATGTTTTGAACCGCCTTTATTCTTTCCTCTACCTGTTTACCCTTTTCACTTACTATGTTGGTACTAATCGTCCTGTGCTGTAACGCAGCTTCTTGGAGAAAAAGTGCTGTGGGGATTGTAAGCGATAAGTTCTATGCTGGGTCCTCATAATAATGACACTGCATCTGCTTAAGATGCCATTCTCAGACACTACTAGAGACGTCTGAGGTATCCTTTGTGGGTGGTAGTCAAGATCCGTAAATAATTTAAGAGAACTAATTACCAGGCTTGGTCAGTTAGCTGAAAATCAGACCAATACTACGTTGTTTGAATTCCACAATGCTATAGATCCTTTAGTAATCCTGGCCATTTTAACACATGCTGTGGCTGGGTCAGTACTGACCCAAGCGAGCAGCAAGTGCAATCCAGGTGGGTCAGTATAGTCACATACTATGCACTGTTCTTTTGTTGGTCAGTGTGAGGTTAGCATCAGGGAGACAGTGTGTACCTCATACTAGCGTGGTTTGACGAGTGTAAACAACATTTCAATCCGGTAGTATTGGCGTGAAATGAAACCTACAAGGAAGGTTCATACCACCTACAGGTATCGACGAATCGTTAATAAGAAAATTATTTCACACTTCAAAACTATTTCACTCTCTGGCCCAGCTAGTATTGGGTGAGAAATTTGATCTGCTCATCTGGAAAGCAGTACATAGAGGTGGGTTTCGAGATTTTAAGTGATCGTTCTGACGTGGGAAATCCTTTTTAATGAGGAGGTGTGGGACATTCAAGATCTTATTAAATTCTTTAAGTAGTGCCTCCTGACGTCTTATTTCTGGAGAAGTTACATTGCATAGCACCGGGAGCCAAGGTAGTGAATTGCCATGAGAGTGCCACTGATAGCTCTCATGGCTCTATTGGACATCAATCACTTTAGTGTGTGCACTATTTAGCCATATAGGAGCACTGTATTCAGCAGCTGAATAAAGCATACTACTGTATGCAGGATGTGTGCAATGGCTCCCCAAGTTGTTCCTGCATAATTTTTATTTGGTTGTAGTAATTATGTTTTAACAGTCAACTATTTGAAACAATTAGTTTTGACTATCTTTATGGAACTTGTATTGTTACCAAGGGTGAGTTTGGGAATTTTGGGCTGAACTTTGAACATAGCATTAAGATGCGAAAACCACTGGTTACCTATCAGCTAACAAATGGACTTTGTATTTCTCTGGAAACTCAGTTATCTTGAATATTGAGAGGTTTTCTATGTTTATTAAGAAATTAAATTCAGTCTTCAACATGCCTTTGACAATCACAGAGTTTGCCAGAGCTTTTAAAGTGGTTTAGTGTGCAAGAGGTGGAAAACCTTACTGGAATAGTCAGATCAACAATTAGCAGAGCTGTCATTTTATACAGACTAACTGGTAGCTACAAAAGAAGATGTGGGTCAGGCTGCCCAAGGGCAACTGGAGCAATGGATGATCGTTATGTTGTGTCTCTTAGTTTGCAAAACCCGTTCATGTTGAGCTCCAGAGAATGCTTCAAAGTGTGAATGTAAGTACTGACATGTCAGGAGGAGGTTTTAGGGCTCATCGCCCACAATCAAACCCAATTACAGTTTGCTAGAACTGACTTGAACACAGTGGAATCAGGTATTGTTTTTAGACGAATCCAGAGTCAGTCTGCGATCACCAGATGGACGTGAGCGAGTTTTGAGACGCAATAGTGAGAGGTATCCACAGTGTACCATAACTTCGAGGAGGCTCAGTAATGTTGTTGGGAGGTATATCCAGAGATGCCCACACAGAAGTTATTATTTTTGACAAGAGGTTCTATTGGTGCGTGGAACAGGTTCTTTCTCAAAATAGTGGCTTTTCCAGGTTTGTAGGAGAAAATTACTTTGTCATGCAAGACAATGCCCATCCATATTCGGCTAGGGTTAGAGGTTGGAATCACTATTATGGAGTAAACAGCACAGTCCAGATCTAAACCAAATTGAACAAATATGGGATCACTTTGGAATAGTAATCAAAGGGGGAGAGCTGCAGACCCTAGAACAGGCTCCGAGGGAGGAATGGAGCCATTTGAATCAAAACGTCCTCACTCAATCGATAGACAGTATGCCTCAGAGGCTCCAAGCAGTCATTGCAGCTAGAGGAGGAAAGACAAGATACTAAATGACTCTTGTAATCCTTATTTCACCTTCAATGGAAGCTCATAACATAAAATTTAAATTCATAATTTGTAAAGAAATTGATCTGTTCAAATTTTGTTTTAAAATGTGAAAAGTGGTATTTAGTGAGATTTGTTGGATTGTTTTGTGATTTTGTTTGTAATATCATATTTTAATACATTTATAATATTTAAACAACATAAACTATTTTTACTTAAGAAAAACAAGGTGTTCCACTTTTTTCAACTTGGTGTACATTCAATTCTTGATTTTAAATGCAGCGATATTTATTGTGTAAATTGAAATTAATATCATCTTAATAAATTATTTTACAGCCTGTTTAATAAGCTGTCTACTATTATTATTATTGCCATGAAGAGAGGGATATGATATGTTTTAGTAAATGCAGTTATTGTATGTCAAATTAAAAATATAGAATTACGCTACGGATTAAGAAGCGCCTGTTGTAGGAAAAATTTCTCTGGAAATAAATTTTCTGCTGATGTAAGAAATTATTTGCATATTAACATAATGTTTTTTAGGTAATGTTAACCTAAATTTTATTTTAAAACATGAATTTTGCATTTTAAACAATGTTTTTTAGGTAATTTTAACCTAAATTTTATTTTAAAACATGAATTTATGTTAAATTGCTCCACAAATTTTCAGACAGTAAAAAGTTAATAATTTTTTAATGTTTTTATATTATTGATACATATTGAAGTCAAATTTCATAGGAATTGGGCTAGCATTATTTAATTATAATGATTTCAGTTTTACAGTTCAGTGAATTGTTGATGATAAAAATGATGATTAATGAAAATTGAATGATAAAGTTTTTGGTCAGAGCCAGCTGGATGCACTAATGCATACAACTGCTTACTAACAATACAATGATGAGTAATTTTATGTATTTGACTTTTTATATTTAACATATTCATCACAACTCTCTTTAAATGAACGATTTACAATTATTTTTTGCTTTGTTTTTAAAAGTATCACGGTGCAAACCTTTCTAGTTGGAGTTTTTGAAGAGAATTCCTTTCATTTCTTCATCAAGCTTGGAGGTAAGTTGCTGAGATAATTCTCGGCTCAGACTTTGGTGTCCTTGTGATGCTAAAAAGTTCTAGAAATAAAAAAAATCAACCTCAAAGAAGTGTCACTTAATTGCTAAGGAGAAGCCCAAGATACCAATAGTCTCCCAGAAATTAATAAAAACCTAAAATATTATTTTTATTTTATAACTGAAAGAAAAGTTCAAATGAAAACTGCAATCATTTTTCAATGAAAAAACAAAATTAATTATTTTAAAAGTTCCTGAATAATAATTTTTGTGGTAGGAATGTCAACCGATGTGCGATAAAATATTGTCTAATGTGAGTGAGCATGCCACTACCAAGAGAGTCGCCGGGCAGTCGAACGGCAATCCAGTGGCAATGGATAGCTGCTAATTAGCACAATGTTATCAAAGTGACGTTACTAGTGAATGTGAAAGACTCCACCATGCCATTCTTGAAGTGAAAAATAGTAATTTGCCAAAGATGAATGTCAATAGAAATGGGGAAATTTACTTCCTAAGCTCAAGAGGGGATTATTTGGATTGATGCTCTATGTTTAGATAGTTTCAATGGTGTCTAATTGAGATTTAGCAAATACTTTGCCAGTTGGTTGGGAATGCCTCCTCTTAGGTAATAGTGGATATGGGATACCCCTTGGCCTATAGTTCCATTTAAACTTGTTGGAAACACACAAGAGCATGGATACAATAAACTGTATGCTGAAGAAAAGGTAATAAAGATAATAGAGGGTGGTTTTGGACAGTTGAAAGAGCGTTTCTCCATTCTTGGAATTGCAAGAAAGTATCCCTTGACAATGTATTAAAAGTCATATTTATTTGTGTTGTGCTAAGTACTTAAATGAAGCATGGGACTATCAGCATGAATGCAACAGAATAGAAAAAAATATATGAAAATGTTGCAGTTGGAATGTCTGATGAAAATAGTTCAAGTACAGTTACAAAGGCCAAAGAAAATATGAATAAATAATGAAGTTAGCAAGTGACTAAGCCTAGTCTACTTTATTGAATGTTTAGTTTAGAAAAGTAACATACAACTGTCATAATTTGTTGTATGTTATGTCGTTTACATATTATGTGAATGGGTAAAATAATATTCAAGGCTAATTTTAAAATATCCACATCACATTTTAAGTTGGGATCATTTTATTTGCCTCAAAAGCAACTATTTTGTAAACCCAGAGATTGCAAGGCTAGTTGTTTCATCAGTCTCAGGCTCTAACTTTCTTTTATTTAGAAACATTAGAGACTTGAGTTTTTCATTTGTGGCACTTAAAAAACATCATTGTAATTTTCTGAATGTATATTCACAATACTGTTTGAGGTTGCAGCTTTTAACCCAGCTTCCCAAAATGTTGGATTTTCATCAGAATTAAGGAGGTTGGATCTTTTTCCTAACTAAGGGGTCTTAGCTGGAGACATATACGGTGTTTTTTCTTCCGATTGGATTATTTAACAACCTAACCTATTTTGACATAACAACCAAGTTGATAACCTAGTTTAACCTAACCAGATGGTGTTTACATGTAAAAACCTGTAGAAAATTACCAAATTCATTCTATTTAGTATCATTTAATTCACCATAATCATATATATAAAGTAATGACACACTTAACACAATGCATTCCTTGTTGCATTTCTTTCTTTAAATTCATTCAATGTTTTATCACAAATTACGAGCCTTCTTAAATTAATTAGCAATTTGTTGTCAATAGCAATCCATATTAAATTAATTATACAAATTGATGTATACCACAGAAGTTACAGATAGCAGACCAACACAATAAAAAAACCACAACTGACGACAACGCCCAATTTAGTGGCAGTGGTCTGTCCACCCAGCTACCGACGGCATTAAATAAATAGTTTTTTAATTAGCATAATACGTGTTGGTATACATACAGTACAATACAGTACATACATAATACATACATAATACAGTACAAGTAAACGTCACACAACACAAATTTATTACAATATAAGCACAAAATGCACAAATATATTACAATTCAAGTAGAAAATGCACGAATATTATGGTGATCGATTTCGGTGAACGACGCTCACCTTCCTCAGACCAGAGGGATTCACAAAAGAATGATTGTATATTTTTTTATATTGTAACTCCCCATATACTCCCTCCCTAAATATTCTACTACTGTTATGGCGTCATCAGTAAATAATCTGATCGTTAAAAAATGCTGTAGGTGTCTCGGGCCTTACGGCCCTATTTCCTGTCACATTGCAACCAATTAGTTTTTTTTAAGATCACATTCATATCTTTACGATGTTAAGCATGAAATTGTCCTTAATAGTTTTCCATCTTTCTTTTCCTGTTACTATCTGTGGTAGTATTGATTTACTTAACAACACGGGATATTCCTTGAGTAATGATATGCTAGATATGCTCTGTTATTTAACTAACTTTTCTTTTTCAATATCTTTAATATGTCTCCCAAGAATTACTCTTAAAAAATATAAATGATCAAAAGAGAAGGGGAATGCAGAAAAGACACGTAGAAATAGAGTAAACCTGAAGGAACAGACAAAAATTTAAGCAGCTGTGCAGGACACCCCGTGAAACTGATATAAAAAATCAAATGAATATTTATTCATTGTAAAAATTTGATTTATATCTTAGGACAAACATAAGAAATAAAGTAGTAATGGAGTAAATCTTTAATAACCTTGAGCAAACTGTAACAAGTGATTTTTTATTCATCTCCAGTGAGGTGCTTAATTTACATACTGGCAATCACTTGTTAGAAATTACTGCAATCTGGTTGTTAGCTTAGTTGTTTAAAGCCCATCTTCATAAGCCAAAGGTTCTCAGTTCGATCCCAATCAGTCAAAACAAATTTTAAAAGGGATCAGCCGTTTATGGCCAGCTTTGGGACAACACTTAATGATACTTTCTAGGGAACAGTCGGCCTCTCCATAGAAAAAGTGTTGTAAAATTAAACAGCAAAATTGTTATTGAAAAACGTGATATTTATAGACATAACCTTGTCAATAATGTATCTGACAAGGTTAATATATCTTGACTAATGGAAGCCATAACTAGTCCTACCCTTGGAGTTTGCTGGTGATCTAACTGAAAGTTGTAGAAACTACCAAAATAATTATTCAATTGTTTTCCCTTTAAAATTAGAGAATAATATTTATGATTGAGATGTTTAATCTTTTAGAGCTGTAAGAGAGAGAATGGTTGCAGAAAAATATGTTTTACTAATTTCAATAACAAAATTTGAGCGCCATAACAGCCATTCATAGTTTCACACTTCCTTAGTTTACTTGCAAGATGTATAAAATAACATTTAATATTAATTTTGGTTGGTAATCTCTTTTTGTACCTAGTTATGGGATATACAAATAGCTACTTAGGTTTTGTAATTATCTTTGCGGTTTTCTCTGTACTTACTTTGATAATAAATTTGGGTGAAGATGGAGATTCTTTTGCTACGGCAAAATTGCTGAAGTGCACTGTTTTTGTACTTGAAGTTATAGAATCTCCTTGATGAATGTTTCTTTCATTTTGCTTAGTTTTTAGATCCTCTAAAATCATATAATAACAAAAAATATAGGTAACAAAAATACTCCCATTCTACAATCAGTGCCTTAATAATGAATAAAAATAATAATATGCATTTGATATCACGCATATATGTTCACACTACGCCTACATACAGAGTGTTAAAAAAGTGCCAGGCTCAATACTATTTTAACCATCACAAATAGAGCTATGACGCTTTACATGTTGTTGGTGGACTTGTGTATTAATATGTATTTGATGGACCACTGTGTCGTCAAAGAGTCATAGGAAAAAGGAGGATAGTTCAAGATACACATCAAATCAAAAGTCTTTATTTGTAAAATACAACCCCGCAAATCCAACCTGAAAAGCTTGACTCTAACCAAAATGGTGGCTGATGGAAATTTAAAATCATTATTTTCTGAAACAGCTCAATAATTGATGTTAACGGTCACACATTGAGTTACATAACTAGGTGTTAGTAGGCATCAAACACCATTTTACTACGTGTACAGTGGACTGTCACTTGCCCTGGGAAAGGGTCTACAAGGAGTCAAAGGTAGTTTTAGAAAAAATATTGGTCGAGTTGCATATCAAATTAAAGATCTTTTTTAACAAAGTACTTTGCCACTAACCCGATCTCAAACGGTTGAGTTTGAAAAAAAATGGTGCCTGAGTACAGCAGTGTATTTTTTTAAGTTTACTTCTTGATTCTATTATAAGTACCAGTGGTTTGACAAGCACTTTCTTCGCTTTCAAGATTAACATTGTGGTTAAGTCATCGTATCCTGAAGTCCACTTACACCTAACTGAACCTCTAATTAATTTTAATTAGTTTTATTGAAAGGAATATTATATGACCTTTAATAGATACAATGAATAAAAGTCAAGAGTAAAAATGAGATGTACATTGAAACGTGTTTTAGGGCTTAGCAGGGCCGCCCAGAGACTTGGTGGCCCGGGACAAAGTTTACCATGTAGCCCCTTCCTTCACTTCAAAATAAATTTCATTACTCTGATTGTCAAATATACTATAATTGATATTTTACTTTTAGCCCATTCTACAATATTCTTACTATCTCTTTCATTAGATTACTATTGTAATTCAATTCTTATTCATGGATGTTTTCTCAGGGCTAGCTGCGAAGCTCCTGTAAGTTTTTCTCTAATTGTCATATACTTTTTAAACATTTCCTTAAGTATTACCGCTACAATAACATCAATCTATTACAACAATTCTTTAATATTGCTTTTGTAACAGGTCCACCTAATTGAGGATTAAACTAATTAAATTTAAATAATATACAAATTATTTAAATGAGAAAATAGGTACATTTAATTAAAATAAATACAGAATATTTAAATAAATTCGGAAATTGTAACAAATTAATAGCCAACAAGTATAAAGAATTGGGTAGGCAGATTTATTCCATGGCAGTCTTCCGAGACACATGAGTAAACAAAATTCCAAACATTGCAGCAGAAACAGATAAGACAGACCTAACAGGGTACTAACAAAACTAAGGGAAGGTGGTATCACAATCAAACTTAAGAAATCAGAATTTTTGAAAAAGGAAGTCAAATTTCTAGGATTTGTTTTAATCGAAGACGGAATAAAAATGGATGTGGAAAAAATGGAGAAAATAAAAAATTTCCGAACACCAAGAGGATTAAAAGAATTACAAAGTTTCTTAGGTCTATGCAACTAATACAGACAATTTCAGAAAAACTATGCAAAACTAACTAGCAAGTTTAGCCATATTCTTAGCTCTAAAAAATCTTGGAAATGGGGTTCTAAGGAAAATGAAGCCTTTAATGAAATAAAAAATGCATTTTTAAACTCAGTACTTTTACATCATCCGGACTGGAATAAACCTTTTTACATAAATACAGATGTATCTGACATATGTGTATCAGCCATCTTATACCAAATAAATGATAAGGGCGAGGAAGAAGTAATTTATTTTGGGAGTAGGTCCCTTCTTGAAATAGAAAAATCTTACAGTGTGACAGAAAAAGAATTGTTAGCAATAGTATTTGTATGTAAGAAATTTAGGAGTTATTTGATAGGCCATTTTGAAATCATCATTAGATCTGACCACAAAGCATTATCATTCCTAAAAAGTTGCAAGTTAACACATGGTCGTTTATTAAGATGGATACTTGTTCTACAAGAGTATAATTTAACAATACAATATGTTAAAGGAAAAGATAATATACCAGCAGACGTACTGTCTAGGACAGATAATGATGAATACCAAGAAAACAGGGAGAAATATAATTTAAAGGTTTTAACTGACAAAATAAGTGTTGACGTACCAGATAGGGTATTTAAGAACATATTTAAAGACTTGAGCACACACCAACAAGAAGACACATTTTTTGGCAAAATATTTAATAAACTTAAAGACAACAAGGAAACAAAAATAAAGGATAACTATTTAATCCACAATAACACACTTTTCCAAAGATGCTTATTAGCGGGGGTGAATATAGAGTATGCATACCAAACATATTATTAAAAGAATTAATAGAAAAAAACTCATCTTAAATTTGGACATTTAGGAGGTCATAAGATTTTTACTATCCTAAAAGAATATTGTATTTTCCCAAAAATGGAGAAAACCATAAAAAAGCAGTTAAAAAGCTGTGACATATGTCAAAAAGCAAAACCATCCAATCAAAAGCAGATAGGAAATTTAAAACCAATCATTCCGACTAAAGCTAAAGAATTAATTTCAGTAGACCTGATAGGAGAGTTACCCACTAGTAGGGGAGGTGTAAAATACATTTTTGTCATAGTAGATGTATTCTCAAAGTTTGTTAAACTATACCCAATAAAGAAAGCCAATACTAGAACACTGCTAAATAAAATCATTAATGAATGTATACCATTAGTTGGCAATATGGAATCAATTCTAAGTGACCATGGTACACAATTCACAAGCACACTCTGGTACAACACACTACATAACAGAGACATTAGAACTATTCACAGTTCAGTATATCACCCACAGTCTAACCCAACTGAACGTGTAAACAGGGAAATAGGAAAAATCCTGCGCATTTATTGTAATGAAAAACACACGGCTTGGGCAAACATACTTGATTTTGTTGAACACTGTTTAAATCACTCCGTTCATGATGTAACAGAGGAAATTCCTTTTGAAATAATTTTTGGAAAGAAATATGAAAATGTAATAAACAAAATAATTCAATTTCCAGAAAACAGAAAATTTGATCATGCACAAAAACAATTCTAGTAAGAAATAAAATAGAAAAGAAAGCAATTATTAGGAAACAAAAACATGACGATAAAATCAAACCAATATCTTACCAACTAAACGATCTTGTTTTAGTTAAAACACACTATCAATCAGACCTACTAGAGAAAAAGATTAAAAAATTCTTTTTATTATACAAAGGACCATATAAAGTAACAGCAATAAAAATGGAAAATGCATACGTAGTCAGTGAACTAGAGACAGGAGACACAATTGGAACATATAATGTAACACAACTTAAAAAATACATGCAGAAAGAATAATTTATGAAACAGACATTAAATACGAAAATAGTTTCAATCAAACCCACTGACTAAAAGAAATAATACCTAAAGATGTCATAATAATAAACACATGGTAGTTGAAAGAATGTAACATTAATGATAATATGAGATTTGTGATTGAGTAAGATGTATAAAAGATTTGAATATAACATTTATGATGATATGATACTTATGTTAGACTAAGATGATATAAGGAGATTTCTTGTAATACCTTTTTGTTATTATAACTTGTTTATGTTTATATTGATATGACTCGATGATATACATTGTATGTATTCTTTTGTACTGATATAATTCTTAATCATTTTAAGAATTTTGTAAAAGGTGATGAGCCAGTGATCAATAGTAGTACAATTCGGCCCTAATCACACCCAGCCACATTCAAAATTAATCAACACAAGTACACTATTCATCACAAAATGGCATGGATTTTCAGTTTAAGGTGTTAGTTAGCCTTGGCAATTGAGCCTAAAGACATAGCTTAAAGTGACCTGTAGCATGGCTAGCCTCATTACTAGAGTCATGAATAACCATTATGAGTCATGACTCATTATGAGTCATGTTGCAGACACCAATACATTAATAAATTAAAAAATACATTGAAAGAGTGGACCGAGATATTGTAAACATGTGATTACAACTTTTGATAGCAATTATTGTAATTGTCATTAATGCAAAGAATAGTGATACAAATCACAAATAAACATGAGTAAAATGTAATTGAAAATATGATTCATTATTGCAAAACCGGTAATGAATAACCAATAATAATTTATGGAAAACTTTGTAAATATAATAATGACAATTGATGTTAAATGTGTCAACTTGAAACATGCCAAAGCAGTGCCAGTAAATGTATAGATAAAGGAAACTCTACTCACAAGCAATATGTATGTATACATAAATGAGTACAGGGAAGATAAATGATGATTAATCATGAGTATGTTCAAGTGTTTTGTAAATAATTTTTCACCACATTTAATTGTATATTGAATTAAAACCATTGTTATAACTAATGACCAATAATTAAACCATGTTATATGTACTATTTAATAGAAAAGGTAATCAAAGTGATATGTTCAGGTAAGATGATCTTGCCCTGAAACCAATTGACAATTGCTGTTTGGACACTCAGTGACACTAATGATACCGTGTGGACACTCTAGGAAGTGACAGTGTTGTGGCTCAGATAGTGTAACCGATGAACAGCTTCTTTAATATGAAGCACTACAAGAGAAAGTAAGTGAACAATATTCTATGGAAACATTATTTTCCAGAAAACCTAAAACTCAATAGCAAGAGTGAACTTTGAACTAATTTTATGCATTGTCTTAACTTAATTATTTTATGCATTGTCATAAAAAGTGTTAGTATGACAAGATAAGTGGTATATAACAATGATCACTTGACTGTTTTGACTTCATTAATAAGACATAAGAAACTTGATCAAGAATAAATCAAAGTTTGAACTTGATCATTTTTAAATTTGTTGTTAATATCAATTCATGTTTCCATGTGAAATATTTTTAGTAAAATAATTTTGTATTTCACCATTGATTAATGGAAAACATGTATACACATTCTGTCGAATCATAATCATAAATGACAGAATAACTCAAATAACTTTACAATTGAAAAGTTTTGATGTAAATAAAACAAAGTATTTACTATTTTATAATCACTTGTCAGAATAATTATAATACTATTTGAAGATATTAAATAATGTTTTTAATCTTGTGAATATTTTTTAAACTGTATTTAAATGAAATTTTAATTGTGTATGTTTTGAAATACTGTTGTTATTATTAAGTCAATTGTACTCCATAGGTAATAAAAAAGGGAATAACATATAAATGTTCAACCACTGATGATACAAAATTACAATTGTACTTGTTAACAACTCTCATACATTTTTTATCAGTATTCAATAATTGATTAAGAATTAAATAATAATGTAAATTTCTTGAATTCATTGAAACATATTTATAACTAACTACCAGATAATTAATATTAATGACAACTTGCATTAATGACAAAGAATCATTAAAAATGTTTTGTTACAAATTAATAAAAAATAATTTCAATTGTTTTTATATAGATGAAACTTAATAAGGTAATTAATTACATTTAGTGATTAGTGATTTACATGAATTTTTTAGTGTATAAAAAAAAATCATGATTTGTTGATTACATGACTTGTTGAATGAGATTTAGAATTGTATTGTATATTAATAGATAGATTTAGTCCATTCTAGATATAGTCAATATTGTAAAACTAAAACTTATCTGAACAGTAACCGACAATTAAGGTGGAACATGTTAAAATTTAGATTTTTTGACTCGCGCTAACCGCACATTGCAAAAAATCGGGGGTTACTGTAACAGGTCCACCTAATTAACGATTAAACTAATTAAATTTAAATAAAATACAAATTATTTAAATGAGAAAATAGGTACATTTAATTAAAATAAATACAGAATATTTAAATAAATTCGGAAATTGTAACAAATTAATAGCCAACAAGTATAAAGAATTGGGTAGGCAGATTTATTCCATGGCAGTAAACATGAGTAAACAAAATTCCAAACATTGCAGCGGAAACAGATAAGACAGACCTGTTCAGTTCTGTGTCTGGGACGAGTCGATCTAAAGGGGAGTCAGTGTATCACAATGTGACGGTCGAGTCCAAGGTAAATGAAAGACGTTGTTTAGTTGACAAAAGGACCACTAGAGGCAGCACTAACCAGAGCAAAAAGCATATAGAGAGACCGGAAGTTTGCCCTGAACCCCAAAGCCCTAGACTGTAACGGACTGGCAAGCCACACCAGCCAGCCTCGTCCACTCCAATTCAGTCTGATGTAGGACAAACATCTTCTTTGTTACCACGGGTGGCCGCTTGATCTCAAAACCGAATAATATAAAAAAAATGTATTTATCGAACATTAAATCAAAATTCTTTTTTATAATTTAACCGCAATGGTCTAAATAAATAAACGATGACCGGTTTGGAACAGTGATTACAGTTTAAATTGAAACTCAAGACCACGAGGAGCAACAGACAAAGAAAAAAATAAAGATAAGTTTTAGTTTGTAAATTGATTTAATTATGTTTCTGAAGAGTCAGTAGAAAGTAAATAGATTCATTTTTGTACTATTGAAATTCATATATAAATTTAAATACAAAAGAATGTAATAAATTAGCTTTTTCAATCTATAGTCTTATTTATTGTAATTTACAGCCTCACCGATTTACCCATAAAAAACGACCCTGAGATATCTAAAATAAATTTAATTTGAGTAATAATTTACTAAATTAACAAAAAACTTAATCTAATGTAACTCATCAGTAGTAGAGAGGTTACACTTTTCTTTAATACTAATGAATAATAACGAACTAAGCAATGTCCCGTCAGTTGCATAGTTGGGTGCAGCAGCTCTTCGATAGCCAGTTGAGGAGCCATCCTCGCCAATGATATTAGCTGTGGGTGAGGGAGGGGCCGATAAATTTGTATAGGCCACTTGGCTTCGCTAGCTAAAGAACAAGCTTAAACTGAGAGTGGCTGAATGTTCACGAAGTAAAATAATTTGGCGAGCGCGAACATCTAGTGCTTTAAAAAACAGTCAAGTGAGAGTTGAGGTTATGTTATTGTTTTCAAAACAGGTTGTAGACCACTGGCTAAGTAGCTTATTGATGTTGGACATTAAAACATTTAGTTTATGCTCGTGATTTGAAGTTTGTCTTTGTGCTCAACTTTAAAACTATTAAATTTGTATTTCACAGGCATACAAGGCATTTTGTACCAACTCAATTTTCTCAAATAAAACAGTAATTTGTGTCTGTCAAATTGGACACTATATCATTGATGTACATCACAGTGTAAATGTCTGTACAGTGACAGTGGTATTGACACACCCACTCACCCATTCACGTACAGTGGCTAAATCATAGTTAATTCACTTATCACGTAATAAACAATAAATAAATACTATATTAATGATTGCCAAAAATAGAAATGGCTTTCTCGTTCGCCAGTGACAGTAAAAAATTATGAAAACAATTTTGATAGGTCGTAGATTGGTTATATTAATGTATGGCAACATTAATCAATCATGCTATTTGTTTGGGAACAACCCGTACGTGGGCATAAATGGTTTTTAATCAAGAGCTACTCTATTGAATATGTTGAGAATACACCCCTTTTCCTGTTACAGTTTTAGGGTAAATTAAACCAGACAATAAAAGAGTTATAACAAGTAAAATGTCACAAAATAAATATTATTCAAAAGTATTTGTACAAATCTGAACAATGATGAAGATGTTTTAACTATTAACGGTGTACTTAAGAGCTCCTCTTTTCATTAAGATCTACGTCATAATATTTTGGTAAAATGTCTTTACGAACATCCATGTCGTAATAACTAGTAAATTTAAAATGTCAAAGGAAACATTATAGTAGAGAGAACTAAAAAAAGTTGCGTGTACAGTAAACTCTGGTTAACCGGTTAAATATGATGGAAGGTGAATTCGGATGGTACAGAACGTAAGAAAATTTTTATTTTTAGACAAGAATATGCCACACAATTCCTCTTGTGATAGCGTAGTGCAAGTGAATGTAAAGAATGCATCTACACACATATTGTTGCACATCCGGTAAGCGAGCGGTAATGTCGTTGTATGCATATTACCAGATTTAAGTACCTAGAAATCTGCTGTAATTCAGTGGTTTCATCGTTAATTTATTCTTTTTATACTGTAAAAATATACATTTATTTTGCAGTATATTACAATAATATATTGAAACATTTATAGTCTATTTTTATTGATTTCAATAAAACGTTACCATAAATTACTGGACCTAAATTTTAGCTTTTTGTTCTCTCAAAATCTGTATTAATCTGGAAATGGAATAATATTAGTTAATTAATTACAGTAAATTAACCATAGCACATTAAATTAATTGATAATTATAGTAGGTTACTAGGAAATCCAAAAGAACACATTAAATTACAGAAATATTACTATATAAAATACAACAATAACAAAATATTTCTTTACTGAACGACAGTAACCAAACAGACTAATGATTGATGATGCCAAGTAAGCAATACACCCGACCTACCCTTTATGACAACTATTGGACTCTTCCAGCCACGTTTTTACAAAATTGTATATTTTGCCTGCAAAACAATGACTACTGAAATACGACTACTACCATTTCTAAAATTTAGTGCATATATTGAAAAATTAGCTGATCAGTGCCGGGAAAGAGTGCAATGTTACCACGTTTGAACAGAGTGTCGCTGCCTACTACCAGCTTTGAAACCATGTTTGTAAGAGCCTTTTCTCATAAAGACTTTTCGACCTTTTAAAAATGAAAGATTTAAAATGTTTTTACTTTAAAATTGTTTGCTTGTTTGATTGTATTGTTCTTAGGCTTCCACTTTTCAATTACAATTTATTCATTTGCATACTTTAGGCCCCAGGTTACTTATCACTCGTTTTCACAATAAATAGAGGTATTATTTTGCTACGACGAGACAATGGATTTTCGAAACACTAAATCAAGACTATTTATTTACACAAACAAATATAATCGGTAAACAAATACAAAATAAGAATAAAAGCTTAATCAATAAACCACTACAAATGCATATAAATTCACAATCACTTTATGATCTTAACTTAATAATAGTATCATATCATAACTACTGGTTCTGTAGGGATTACAACGTGACCACGCAATTCATTTTCCTACCACTAAAAAACAAGATAGAGTTGAAATATAGGACAAGTATAACATTTTGTTTAAAGTATATACTTTTAAAATTAAAGTTGAAAAATAAAACATATAGAAACGCTCTTGTCCACCTTGTATTAAATGATTTTGAGTAATACAAATGTCAAGTTAGTGGGTCTTTTGACAGGTTTTATAGAAATAGTGTACGAAAACGGGACATCTCATAGGGGCGGCCCACTGTCCACACCACTCAAGTATATTTATATGTTTGCAAACTGGAAAGATATTTTGGTGTGTTCACAAGCTGTATGACTTATACTTGTTCGCAAACAAGACAACTGGCGAGGGGCATAAACTTCAAAGAACAGTGTTTAACTTGCTCCAAAAGGCTCCCTGGTTGCTATAAAACCAATGGTTTAGTTTAAACGTTTTGAAACTAAAACTGAAAGACTTATCTGGCCTAATATCACTTTTGATATTTTGATAAAGGCCTGAATCGTTTCTTATGTAGTAGATTATTAAGTATTTTATTGTTTATTGCATAAAATGTGGCCCCCCCTCTGAACTAAGTCTGTGTGGCCCCGGGGTAATCTGTCCCTTTTGCCCCCCCCCCCCCCTTTGGACAGCCTTGGGGCTTAGAGATAAATCAAGTTTTGTTTGATATCTTGTTGCAAGATTTAACTGAATTGTTTCTTGGGCATATATTTAAGACATAAAACAGGTATTACCTAAGAAAATCTGCCAGTGAAACCTAATGGATACATTTTTATGATTTCTACCTTAAATGTAAGGTCTTAAACTGCAGATAAGATCTTCTATGAGTTCCCTTAAAAATATACACTGATTTTCATTGTTTTAATTTTAATTGAATCATTGAAAATAGAAATGGTATATTGGAGAGATAGGATATCAGGAAACTTACCTTAGAAGACAAGTTCACTAACACCAGAGTAGTAGTAACAAAAACAAAATAAACACATAATCTCATAAATTTTCAATGCCACTGGCATTTTCTTCAGAGAGAGAGAGAGAGAGACTGACTGACACGGCTTCCACTATTGCTGGGTAGGTGGCTGTGGTGGGGGTTGTACATCCATAGAGCAACACTCAGGTATAGATGCAGTTTTTCAGTTAGTATATAAACTAAGTTTGCTGATGGGGAAGGGGTTGAGGGGAAGTGGTCTATCTTATGTTCAGATTGGGTGGGTCACGGGATTTTGTTATCCATTGGTGTGCTAATTCCAATGGATAACAAAAAAAACCATGGATAAACAAACAATTTTGGTTTTATGGAATCAAAATTTTAAACAGTGTTACAGCACTAAAGTAATCAGATCCCTTCCTTCCCATGCCAATAGTTCCCAACTCCGAAGGATGGAATTAGCACACCAATGGATAACAAAATTCCGTAACCCCCCTATTCTGAACACTTCCCCTCAACCCCTTCCCCATCAGCTTCATTTAAATACTAACTGAAAAACTGCATCTATACCTGAGTGTTGCTCTATGGATGTACAACCCCCACAACAGCCCAGCTCTCTCTCTCCCTCTCCCTCTCCCTCTCTTCATCCCTCTCCCCCTCTCAAATTAAATTGAAAACTAAGGAGATAAAGTTGTCATAGTTGCA